>VXBD01012016.1:112513-128277 GCA_013399975.1 Indicator maculatus | reverse complement strand
TCTTGTAGCCAAGAAGGCCAATGGTATTCTGGGTTGTATCAGAAGAGGTGTGATCAGTAGGTCAGAAGAGGTTCTCCCTCCCTCTCCCTATCCTGGTGAGGCCATATCTGGAATATTGTGTCCAGTTCTGGGCCTCTCAGCTCAAGAAGAACTTCAGGGAACTACTTGAGAGAGTCCAGCACAAAGCCACAAGGATGATTAAGGGAGTGGAACATCTTCCTTATGAGGAGAAACTGAGGGAGCTGGGGCTCTTTAGCTTGGAGAGGAGGAGACTAAGAAGTGACCTCACTAATGTTTGTAAATACGTAAAGGGTGAGTGCCAAGAGGATGGAGCCAGGCTCTTCTCAGCAATGCCCAATGACAGGACAAGGGGCAATGGGTGGAAGTTGAGTCACAGAAGTTCCATGGAAACAGAAGGAAGAAATATTTCACTGTTAGGGTGAGGGAACACTGGAACAGGCTTCCTGGGGGGATTGTGGAGTCTCCCTCTCTGGAGATATTCATGACCCTCCTCGATGCATTCCTGTATGATTTGCTCTAAGTGATCCTGCTCTGGCAGGGGGGTTGGCCTCTATGATAGTTCGAGGTCTCTTCCAGCCCCTAACATTCTGTGATTCTGAGTTAAAATTTGAAGGGCTTTTTGTCAAAAAAAAAAAATCAAAAAAGAGATGAGAAAAAAAATCAGAATTTTGAAAGCAAAATGTATTTTATCTGAAAGTATGTTCAGTAAAAGAAATCCTGAATGTATCAAAATGAAAATAAACTCTCACCTCTGTTTTCTCAAAGATAATAGTCTAGACTCTTTATGCTTTTTTAAAAGGGCTACAAGCATGTGTTTAATTTTCTTAAGTCTTGAAATTTAAAGCAGAAGTTATCGATGCTATTACTCACTTCTGACTGGTGTTTGATGATCTGTAATTGAAGCATTGATTAGAAAACAGGTTGTAGAAGCTGATGCTGCATGATTAAATGTGACGCTTACGTATTTAAGGACATTAAGTCTTTAATGAAATTTTTCACAGAGAGAAACACACTATAATGAACCTGGTAATTATGCCTCTCCATCTTTTATGACTTCCAATTAGCAAAATAAATGAGCATGATTTGCAGCAATGTATTTCAATATGGCAAACCTGAAAATAGTTAGATGCTTGTGTATAAACCTATGTGCTTAAAGATTTTGTTTCCTTGATTTTTTAAGCTTTTTTTAAGGGAACTCATTAATAAATTCTGGGCTTTATAACTAGACAGAAATTGTACTTTTAAAATGTTAATTACTTAGCTCTAATTCTGCTGTTTAACACAGTGTACCAACTAACAACAGAGCAAGGTCTGTAGAAGTCACACCAACCACATCAACAAGTTGAATGCAATGGTGACCGGTTTTGTCCCCAGCCAAAGGTGACTGAAGTGGAGTCACAGAGGTTGATGCAAGCTGTTAGGGAAGAATCACTACATGTCCAAATGAATGAACTATTCCCAAGGTCTCTGATATTTTCTTCATTGTGCATCGCACAGAATTTTTGGTTTACACTCTATGACTAATATGGAGACTGTACTTAAGCATCATCTTTGAAACACCATACTTCAGAAATTCTCCGGTTCTGTTTCTCAAACAAAAAATTTGTCTATGTTTCTCTTGTTTGCTTGTTTATTTTTTAGGCATTTTGGGGTTTATGCCTTTTACGTTTAACTGACCCTGGACAGCAAGGAGGTCATGTTAAGATCTGAAAATTCCATTGCAGTAAATTAATGTGAAACAACACCAAATGGCTGATAAGCCATTTATTTGATCCAATAAAAGCTCTCAGTCACTTGTGCCTCAAGGATGCTTGGTTGGGCCAGAGGAGAGGGAAACAGGGAGGAAAAATGTGAGGAGAAAAAAAGAGAGAAGAAATAAGAGAGAAAGAAAGATATCTCCACCTTTGAATCTAACAACATCTTCACAGGATTAGTCTAAGCTCTTCAGTGGTGGGTGTACAACCAGCAAGAGCTTCTGTGGTAGATGCAATACCTGAGCCAAAGAAGTTGCAGTCTTTCTATACTCTTCAAGTGTGAGGTTCACAGATTGTTCTAATTTATATAAGGTCCTCCAGTGTAATGTGTATCACAGGCCTTCCCATAGTGCTGTTGCAGTGGTTTAAAGCAAGGAAAGAGTGAGATTCACCTCTGCAGAACTTACGTCTTTCCATTATTGAATGGAAATGGCCAGCACCTCCCCTTGAGAGCCATCGAGTATCATCAAAAAAACATGCTCTGTCTATTCAGACCAGGCGTGGCCACACCTTGTTTGAGATCATAGAAGTCTGGGAGAGTCCTCAGTGGCCATAATTCATGCCCTGTCTATTCAGGCTAGACATTGACACACATTTTTTGAGACAATAGAAGGTCAGTCTCTCACTAGGCAAGAGAGTAAGCCAAGCTCAGCTGTTTTTAGCAAAACCACGGGTCAGACATTCTACAGCTTTTAGTGAATTCTGTCAGCCTGCTTCCTGAAACAACTTTTATTTTATCTCAGTCTAATTAATTTAAGTGCCCCAGTCTATCCAGAACCTGTCTTTGAAAGAGAGCTATCATCAGATCAGCAGGTTTGTGAATGCTGGAGTTATTCCCAGAAAAAAATCCTGGCTTTCTCATGTTCTACAGATTTAAAAACATCCAGTGTTTTTGTTTTGTCTTAGTTTTGGATTTTCTAACAGAAAAAGACAAGGTTTTATTGTTGTTCTTGGTGGATTTTAGAAAACTTATCAGTCACTGCCCTGTACAGCAGATTTTTTATCTAAACATATTGATTCTGATCCAAGGCAGATTATCTCTGAAGTAAACTGTTAAGTTGTGTTAAGATGTTGTCTGAAGTGCTGTTCCAAATGGCTGGGAGAAATCATCATGCATGAGACCTGACAGCTGTAAAAAATACATAAACACATGCCTTCATCAATCTCTTACAACAAATATGAACACAGAATAGAAATTACTAAAATGGTAGGAAACTGCATAAAAATGACCTATAGCTACACAGAATAGTGGGGGGGGGGGGGGGAAAAAGGAAAATCATGTTAACAAGGACTAATAAATGACCCTTCAAAAAAAGAGAAAAAAAATCTTCAGTTTCCGCAATTAGAGTGAAAGTCATTACTTTTTTCAGAGTTTTCAGGTATCCATATTTCTAGGGAATTTCAGTGAACTTGGAGAAACCATGACATCCATGGATGCTTTCTCTTCCTACTTTGCACAAATTATCTGAAGGTTATTATAATGAAATATACTGTGGACCTGGAAATAAAGTTTTTGCAAAAGTGAAGAACTAATGTAAGTTCTAATGATGTTTGTATTGATATTACACAACAGCAAAAGTCAAGTGAGTATTAGAAAGAACAACAGGAAAACAAGCGTACTTGGGGAACTAGAGCACAGCATGAAGAAAGGGATGGCAAAACAGATTTTGCAGAAAAACAGATTGTTTCTGTGAACACTGTAGAAAAATAGATTATTTCTGTGAACATACAGTTATTTCGGCTGCGAATCAAGGAAGACTGTGATTTTAGAGGCAAAATGCAATCTGTCTTGTTCTGTTTATTTATCTCTGACAATCAAAACCACTTTGATTTTGCATACCATCTAAATAGCACCTGCCCAGTGCTTTTCTTGTCCCTTGGATTTCTGGTGACAGCATGAGATGTGGTCTTTGTCTGCATGGTCTAAAACTCCTTCTCTACACTCAACGAATGTTTTGCTTTATGCAGCCCAAGCCAAATGTATGTGTATGAACTGCCCCTTAGTTTTCTCTCATTTGCAGAAGTTAAAATGACTTTGTGAATATCAGTGTTAGAAGGATTGTCAACAGAAATAGCAACACCTTTTATAATTAAATCTCCAACTGTAAATCACTACTCTGTCAAAAAAAAAAAAAAATCAAACAAACAAACCAAAATGGCAGAAGGTGAAATATTATGCTGAATGTGTGCTGCAGTGTTATTTTTGTTTTATTTGGGTAAAGAGATACCTGTTAGGAGGCAGCAATGACAATTGCTGAAGAAGAAAGTATTTCATCCACTGATTCTCAGCTGGTGAAACTGCTGCTGCAGATTCCTGTCTCAAATTGGGGCTGCAGCCTTTTAAAATGATAAAGATTCAGTGCCACCCAGCAAAAAACAGACTTTCCAAGGCATGTGTTCTGGACAGAACTTCACACTTTCCTCTCCCTTCATTTTCAGACGTTGAGTTGCTGAAAAATGAAGGCAGTCCTATGCCATTTTCTGATCAGACCATGACCAGGGAAGGAGCAAATGTTACAACTTGCCCCTGGTAAGGTTCCCAGCCTCTTTGCAAGATCTGTTGGTGCATTTTTCATCCAAATAGTTTACACTAAAACCAAAAGCTTCAAAAGAGCTCTGGCCATGTTTTCTGAAGGACAGGAGCAGCTCAGACTGTACCATGTTCACTTTGGGCAATGCATAGACAGGCAGCACTCACTTAATAAGACACACTTCCTCCATGCCATCCCCAGGGAACTCATTTCAGCTTTAGTTATGGTGCCACCTCTCCAGGTATCTGTCCTGAGCATGTGCTTTTCAACAGCAACAAAAGGAACATTGCTGACTTAAAAGGTTTACAAGTTGGATCATTTCACTTGACTCACATGGCGAGAAACTGGACAGTGATCTTAAGAGGGACTGTCTTGGGTACTCATCTTCAGTTAGAAAATCATAGAATCATAGAATTATTTCAGTTGGAAAAGAACTCTAAGGTCATCAAGTCCAAAAAAAGTTTAAATGTTTATCTTAGAACGGGATAAACAGCTGTCTGAGTGTGTTTCTATTACCAAATGCACTTATCACCACTTTTGGAGTATCACCTGCTTTTTCAGCAGATAAACTTGAGTGGATCAGGCCTCTCTACTTGCCTTGAGTGCCTT
The DNA here is from genome assembly GCA_013399975.1 of Indicator maculatus. Lineage (NCBI taxonomy): Eukaryota > Metazoa > Chordata > Aves > Piciformes > Indicatoridae > Indicator > Indicator maculatus. Next base: position 123,362 of record VXBD01012016.1, on the reverse strand, counting down.
ATCCAAGAGGATCTGGCCTTTTTACCTCAGGAATTAGAAAGAATTTTTAGGATGATATATTTTGCTGTAGGTCCCTAGGACTTTCTGGTTTATAAATCATGTGCTATTTAAGGTCACTGCACCTGCAGTCCTGAGAATCTCTTTAATTTGACTGTGTTTAAAAAAAAAGATCTGCAGTGTTGAATAGTGACGCTCAATTAAAAATCTGTCAAGCTGGAAAGACAGATAAAACTATGCAAGACACAGACATAACTGGAAAGATATGTTGAAGGGTATGATTTCTATTGTTCATGGGTCTTCAGATTGCCATAAAAGAAGGAAAATACTTATTAGTATCATATCAGCTTCTAGAGTTCTTGAATGGAGTGAGAATCTGGCATAAACTTGCAGAAGGCAACCTGTGTGCAAATGCAAATGCAGATAAGTGTGGGGTAGAAGTAGGCAGATGAAGGGATTGAGAGGAAAATTGTGAATGTGAATTCCTTGGTGGTCATGGGGAAAGTCAGTAGCAGAGCTCTCTCAGACAGTGTATTCCACTGCATTGCTGGAGACTTGCAAGGTCACATTCTCCTTGCAGCACTCCTAGTGCTACTTACTATGCTAAAAAAATGAGCTTATGTCAAAAGAGAGAAAAATGGCCATTTTCTATTAAAGGGTTCCCTGTGATGGACACTGTGATCTCCAGTTAAAGTAACAGTCACCCAAGAAGCATTTTTCCATCTGCAGCAATAAGAATCTTTGCAGAAGTTATTCATCTTTACAACTGATGAGTAAATGTCATTGTATGACGCATCATGAATAATTAAGTCTGGAATATTTTGTTGTAATGCCAGGGGAGTGCCCAGATGGCATTCCATGCTGTGTGTTGTGTGAATCCTGTACCTGTTCAGTCCAGTCTTGCTTCGTTTTCTTCAGACACATAGATCATATCACCTGATGTTTTAATCTCCTTTTATCTCTTTGATTAATGAAGCATGTGTGTGCTCTATGTTATGGGGGAAAAAAGCCAGGAGCTTGATTCCAAGCCTCTTTCAACTTTGTAAGGAGTCAGTCTTGTAGAATATAAATGAAGTAAAAGGAATAGTGGAAGAAAAAGGGGGAAATGGTAAAAATGGATAAGGATGTCTAAAAAAACCCCACTTTTTCACAAACTCAATGAATCATCCTCAACAGGGACTTTGGAAGTGGTACTTAATTTGTGTTGTCAGAGGCATTATAGATATCAGAAGTTACGTTTTAACAAGCTTTACCTTATTTTCTCTCCTTTTTAAATTACATTTTCACTGACAGGCACATAGTAGTGGGCAACAGTAATGCTGGTAGTGCCTCAGCTATTTTTTTTTTTTTTTGTCTCCAGATATGAATCTAAGCATCGTAAACTGAGTCTAGAGCAAGCTGTTTGGCAGTCAGACACATTCTTGGGTTTCTTGGCATGGGAGCCAGGAAGAAGGTGATTTTGCTGCTGGTGTCTCAGAGGAGCTTCCTGAGCTTGGCTGTTTTTCCAGACGGAGGGGTTGCTTGCAGCTGCTTCAGAGCAGAAAGTAATTTGTCTGTTGGTTTTGCAGGCATTGAGTACGAATATGACAGTCAAGTTAATGGATATACACCAAGAGATGTACTGAGACTATTGAGTGAGACAGGGAAACGCAGGGCCCTCTCAGTGTTCTCAGAGCCAGCAAGCAGGAATCCATCTGAAACAGGAAAGAGAAATAAAAATTGAGGTATAAAACATACCCAGTCTACCCTAAATCAGCCAATTGTATGAACTATTTTCATTCATTAATCCAGTTATGCTTTACCCTTGCTAAAAAATCTTCAAAACCTTATTTTTCCCATATATATATGGGAATGAAACCTCAAAAATTGCCTTGCAATATTTCCAGCACAAGCTTTCTTTTTCTACAGTTAGAGAGTAATTTTAAGAAGTGTTCAGTGGTGATACATCTTTTCAGAAAGATTTGTTGTTAAAACAGAAATAGCACTTGAATGACCTTGAATGAACCCTAAAATAGACAAAAGGGGGTAGAGAAGTTGAGAAACAAAACAAAGTCAACTTTGTGGAAGTGATCCAATACATCAAATTTAAAGAGAGAGGCATATACACTCAGTGTTTCTATTTTGTCCTCATTTTGATGGAGACTTGTGCAGCTGCAAGGGCTTTGTTAGACAGAGCTCTCCTGTGGGTGTTATGCTGGGATCTGTTTATCCAGTGGTAGCAATCTGCTGGTGAATACCCTGAGGGACTTCCTTTCCCATCCTACTCAGGGCCAAGTGCAGAGGGAAAGTGAACCTGCAGTTATTCAAGGCTGACTTAAGTGCTACAGAATTCTAGTTTGGGGGAAAAGAAATATTTCAGAAGTCATCTAGGATTTTTATAACTGCAGATCATATGGTTTTGGAGTAAGTTCCCTCTAGAAAAATGAGGTAATTTACCAGATGATGAGGAAGTCTGGTGAGTTCCAACTCTTTCTAACTGGCTGAGTTATCACAGAACTCTGTGGTCATGGAAAAACTTAGAGATCCCACCAAAGATCAAAGTATTATCTACTTAAAAGCTATACAGAAAAGCCTCAGTTGAATCTTCATGAACATACAATCAAGCTCCTCCACTTGACTGAGATACTGTATTAGATTTTTCTCCAATTAAAAGAACCTGATTCTAATCCAGAAAGCATCATAAACAGGTACCAGGTCATCACTGAAGTATCAGGCACTTGACTAAATGACCGTAGGTACCCTCAAGCTGAAATTGTTCTGTTTCTTTCTATACATCCTTTAAAATATGATTGACTGATGAATGAGGGAGGCTTTCCAAACAAATTTTCATAGCTTATTTTATTTTGTTTTACACTAGGAAACGTATCTAATTTTGGTCTCAAGCTGCACCAGGGGAGGTTTAGGCTGGAGGTGAGGAGAAAGTTCTTCACAGAGAGAGTGGTTGGCCATTGGAATGGGCTGCCCCAGGGAGGTGGTGGAGTCACCATCCCTGGAGGTGTTCAAGAGGGGATTGGACGTGGCACTTGGTGCCATGGTTTAGATAGGCATGAGGTGTAGGGTGACAGGTTGGACTCGATGATCTTTGAGGTCTCTTCCAACCTTCTTGATTCTATGATTCTATTCTATGTAAGCAGGATTATTATAGCAGAAACTAAAGGCTTTTTTGAGAGGTTTTTCCTACTATGTAGGCTTTGTTTCCTCCCTTGAAAACTTCATCATATTGCAGTATCTTGAGTGTGAAAATTGTATGTTAGGGAAATGATGAACTTGACTGAATATTATGGAATCATCCTGAGTACATGGTATATTACTGAAGGAAATAAACCTTTCTTCCCTGCTTCCCTGCTCTATTAGATCAGGATGCTCCTTTAGTCCACCAATATGAAACAACAGCAACATGAGTTCGCAAGGCTGTTACCAACTTGTCTAATGCCTCCATGTTGCAGTCACTCACCTGTCACCTCTGCAGCCAAATGTTAATGTGACATCTCTTATACTTAAAATGCCAATCACTGTCCAGAACCTCTCTGCATATAAACCATCTGTCCTGCTTACAATATCAGTTTCCCCAAGAATATGCCATTTCTGCTAACATAATAAAGTTATTTATTAGAAGGAAAACCATTAAAGGGGTGAGAGTGACAAACTTACAGGCTTCCAGCCAAAATTTGGAACATCTGAGACCATTTTCCCATGTGTTTACTGAAATATTTTCCTCAAATATTCAATGAGATTCCTCACTGTAGCTGTAAGAATGACTTTTGAGAAGTTTCTAAATCAGGATTAAACAGATGGAGTTACAGTTATGTCTGACTAACGCATTAGATTGCAATCCCTTATTAGAGCAAAATTTTATCAGGGGTCACTAGTGAACCAGCCATTCCACTTATCCTGATTTCCCTCATTACATTTCATAATTAAAATGATAGGTGCCAGTAGAACATTTCTTCACCAGCATTTCAAGATGAAATTCTCCCAAAACTGTATTGTCACCTGAATTCATGAACCACCTTTGCATAGGCAAAGGTTATTGTCCCAATTTAGCAGCATACCAAAACTGCTAGAGTCTACAAGCATACCCACAATTACTTCTTTCTGCTCATATATCAAAAAAGAGACACACATATTTCCAAACACAGATTTTATCTGTCTCTTCTTCTTTTTTTTTTTTTTTTCTCCTTAACTACTTCCTTTTCCCATTGAAAATAAGTGCAACCAAATATGCTTCCTGGTAAAGTACAATATTTTTCAGAAACATGTTTTGACTTGGTTTACAGTACCTTGAGGACATTCAGTAGAATGAATGACAGATCCGACACAGGATGGTCTTTTCGCCACAGCTTTTGTGGTTTTCAATATGAGCCTGTGAAAACTTCACAGCTGTTAAGGACTTAGATTCCATGGTCCATGAGGAACACGTGCTGGATAGACAGAAACACACTGTGTTTGTGATACTCCAGCTGCTATGCTGAAGGTGGCTGATACAGCTGGAAGTGGGTATTTCAGTTTGGGGTCAAGTGTGAATGTTAGCAGCTGTCATTTAAATTGAATAACTACAGGAAACATCTTGAATGACACCATCTTCAGAGCCAAGAGAAAGTTAACTGACATGGGACAATCCAAGACACAAACACAGAAAACCTGGTTTTGGACTAGAAAACTGTTTTGCCCACCTCCAAATTGTCTGACAATCATCACCACTACTTTACAGTGCCATGGCTAACAACAAATGTCGGTTACCACTGAAATCATTCTTCTGTGGTGATCGCCTGGACTGTATTGGTGAAATAAACGCCATTGATTTTCTTTCGAAGAGGTTTGTAATTAAATAAATAAAACTCTGCATGTACTTGTCAATATTGAAACTGAAACAAATATAAAAAGATGGCATTGTGAAGGTTTTAATTAATTTTATCATAACTTTGCATGAAAAGGTTTTAATTAAATTTATCATAACTTCGTACGAAATATATAAAATGTTATGAGATGTGGTAAATACATGCATATAGTCTTTCAGTTTAGTGTTAAAAAAAATGCATGTGATAGTTCAAAACTATTGAAGGAACTCTTGTTTTTTTTCCCCCATCTTAAACCTGCCATTCCAGATGACATATTTGTGAAGAGTGGATTGTTTTAATTTTTTTTTTTAGGTTCAACTGATCTACATTTTTAAATAGGAAGTGCTCCATTAAAACTGAATTACACATTCTGTTAAATATACCTGTCCCCTCAGAAGAGTGCATTTATATTAAGTTGGTAACCTGTTCAAAAACTTCCTTATTTACATCTCCTGCAGTGTTTTCTTTTTCAACGTGATTGAAGATAATAAGCAATATATTACTTACCACAGTGAGAAATTTTGTACATTAATAATGCAAAGTGTGTGAAATTGTTGATTGGAAGGTCATAGGTACATCATCAGTTAAATTCCTCTTCATTGTCTTTAGTGACATGAAGTTTTCCGCCATGGTAATTTGTGATGGTTTGAAACTCTCTTTTTAATTTTTCCTCGCAAAGTTCAAAACAGAGAAAGTGAAAGAGTGTAAATAAGTCACTATTGGGTGTAAGAAAGCAAAATACTGATTGTTCTAAACACTTCCATTGCATAGATAGAAATGTTTAAGAACTATTACCCAAAACAAAGGGAGGCACTCTGGTCTTTCTGCGTTCTGCAGTGACTGCGGTTTCCTTCTTCTCCTTCTTCTCTTCTGGCTGAAGATAACACACTGACCTTGGCAGCTAAGTCAACAACTTTTCTGCTTAACTAACTCTGCTTTCTGTCCAGGGGGGTCTGAGGGGGAAGCTCCTGGGAGGGAGGCTCTTTCAGGAAGGGTCCTCTTTGGGGGGAAGCAAAGGGAGATTGGTTGTGATTTTTCTGTTGACTGTATATATTTGTGAATGTTGTGAATTTTGTATATTTGTACATATTCATTGCATTTCATCCTAGATTGTAGACTCTGCTTGTAAATACAGCTTCCATTTGCTTCCAGACTGGGCTAGCCTGGTTATTGTCGGTGGGGGGGGAATTTCAGCTCACACCGACACGTTCTTTATTTTTGGCGCTCCAACGCGAGGCAATTACTTGTGTGATTTATTCCTGCTCATAATTTTACATATTTGCATCACATTTCTGTGATATACCCAGTGTAATACTGAGTAACCAGAAGTTCATTAAAGGTTACTTACTTTAATGAGGGTTTAAGGACAAATAAGAGGCCTCATTCATCTATTCTGTCTTTAAACAGTGAGTAATGAAGTGATTTATTAAATAATCTCAGAGGTTAACAAGTCAACACACTTCTAAGTACTCCCTATTGTTTGTACTTCAAAAGCACTTTCAGTTCCAGTCTATCTCTTGTCCCTACAACAATTTTCAGTAAAATATGTGCTAACTCAACCCTTTTGAAATAAGTAGAAAGGATTTCATTTAGGCCTTTCTCTTAGTGGAGAAATAGCAGCATTAGGGACTAGAGACTCTTCTGCAGTATGCTGATAGAATCATGTTCAGCACATATTTTTTTCCCATGGAAAAATATTTTAGGTGATTTTTGCTCTGTTGTATACATTATAATGAGTCTTATAAGTGACACACAGAAAGGTGTTCATATCATTCTGGAAGAGGTTGTAATTAGTCAAAGATCTGCACACCATACATGGCTCTCTTCGGTCCAAGGAGAATTAATGGGAAAAAGTGAATCACTAAGCAGCAAGAGCTGAGGTTCACAGCTCTGCAAACAATGAAAGCCAGGCAGTTCTGAAGGTTCAATGTTCAGATGTGAACTGATGTTCATAGTATTGCTCTGGATGCATTGTTTGTTGCTTTTACTGTGGTTAATTAGATTTGCATCACAATTAAACAAACAAAACCAAAACAAAATTAAAAATAAAAACAAAACAAAAAAAAAGAGGAAGAGGAGATCTAATCCCTCATGACTAAACCTATGTTCTTGGTTTCACGAGAAAGAGATGGTCATCTATCCTTAATGGATAGTGGCATTTCTTTAAAACAGATTGTTTCAGCTGCAGGATGTGTATTCATTCAAGGACTTGTTATTTTGAACACATTTTTAATGCTAACTCTTATTTGCATAGTGAGATGGTTTCAATCCAGATAGATACAGGAAGTGCAGAATGCAAATGCTTCTACCAATTGAGATTCTCTTTATTAAATTGTTTGTGTTTCAACAGCTCAAAGATAACTGCCAGTGGAGGGGATCAGCAAAGATCTGGCATAGATAGATAAAAAACGGAGAGTAGGAGAGGGAGGTGTTTCAAGACTACTCTTAAGTGATTTATGGGTAGCAGGTCCTTGTAAAAAGTAACTTATTTAAGCTCCTAAATCACTGATTTTCAGGAAGCTGGATGTTTCTTAAGGAATGTTGGGTTTTTTAATGCTAGTGATGTATCTTTGCTTATTCTTGTGCTGTATAATATGTACCAGGAAAACACCTGAAGTTTATTCCTAAACCCTAAACTCCCTTTACTTTGCAGAAGTATAGGATCATTTGTAATTTTAATGTGGGAGACAATTATCCAGAGAATCATTAAGAAGATACATCATGTAGGTGAAACTAGATCAGGCACTTTACTACTTAGTCAGCAACATCACTCCAGAATATTTTATCATGAAAGTAAGAATCTATTCATCTAGAGGCCTCAGCTGAGTGATCCTGTCCTTCACAGGAATAGTATTCAAGTAAGATATGAAACAACTTTTAGGAAACCATGGTCATAACTAGAGAACATTAAAAAAAAAATTTAAAAAGTAGGAATTTTTTAATTCAACAAAACAATAGCCTGGGGGAGACAGGAAAACAATAAAACATTTCAAAATATGCTAAAAAGTAGAAAGAAATAGGTTGTTCTTGACTTCTCCCATGACCCCAGAATTAGGTCTGCATGCTCAGATGAGGGCACGAAGGAGGAATAACTTTACCATGATTCAATGTGGAAGAAGACAAGTGGAAGTGGCTGTCAAAAGGCTCTGGCTGTCCAAAGCCAGCAGAGCTTTAGGACAGGCAAGGATTGCTGCCCTGCCCATTTGGAAACAGACAATTAGAAGGGATAGTGTTAAAGGCATCAAGTACAGAACAGCGTGGGAACTTAGAAATGACATTACATGCTAAAGCTCCATTTGCTCATTCAGATCAGCTCTGTTGCACTGAGAAGGAAGTAGAATACACTTGCTGCTCTGGAATTGTGGTGAAGGCACCATATGCCCAGAATTATGCCCCAAATATTGCAAAACTTGTCCCAACATGTTTTACCACATTCCCCCTTCCACCCTCCTTTCCACAGTGGGTATCCAGCCCAAAGCTGAGGGGAACAAAGACCAGGGTGCCAGACAGATGGCAGAAACAACCCCACTTGCCTTCTAAGGGGTAAACAACTACATGCACCCATAGCATGGGATGCTCATGCCCCTGCCAAGCAAGGGAATAATTCTAGCTTCATGCTTTCTACAAGTTAAAGCTTTGTGTTTACAAGATTGTCTACTATTCAAATCCACCCTTGAGAAACTTACAAGTTACCCTCTCCCTTTGTTACCAAGCTCTCTCTTTGCCTAAACACTACAGCCCCTTCTATTAAGTTCCTTGCTATCACTTCTATCAAGCACCACTCACAAGCATACTAGCAGCCTCTGTGGTACAGAGGGAAGCCAGCAACTCAGGAAGGGCCTCTGAGCCTCAGTTTACCTAAAAATCTGCACAGGAGAGTCCTTCGCTGAAAGCTCCAGAAAGCTACAGCATCGTATCTGCCATCTCCACTGGTTGGAAGAGAGCCTGCCATGTCTTAAAGAGGACTGAACCCAAGGATGAGCCTTTAGCCCGGACAGGGAGGGGACTAACCCGAGCGTCAGCAGTCCAAACATCTGCCACAGCCATAAAGCAGCAGATGACGAGCCACAATGCCATGTGTGCTAGTCCATGAAAGCAGGATGAGTCATGCATGAAGCAGAAAATTTTAGGTTGGGTCATAGCAGTTCTGATTTATCTAGCCTGATTTATTTAGCCTGGAGAAGAGGAGGCTAGTGNGCATCAAGTACAGAACAGCGTGGGAACTTAGAAATGACATTACATGCTAAAGCTCCATTTGCTCATTCAGATCAGCTCTGTTGCACTGAGAAGGAAGTAGAATACACTTGCTGCTCTGGAATTGTGGTGAAGGCACCATATGCCCAGAATTATGCCCCAAATATTGCAAAACTTGTCCCAACATGTTTTACCACATTCCCCCTTCCACCCTCCTTTCCACAGTGGGTATCCAGCCCAAAGCTGAGGGGAACAAAGACCAGGGTGCCAGACAGATGGCAGAAACAACCCCACTTGCCTTCTAAGGGGTAAACAACTACATGCACCCATAGCATGGGATGCTCATGCCCCTGCCAAGCAAGGGAATAATTCTAGCTTCATGCTTTCTACAAGTTAAAGCTTTGTGTTTACAAGATTGTCTACTATTCAAATCCACCCTTGAGAAACTTACAAGTTACCCTCTCCCTTTGTTACCAAGCTCTCTCTTTGCCTAAACACTACAGCCCCTTCTATTAAGTTCCTTGCTATCACTTCTATCAAGCACCACTCACAAGCATACTAGCAGCCTCTGTGGTACAGAGGGAAGCCAGCAACTCAGGAAGGGCCTCTGAGCCTCAGTTTACCTAAAAATCTGCACAGGAGAGTCCTTCGCTGAAAGCTCCAGAAAGCTACAGCATCGTATCTGCCATCTCCACTGGTTGGAAGAGAGCCTGCCATGTCTTAAAGAGGACTGAACCCAAGGATGAGCCTTTAGCCCGGACAGGGAGGGGACTAACCCGAGCGTCAGCAGTCCAAACATCTGCCACAGCCATAAAGCAGCAGATGACGAGCCACAATGCCATGTGTGCTAGTCCATGAAAGCAGGATGAGTCATGCATGAAGCAGAAAATTTTAGGTTGGGTCATAGCAGTTCTGATTTATCTAGCCTGATTTATTTAGCCTGGAGAAGAGGAGGCTAGTGGTCAGTTGGGCAGATCAGGGTAGGAAGTTTTCTTACAATATCCTTGACCCTAGTCCCAGGTAGGCAACAGACTTCTCTAAAGAGTGGACCAGGTCTGCATATAGGACCCTCAATACCCTTCAGAAGCGAGTCCCCAATGACAAGCATCCAGTGTTTCTTCTTCACTGCAGATGTTTTGACAGTAGGTTTACCCTCCCCTAGCCTTTCTGAATGATGTAAACTAGGTAACAACAGTTCATTCCAGTTCTTCTCCCTCATCTCCTGGAACCTCCCAGCAACGTTCATCTGCAATGGAGATCTTCATGGATCCTGGTCGCCTGGAAACAATCTCCTAACTTCTCAACAAAATCCATCCACTCAAGCAGCTGGTTTCCACCCCTCGGGGCAATCAAGTCAGAACAATCAGGTTCATCAACTCGATTCCTTCCACCCCTTCAGGAAACAGCACACTGAGACTTTCAAAAGCTGCACGGACCTTTCCCAAGCCCAGTGCTGACCGCTTCCAGACATGGCCCAGGCTACATGCATGCACACCGCGCCCAGGCACGCCGCTCCCCCTGAGCAATAGCGTACCAAGGTGCGGCCACATCTGGCTACACAGCCCTCCCCCAAGAGAGGGATTGGCTGCACTGCAACCCACCGAGAAGAGAGTCAGAGCCAGGTGCTAGGTACCATTTTTGGAACGTGTCTGAAAATCAGGGGAGAGATAACAATGGCTGTCGCCCAATATATAGAACAACAGGCCAGCCATCACCTCTGCTGCCGCAATACAGATCAAAACCACCGCCACCCCTCGGGCCACAAGAGCGGCATTTCCAGCCAAAGTCATATTCGCTCCCTGGGCCTCGGAAGCAGCTTT
>VXBD01012016.1:93629-112368 GCA_013399975.1 Indicator maculatus | reverse complement strand
TGCTGCGGCTACCCCCTACTGCCATGGGACAAGCCGACTCTGATCTGCTTACAACTGCCCTCCCCCGCTCCACTCCTCACTGCTCCACTCGCTGCTCACACCACGCAGAACAAAAGGGAAAGGGGCAGGTACTGCATTCTTAAGCTTTTCTCCAATGCCTGTGGCTACACAATCACCGCTGCTGCCTTGGAATGGCAGGAGGGATTCACTGCCACAGCTACACACCAGGCTGTTCCCTTGGAACCCATAGAATGCCCACACAGCCGCCCTGAACAAAACCTTGAGCCCAAACACCAAAACAAACAATGCCCAGATATCCATTTTAACTTTTCCATCTCCGTACTTCTCCAACCCAATTTGCAGGGCTCTCTACAGCAACCATCCTCTGCTACCAAGAATCTGTCCTGGTTTGAGGCCAGACATATCCTCTTTTGCCCTGAGTGGAACAAAGAACGACACTCACGTNTCCAATGCCTGTGGCTACACAATCACCGCTGCTGCCTTGGAATGGCAGGAGGGATTCACTGCCACAGCTACACACCAGGCTGTTCCCTTGGAACCCATAGAATGCCCACACAGCCGCCCTGAACAAAACCTTGAGCCCAAACACCAAAACAAACAATGCCCAGATATCCATTTTAACTTTTCCATCTCCGTACTTCTCCAACCCAATTTGCAGGGCTCTCTACAGCAACCATCCTCTGCTACCAAGAATCTGTCCTGGTATGAGGCCAGACATATCCTCTTTTGCCCTGAGTGGAACAAAGAACGACACTCACGTAAATGGATTGAAGAGCGATGGAAAGTTTAAATGGAAAAGCAATTAGTGAAACTACAAAAAAAACATACAAGCATAGTGGCAAAGATATTCCAAACTGTTCAGAGTCCCTTACGTAACTCCCAAAGACCTCCCAGCTCTTCTGTTCTCCCCACCTGAGGGTATACTCAAAACCCCCAGGGCTCTTTCTTTCCCCCGCCCCCTGTCCTAGGTTAGTCTAGTTTCAGGCTGGCCAGGTCTGAGACTGCCCTCTCACCCCCCACTTTCTCCTGTTGGCATTAGGCCTAGATAGGTGCCTTGGGATACTCCGCCACCATTACCCAATAGGGGAGCATCTCCCACGGGAGCAGAGGATGAAGAAAAAGAAAATGACTTTGCAGATGGATTTATAGGGCACAGGATTTATGGGTAGAAATACACCCTTTCCTGTGTTCACCTTATTGGTTTGGACACTCGGGACAACAGAGGTGTAATTTATGTGGCAGTAACAGGAGGCACCCAGCCTAAACTGCCACAAAGACAGCTTGACAACTTGCCTAGTAACAAAACTACTTGGAAGATGCCAGTTGTTCTCCGCTCAGCACACAAATTGGAAAGGATGTCCTGTCAGAAAATACAAGAACCTTGTCACTATCTCAGATGAAGTAAATGACTATTTAAAGTCAAGTTATTAAGTTCTAGTTTCTTTATCTGTACAAATCAAGAATTTGGCTAACTTCTGTCTATTATGGCTGGTGGGGGCTTCATAATGTCCATTCTTCATCACAGCACTACAAATACCTAATTCTGTAAGAGAATTAGGGATGTGACAGTCTCTAGGAGATGAATGGAGCACAACAGTCCCTGGGTCTACTTCTCATTTATTTGTGGAATACTGTGGTTAATAAGAATGATGTAAAACTAGGTCTAAATTTTCATGAGTCTGAGTTTTTCTGTAAATACAAGTATTTCAGGGAGGGTGATTGCCTATTAGGGAACAATGATCCTGTGGATAAAGTGACTGTTCCATTGTTGCAACACTTTGTAAAGGAAAACAGAAGATTACATGCTGCAAGAAGGTGAAAAACAATGGAACTGATTTGTCAGAAAAAGGACTTAGTGAGAAACAGGATGTGACAGGTGCAAGACTGTAGACTTTTTATCGTGTCGAACCACAGGAAGATGAAATGACTCTTGGAAATAACCTAAATACAAACAAAAAAAGGCCTTATGTGGAATAAGGTTTTTCTTTAACGTGACTATTTGCCATGCATATTGGATTTAAAACCCATTGTAACTGAAAAGATAAAAATTAAAATGGCCATCTGCAGTATTCAGAATATTACAGTAAGGTTGAATTCAGAAATTGCAGGAAGTTATAGAGACATCTGTTGTCTGATAGGACTGTCAGGCAAGACTATTGAGGTTCTGAAGAACAGACAGAAGTATTAGATTGTGGTCAGAACTCATGCAAAGTCAAAATAAAATTTACCTCCTTTGACTGCAGAATAATTGCTCTGGCTTTAATTTTCTTCCAACAATAGAATCTACTCGAGGTGCACTGCTGAGGTGTCTCTCTGTCTTGGTCCGGAGGAGAAAGAAACTTTTTCATAATGCTCCTATGTGTGAAATTAAGGCGCCAATGAGGCCAAATATTAAAAGCAAGGCTATTTATCAAAGGATAAATTAGACAGAACAGATGAAGGGAGAAAAGAGAGAAACAAATTGAGAAAGAGAGGGGGAGAAGAGGAGTGGAATTATATTACCATCTTTGGCTGAGGGAGGGGAGAGAAAGAGAGAGCCCACAGTCCAAATCCTTTCTGGCTTGTGTTGTCTGAGAGTGTGGTGTCTCCAGATGTGTGGAGGAGGAGGAGACGTTCCAGGATCATGTCTTTCCTTAATGGGTTTCCTCCTCAGAGCAGGCTCCAGCATTTAGTGTTTTCAGTGGACTTCTTCTCCATCAAGTAGGCATTGCTTAGGTGTTTGTATACATTTTTTAATATCATTTCACTCCTGGCCCCTCTCCCTTATGCATATGTGTCCAGGTGCCTCCTCCAGGGGGTCCTAATGTCCATTCCTGTGTGCTTGCAGGGGTCGGGTGCCAGAGTGGGCCACCACCCCCTGCTTTGCCTCCTACCCATTCACACAACACTACACATCCCTAGGCTTATCAGGCCAGGAGGTGTTCTGTTGCATATTTCAGGGGGTCTTTCCACCATCCAGGGCAGCTGCAGTCTTGAGGGTAGAGAAGATCTTACCTTTGTTGTACATTCCAGAGATTCTTCCACCACACACCCCCCAGGGCAGCTACTGTCTGATGAGCAGATCTTGTCTTTTATTGAGAGGTATCTCAGTTCTTGATACAATCACAAGATGATTTGCTTCCAGACACTGTTAAACAGGAGAAAAGTAGTTTCACTAAGAGTTTGCATTTGGAAAAATTCTTTGGAAGTTTTGTTTTTCCTAGCAGTGTACTAAAGGAAAACTTGAAATAGAATTGTGCTAAAGGCATTCCCCATAGCAGGACCAGAGCATCACAGTTCCCTGTACAAATTTCATATGAAGCAGTAGTCAAAATCAACACTTAGGTGAACATCACTGAATTAAACAGATACTAATGGTGGTCTTAATGTTTTTATGAGTAAAGGTCTGTGAACTAATTGTTTATTGCTACTGGCTAAAACAAAGTTTGTTTTTGTCAACTGTAGAAACCCAGAACATGAACAATGGAGAGCTGAGATGCACAAATACTCATCAGTAGTGCCTCAAAAATACATAATGATTTTTGTAAGCAAAAGTTTTGAAATAATGAGATTTCCTTGGGTGATTTCACATGTTACTGGCAAAATGTGACATTAAATGTTAATTTATATACAAACATGTATTACTGAGTTCTTCATTGATGGTGCTGATTGTCAACTTTAGTTAGGAATTTACCTCAGAGAGTTCCCTCGTGTGTACTTCCTTGTTCCAGCTTGAACCTATTATTCTAAAATAATTGTAAACGGGCAAAATGGAGCAATCTTCCACCAAAGAGTCAATGTATATAACTGTCAGAGGTAATTTAAGCATTTCTTACCAGAAAGACTGTAAGGAAATCCCACTAAATAAAACAAAGTTGGAATTGCTGCAATAATTGAAGGTAGAGGTGTTCAATTACTCATGGTGACTAGAATGCACTGAGATACTGTTTTGTCTCGAAGACAATGCAAATATAGTAAAACAGTTTAACCACAAGAATGTGTCAGCATATATGCTGACAGTACATATGCACCTTCAATTAATTTAATAAATGTAAGTATGAAAAGCACAAGCAATGTACCTGCACTTTGAACATATCCACATAGCAGTTTTCAGACAAAGAACAAGTTCAATTCACGGACAGCAAACAGGCAAGGCATACTGGTCAGCACAGAGAAGATACCCACAAAATGCAGAACAAGAGTGTCAGCTGATGTGATTCTTTTGAATCCTGTTTTTCTTGCATTCCTCCTCTAATGCCTTTTTTTTCCTGTTTCTGAAACACAGAAAGGGTTTTCTTCTGTGCTACTTACGAGTTCCATAACTCCTATATCTGTTTCTAACCTCAGCTCTCTTTTTCTATTTTTCTTTTTTTTCATTACTTCAACAAATTTTAAACTGTACAGAGGCTAAATGACAGCCATTACAAATTGGAGACCTCTTAAAATGTGAGCTCCAGTGTCATGAATTTCATGTCTTTATTGGCCTTGACAGTAGGTAAAGATTTGTCTGTATCACTCCAAAGGGTAAAGTATGGACACTGCAGTCTAAAGGTATTAAGGTAGCACATTTAATTAGCTGCTTCTCAACATATGGGATATCACTCACACTGATGCTCTTGGAAGATTATTTGGTAACACTTGTTCTTTTGAACCCTTTAAAACACAATATAGGAGTTATAACTTCATTTGATCAGCTCAAAATTTTTACAAACAAGTGAGATTTTTACTACTAAATCTCTGTTGTTGTCCATGGACCTGTTTATAGTTTTTCATTGTAACGCTGAATGGGGCAGTCTGTAAAATGATCATGCCCTGTGAAAATATTTCACGTCTTTAAAGGTAAATCCACTGACAAGTCAAAGTTTAGACTTTGAGTTCTATCAGAGTCACGTGTAACTGTGGAGGCAGAGGGTTTCTAAACATTTGGTTATATTAGAGCATTTTTTTCCCAAGCTTTTTAACATCTTTTCTGCATAATGGATGTAAAAAAGCCACAGCTGGCAATGAGAGGTTAGTAGGAGTGTGATTTATTAATGCAGGGGAAAAAAAAAAAAAACCACGTGTAAGGTGAAAGAACAACTTTTCACTGTGGCCATCCACATCAACAACTAAGATGAGCATGGCCAGAAGTGCCATGGTGCTCTGATGACAGAAAGTCAACAAGGGAAGTGGATCTTGATGAGCTCTTGGAAACAGCTTTCCTATCCTGTCATCAGCACAGGTTTCCCTTCAGTGAGTCTAAGACAGCTGCTCTTTATGTAGGAACAGAAAAGGAGAGAGAACTCAGTGGTGTTTCTAATGGGGGTTGATATAGTTTATGATCAAATTTATAAGCCAGAAATCTGATAAAATACGAATATGATTTATTAGATATCAAAAATTATTTTTCCAAGCTAATTTGATCCAGGTTCATTTGCCCGATCAATGATAGGTTGATTACACATGATAGGATGTTAATGAACAATCGAATAACAGTCTACAAAAATCAGAAACTTCGAATACAGAGGAACAAACTGGAAACTCTTGTAACACGAAAACAAACAGCAACACTGCCTCGGGAGGCAGGTCAGACCCCCTCCCCGCCGGCCTCACTGTTAAGTTAAGCCACAGAGAAACAGACTGTGAGCTTTAGAAATAACCAAGTAAATTAGCTTTAGTTACTCACAAGCTACTGTGCTTCTAGTCATCAAAACTTTGCCAAATCAAGAGATACACGGAGCTGCAACTTGTAATCCAAAGGGCATGGATAATCCAAAGGCAAATCCCAAAATTAGAAGAAGTGAAGGAGAGAAAGAGATCACGCTGCTGTGGTGTGGCCCGGGACCCAACACGCTGCTGCTAGGGCAATAGCAGGTAATCACCCTGAAGGACAGGCACGGAGCGAGTGCTTGTCACCACCTTGAATCCTGTTAACGAGCAGGGTGTGGGCGTTCGGATCATCCCCTATAAATTCCCCTTTTGAAAACTGAAGGGCCCAATGGCAGATTACCTTTTCAAATATAGCCAATCAGTTCAAAGTGCTGTATGGCAGGCAAACTGTATAGGCGTGCTCGACTAGCCTCTGACACATGCAGTTGGCTATGTGAAACGTGAGGCACGGGGTCCAGCTTCCACCCTCCGCAGGCAGCCTCAACGGCACCTGCCTATTGGCCCCTCAAACCTGGACTCTACAACAGGGAGGCAGAAGAAATGGCAGTGGCCAAACAGATTTAGCTGGTTCATTAATATCTCTTCCAGGACAGGGATGTAATTACACATGGTTTGGTTTTAGCTAGAGAAAAAAGGCGGAACCATCTACTGCTATCCTGTTTTGTGACATCAGATCAATATTCATTCCAAAGAGAGAATAAATGTGAGCATTTAATTATGGTTGATGTCCATTGCTACAGGAGGAATTTACAATCTGTGATGAATCAGAGAAACTGTAAGAGGAGACACGAGTTTTGTCTGCCTTTAAAAGTGGTGGAGAAATGAGAATAATCACCTGCCAGAAGCATTAATGTTTGGAGACTGGCTGTGTTATTGTCCCAGGTGTGTATTTGGCATGGGGTCCAGGAAGGGGGACAGAGACCAGAGTTCCACTACTATGAGAGATAACATTGCTATGTTCTCCATTGCCCTTCAGCGGGAACCCTCCAGCCATATTTTCTTTTATCTTTAAGAGACTGGACTTAGTTCAGGCTTGAGTATCTCAGGGCAATGAAAACATGCATTATATGTTTGATACCAATTATGTCTGATACCAATTTATGTTAAAGAACTGTGCAGCATTAATCTTTATACCACATACTCTGGGACTTTTCCCAACACATATACTGGTGACTCTGAATCCATACCTGAATTTTCCTTCTTCAGTGTTTTCTCTGTAATTTCTGGAACTCTTACCTGAAGCATGTGTAATTCTTTCTGTCTGTATTTTATTAAACAGAAAAAATGGCTAAGAAAAAATATGGTAACTAGAATCTTTTGCAATTAATTTTGGATTCCTGCTTACTTTGGAGAGTAATTACACTGCAGAGTACCAGAAAATTAGGATATCTCTCCTCAAATTGGACCCTAGTAATGTATTCCTGAACAGCTTTATTTTTTAAATGAAGGATTGTTATAATCATCCCTAGAACACTTTCAACTGCATTATTAGCCTGACATTTTTTCTGTTTTCTTAATTGGAAAAAGTCCCACTCCTAAAACTGCTGTCATGACTTTGTGAGATTCTAGATCACTGTGCCAACAAATTCAATAGACTGAATTCCCAATTCACAGGGACTGTCATGCCTCACCAGCATCCTTAGTAGCTTAGCCATCATCCCAGAGCTAAGCTGTCTTCTCTCCTAAGTTAACCAGAACTTTCTCTCAAAAGGCATCAGGGAATGTGTACTCCTGAAATGCTTTGAGAAGCAATGGATGAAACACCTGGCAGAAGAAGCAGCTTGTTCATATCTCATCCCATAATTTTTTATTCCCCCTTTATTGCCTTTTATTCATCTATATTCTTCATCTAAGAGAGATATTTTTGCTTTTCTAGCACACATGCTGTGTGGCAAGTCATTATCTTAATCACAGTATACCAACTCCCATGAGGTGCTTGTTCGATGTTGTATTGTGAACCGCTGTACAGAGCAGCTAAAAAAACCCCAAACAACAAAAAAACCCCAAACAACCAAAACGCCAATTTGTTATTAGCAAGTTCCAGTGATTAAGGAGCTGACAGTGTTCTACAACCCAGTCTTCACAAAGATCTTTCAGATAACCTTATAAAACATCTTTTTTGATGCACTTAGATTTATCAACAGCTTTTAAAGGCATATCTTAGTTAGTCTATTTTTCACCTCTGTGACACTACAGTTACCATTATATAAAACAATACATGAGAAAGGGAAAATAACATAATAGCCTTAAAGTGGAAGATTTAAATATTTAAATTGTTTTTAGCATTTAAAAATATTATAATCTCTACAATTCCTTATATAGAAATTGTCAAAATAGGCTTTGTTCCTTAAAAAAAAAAAAAAAAAAAATCAGTGACAACAATATTTAGCTTGCATTAGTTAGACACCATGTTTTGGGATTTCTACTCTGATTTCTTCTGAATAAATCAGTACACCAGACTCTTATTACTATGCAAACTCACAAATCTTGAACTTTATTAGCATTGCATCTTGGTTGTTTTCCATTAAAATAAGATGGATGACTTAAAACATACTGGGAATGCATTTGGTAAGTTAGACAACTTTATGAATTCTTTTCTGGTTTTTTTCTTGGTTGATTTGGTTTAGGTTTGATTTTTATTTTTTTTCCGACCAACTATTGCTAGCGTTTACAATCAAAACCTGTTTTGTGGTAAAGAATCTAAAAATACTAGAATAATAGAATAATTTAAGTTGAAAGACCTTTAAGATCATTATGCCCAACCATAACTCTAACACTGCTAAGTCCACCACTAAACCATGCTACTCATCACCATGCTTACATACATCCTTTAAATGCCTCCAGGGATGCTGACTCAACCATGTCCTTGGGCAGCCCATTCAAATGCTTTATAATCCATGGTGAATTAACTTTTTTAATGTCCACTCTAAACCTTCCTTTGGGGTTCTACTTGATATGGTTTCCTCTTGTCCTATTGCTTGTCACTTGGGAGAAGATACTGATTTCTACCTCACTATAACCTCCTTTAAGGGAGCTGCAGAGAGCTAAAGAGTCTCTTCTCAGCATCTTTTTTCCCAAACTAAATGATTCCTGTTCTCACTAAAAAATTCCTGTTCCATTAGCCACTTCTCATAAGCCTCGTTCTCTAGACCCTTCACCAGTTTTGTTGCTCTTCTCTGGACATGTTTCAGCACCTCATTGTCTTTATTGTAGTAAGGGACTCAAAACTCATATTTAAGTCACCATCTTTATAGTGATATAATGTGTACTTCTGATTCTTAGGATTTGATCAAATGTGCTCCATAGGCTTTACCCATATTGCTTGAGTTCACCAGGTAGATAAGCTACCTATTCAGTAGGCGTACCAATAGACATTACACAGAACACATCAATTGTGGATACTGCAATGTCTTCCTAGCAGGTGTGTGCCTTCATCATTAGTTTTCTTGCAATATTTTTGATTTGTCAAAATAGCACCACTCTGGACAAGAAGTAATCAGTTTTCACCTGCTCACCCTCCTCCACCAGAAATGATCATCTTCACTTATACAGTGTTTTCTCTCAAAGTTCCTGTCTAATCAATTCTGGAAGTAATATGAGATTTCATCTCGTTTTGCAGGGAAAATGACGAGATGAGTCCAGACTCCCTAACTCTTAAGCCTTCACATATTTTGCCAAGTGTTTCAAGGGCGTTTTGGAGCTGCTGTCTTTGTTGTCTAGTGAGTATAACACAGGAACCTGAATGACCTGCCCCAGCAGATGCTGAGCTCGCAGGCCTTATACAAAATCATAGAATATCTTTGGTTGGAGGAGATCTTCAAGATCATCTGGTCCAACCTTCAACCCAACACTGCATCGTCACTAAACCATGTCCCTAAGTACCAGGAAAACACAATTTAAACACCTCCAGGGACAGCGACTCGAACATTGCCATAGGCAGACTATTCCAATGTTAAAACTTTCAATTAATAGATATTTCCTAATTTCCATCCTAAACCTTCCCTGGCACATCTTGTATCCATTTCCTCTAGGCCTGTCACTTGCCTAGGCAGTTGTAGAGAGCAATAAGGTCTCTGCCTTAAGAGATTCTTCTTATCTGTTCCTTGGAGGTATTGACTGATGTATACAAACCTTTATCCAAAGTTGGTGATCCCAAAGATGTTTACAGGATTACAGGATGTTAGGGGTTGGAAGGGACCTCCAGAGATCATTAAGTCCAACTCCCCTGCCAGAGCAGGACCATAGAATCGTGCACAGGTCACACAGGAATGCATCCAGAAGGATCTTCAAAATCTCCAGAGAAGGAAACTACACAACCTCTCTGGGGAGTCTGTCCCAGTACTCTGCGACCATCACAGTGAAGAAGTTGCTCCTCATGTTGAAGTGGAACCTCCTGTGCTGCAGTATATACCCATTGTCCCTTGTCCAACCACATGGTGCCACTGAGAAGACCCTCCCTCTTGACACCCAGTCCTCAGGTGNCTTAATGCACCCCAGGATCCCATTGGCCTTCTCAGCCACAAGGGCACATTGTTGTCTCATGGATAACTTGTTGTCCACCAGGACTCCCAGGTCCTTCTCCGCAGGGCTGCTCTCTAGCATATTTCCTCCTAACCTGTACTAGAGCAGTTTATTACTCCTTCTCAGCTGCAGGGCTTTGCATTTATCCTTGTTGAACTTATTAGGTTCCTCTCTGCCCAGCTCCCCAGTCTGTCCAGGTCTCACTGAATGGCTGCACAGCCTTCAGGCATATCAGCCAAGCCTCATATTTTGGCATCNATGGCCTCACAGCCTTCAGCTGTCTCAGCCAAGCCTCCCAGTTTGGTATCCTCAGCAAACTTGCTGAGCAGACTCTGTCTGTCTGTCCCCTCATCAAGGTCATTGGTGAAGATGTTGAACAGGACTGGACCCAGCACTGATCCGTGGGGGACTCCAGTAGTTACAGCTCTCCAGCTGGACTTGGCACCATTGACCACCACTCTTTGGGCTCTCTTTCGTAACCAGTTCCTAATCCACCTAACTGTCTGTTCTTCTATCCCACATTTCCTGAGCTTGCTTACAAGAATGTTATGGGAGACAATGTCAAAAACCTTAATAAGGTCAAGGTATACTGCATCCACTGGTCTGTCTGCATCTACCCACTCNTCTTCTCTTCCAAGTGCCTAGAGATGACCTCCAAGATGCACTGCTCCACCATTTTTCCAGGAATGGAGGTGAGGCTCAGTGGTCTGCAGTTTCCTGGAACCTCTTTCTTGCCCTTTTTGAAGACTGGACTGACACTGGCTTTCCTCCAGTCCTCAGGCACCTTACCTGTCTGCCAGAATTCTGCAAAAATGATGGAGTGGTAGAACGCCAACATCAGCCAGCTCTCTCAACACTCTTGGGTGTGTCAATCAGGGCCCATGGACTTGTGAACATTCAATTTATGTAACTGATCCCTAACCCAGTCTACATTGACTAGTGGAGAGTCATCCCTCCTCCAGTCTTCTTCTCTTTCATCCGGAGTCTGGAATTCATAGAGGAGTTTGTCTTAGGAGTAAAACACTGAAGCAAAGAAGGCATTCAGCAACTCTGCCTTCTCTGTATCCTCAGTTATCAGGCTGCTTCCTCATTCATCAGTGGGCCCGCATTTTCCCTATTCTTCCTTCTCTTATTGATATATTTGAAGAAGGCCTTCTTGTTCTCTTTAACTTCCTTTGCCAGTTTTAGTTCCAAAAAGGCTTTGATCTCTATGTGCTTGATTTACATTTTTCTCACTTCTGCAGATGCTGTTCCTGACATGGTTGCAGAGTCAGGACTATGGTGTAACTTTGGTGCTGGTGACACTCATCAAGTGAGTCATTATCAGTTCAGGCAGTAAAATATTTTCCTTTCCCAGTCAATCCTGATTTCAAGATACGTTATTCAGTATTTTGAAATATTTCATTATTGAGGTGTGAGAGCACCTCATTACATTCGAGTGTATCCAATGTACTTAAAACATAGCCTTTTCCTCAGAACACCGGTCTTTTATCCTTCCTGTGTGTTGGGACTTGCTCTGTGTATTTATTTCATATTTAATCAACAAAAATCTAAACCAAACAATCCAGCGGTATATTTTCACCATGTAGTCCATGCTGGTTCTGTTATCTTTTGAGAACAAAGAATGTGACGTAAGAGGGTTAACTATAATAAGCATGTGAACTCTAAAAATAATCTTTAAATAAGAAGGTAACTCATCTTCTTTGTTTTCATAACCATATTTTCTGCTGTAAGTCCAATCTCAGCCAGGCTTCTTTTATCTACATGGTTTTGCAGGTGGATCGTGTTGTTCTATAGAGAGTGGTAGCTTTCATTCACCTCAATCGCACTTTTAGCTTTTTGTTTGGTTGTTTGGTTGTTTGATTGTTTGCTATTTGTTGTTGTTTGTTTTGTTTTCTTAATCAATATGCTTGAATGTTAGCTGAGAAAGAAAACATAAAGTTCAGATTTCTATTCTGGTCTCATTAGTAGATAATGACTAGAATCACAGAACATTATCAAGTTTGAAGTCAAAATCCTAGCCAAAATGGAGTCCTTCTTATAATTCATAATATCTTTTTGAGTAAGGAAAACAAAACAGAACAAAACTTTTCAGAAAGGAATCTGTTTTGATATATTTAGCATTTGGTGGAGTGATGTTACAGTTAATTTTGTTTGTATTTATTTTTTCTTGGTTTATAACTCTTACACATCATTAAATCTTTTGTTCTGATCTTTGATTTAAAGCTCTTTCTTTGCTGCTCTCATCATGCTGAGTTCAAAATTCTAGCATTATAATTAATATCTGCTTCTAAAAGAATTGAAGTTTGGAGTAATCAAAAGCCATACTATGCTGTTCAACAGATCATTTTTGATATCTAACTTGGAAGTGTTGTCTTTTAATGTACAATCAACAAGTTATCACTGGTATTTTATGAGAAATACTTGTGATTAAGAGGGAGGAAGAGGAAACAGTACAGAGTATTCCTGCACCTGAATGTCAAAAATACAGAAGTCCTAAACAAAGAAAAATCATTGTGCAGTTGTGACATGTTCAGACATTTCACTTCTGATTTTCTGATGCGTTCCTAACAGCCACTGTGTTGGTGAAATCATGCAAATCATTTTCTTAGGGTAGAAACCTAGGCAGAAGAATTTTTTTCCAATTAAATGACATTTAAAAATTATTTGTGCTGTCCCTTTTCAGTGGAAGAAAACTTGTCTCTGTTTCACCTTGTTTGCACATGTAACACCACAGCAAGGTATGGGTCTTGTTCACAAATGGAAGAATCTCATTATTATTCACAAATGGAAAAATTACATTATTAAACAAAACTGAAGAGGCATCGCTTGAGTGGACACCTAAATGAATTCTGTTAATTTATTGTAAACCAGAAAGTTTTCCACAGAAGACTATAGTTAACATTTCATTATTATCTTTAAACCACCCAAAATAACTTTGACCCTAAATTACGTTTTGGGATTGGCTTATTCTTTCTGTTTGGTTGGTTTTATGTTAATTTTATTTTTGGTACTGTCTAGAGCTCTCACATTATAGTGAGAGTATATCTGGTGATGCCTTCAAGTTGCTGCTCTCACCTTCATCAGTGCCTGCATTCCTGGAAANAAAGCTTTTCTGCAGGGATTAATTCCCTCCAAAAAGGCATCTTTAAAGTCATTTTCTGGCAAAAGTTAGCTTCTGGTGTACTGAGATAAGATTTTGTTTGAGGAATAACTCTTGTTGCTGCCTTCAAAAGAGAATGTAATATCAAGTAGAGCAACAATTTAACTTTTATCATTTATCATTGTCTCTGTATCTAATTATATCATGAAACAGTCATCTAGTACAGTCTCATTTTCTCTCCTAACAATGCATTTCTAACCAAAGTAGGACACCTAAAGGGCACTGCTGCATATGCTAAAGGGATTAATAAATAGAAGAACCTTCATTGTATTTTCTGATGTGATTAAGACACCTTTGAAGACGGGATGCCTAGCCTGCCATGGTGGACATAAGTGAATAAAAGTGATGTGAAACTGAGATCCCAAACCTTTCAGGGTGACAAGGTATATAATGCAACCCTGATGTTGTTCTCCTACATGCACATGACATTAATCACTCCAGGAACACAGGCAGGAGCAAGGACAGAGGAAAGGAATAGCAAGGCTGGGGAGGAGGGAGAAATGGAGAACAGATTACTCAGAACAGGTCTTCCCTCTTTTCATGGCTTTGAGATGCTGAAGCCCACCCTGGAACCCAAAGGTTAAAGGAAATTTGGAGACTTGGAAATAGTGTTTATATCTGAATAGAATAATTAAACATTTCTATTGAGCAAAATTCATCAGAACTTCTTTTTTCAAACGTGCCCACATATATCTCTGTTGATGTCAACCACATCACTGTTCAGACTGCATGGAACATTAGTTTGTCCTTCTGGAATGCTCTGAACTTGTTGGAGTATTAACATTGTTTCAAAGTATGCAGGTGGCATCTAGAAAAGAAAACAGTTTTGAAGTGTGCTTTCATTGAGATGTGATGCCTACATCAGACTATCACTCTTCATTGTATCTGGTATCTGTTTTCTTCTGTATATCTGGGTTTGAGATCTATCTTAATGAGAAAAAATGCAATTTATCCCTGTGTTTGGAATTTGAAACAGCAATCTGCTCCACATATTCAGTAGCCATAACCAATGTGATTGCAAAAGTGAATTGGTTATTTTTTCAACCCAAATTCTACAGTCAGACTCTTGTAAGACATTATGTTAATTTGTACACATTTTAGACCTTTGCCTGTTCCTTCCCTACTCCTCCTACTCTTTTCATATTTTTTATCCTTTTCCAACCAACATAGTTAAGGGAGGTCTTGTTAGCAATCAAATAATAATTTCAGCTGGACCTTGAATCACAGAGATTTTTGTAGAAATAGCCTTTATTTTCATTTATTTCTCTTGGAATTGCTACCTTTGCAAACACAGGTATAGGACTGCTAGATATGCTTAAGGAACACTTTGATGTTTTATTTTCACTATTTATGAGATTCATTAAAAACTTCTGTTTTGAAAAGTCTTTCTTATTAGATGTCTTAATCCAATTCTCTTTATTGGATTGGGAAATGAAAATCAACTCTCTTTAGCACAGATAATAAAAGGCAAATTTAAACATTATATAGATACAATTCCAGCTAATAATGAAGAACCACTGGAATCAGTTTGAAAAACTGATTTCTCTCAAGTAGTGCTACCAGAGGGATGGAATTTTGTCTGCTATGCAGTTGCTGCCACAGAGATGTGAGCTTGAAGGTGCTGTGCTGAAATTTCCAATCTCTTTAAGTTGCTTTTTTTTGCTTTTGAGAAATTATCTTTTTTGTTGAATTTTTATTCCTCTGAGATGTCCTTGAGATATTCATCTGTCTCTTACCAAAAATGTGTCAGTATCATAATATTTCTGTCAAGACATTGTAGATATAGATGGTCTTTGTTTTCCTCAAATCAATTTGTGTCTTCGTGGGTTCTTATTTACCTTGATTTAGATGCAGGACTGTATTCATTTCTGTTTCTTTTGGTAGGAATAGTTAACGTTAAAGTGAATATCATTATTTAGGCAATTATCAGCAAGGGTCAAATATTTATAATGGACGTTTGTAGATAAAACTGCATTCTGAATCTGGAGTGCAAGAGAAAAGTGTTGTCATATTGCTCCCTCAACACACTTTCACTGAAGCAGATTCTATGTCTCAACTAACATTGAAAGGCTGGGGAAAAGAAATAATTTGTGAGCTTCTCCTCTGACAGCTCTTTAACTCAGATCTGACAAACTGAGCAAACAGCAAACTGAGTTAATGAAATCACACAGAAAGGCACCCGGCCCTTTCCAAGAATGAAAGCAAGACCAGTTACTTCCTAAGCTTATGTTACACCTTTCCTTCAAGGAAGGAGTGTAGAGTCAGGGAACATTGGCACAAATTGGACAGAAAAGACCTAATGGGATGCACCTGAGGGTGTCAGGAGACTTGGCTGACATCCATACAAAGTCTTTCCATCATCTCTGAAAAACTGTGGGGAAGAGAGGAAGTACCAGATTGCTGGAAATGGTTAAATGTTTGCCCATCTATGAAAAGGTAAAATCAGAGAGCCACACTTCAGTCTCGCAGAATTATGAAACAAGTCATTATTCCACTTCTTTCCAGGTACAAATAGGACAAAAAGAGTACTGGAAGAAACAGCTAGAGAGTTATGAAGGGTAGACTGTGATTTGTTGAAGCAGAATATTTTGCAGAGTAGACTAGACTATTTCAGTTGGAAGGGACCTACAAGAGTTGGTCATGACAAGGGAAGAGCCTTGAACCATGTTTGCCTTAATTTTAGGAAGACGTTTGACTGATCTTTCACAATCATACAAGAACAGAATGGTAGGGGTGGGAAGAGACCTATGGAGATCATATAGTCCAACCTTCTTGCTAAAGCAGGTAGGCCCAGATCAGGTTTCATAGTGTTGTAGTTGGCAAGCTAGTAATACCTAACTGGACAGATAGACCACTAACAATAATGTGACAATACTCTGAAAATACCTGACAACAATCTGAGTGGACAGATAGACCACTGGCTTTGTGGCAAGTTGACTAAAATCTTGAGCTGAAGGGTTAGTGGTTAACAGCCAAAAGTGTCAGCTATGAATGACACAACAGGTAAAAGGCACGGACTTCAATATAGTCATTGAAGACATTCTATTAACACATCTGAGAGCTTTATGTATCCTTTATATATTCTAAAAGCATCTGATACAACACATGGGTAAAATTACAAAAACTGCAGCTGTGCTGATTAACTCATTAACTGATTAACATTAACTCATTAACATTAACTCATTAACTGATTAACTCATTAATTGATTAACAAGCCAACATTCTTTCGCTACTCAGGGTCATCTCTACTTCCTTATCTAAAAGGTCAGGATAGCCACAGACAGCTGCTTCTTTTATACAGACACCAGATTTTCATCCCACAGCTTTGAGCTTACAAGCAAAACATTATCTTTGTTGCCTCCCTGATCTCTTAAAGGGGACTTAGACCCTGCTGCTCCAGTTCTCACAGAGGAATTCTTCAGGAGTCAGTACTGGTACCTGGGGAAATCCAGTAACGCTCTAATAATACTCAGTAGCCTGTCAGGATGATAGGGTAAAATGTCCCCTCATCAAGTTTTTCGATGACACCACAGTGAGAGGAGAGGTAGATATGATGGAAAAAGCAACCTAAGAAAAGCAGCTCTTTAGAGAGACCAACAAAGGATGCATGAGGTTTAACAAAGTGAAAAATTCTTCACCTTGGATTGAAACAGTGCTAGAAGCCAAAGCCTGGCTGCCAGGGGATCAGCTGTAATGGAAGGACTGTGGAGGTCATTTGCCAATCCCTTGCCTCACAGTGAGATGGGCATGAGCCAGCAGCAAGGACCAGTAGCACACTGGTCTGAACTGGTATATAGTCAAAAAATCAAGGGATGTGCTCATCCCACTCTGCTCTTGAGTAATACTGTAACCTTTTTTGTTTCTCTCATTTCCAGATTTTATCTCGGTGCAGCAACCAAAGTCCCACATAAGAGTAGTTAACATCATTGCTTATTTAGTTTCTCATTTTTACCAAATAATCACGAAGTAGCAGACTAGTATTACAAAACTATTTCTATTTCTGACCTTGTTTGAATATGAAGCATGTCAAATATCCTGACAGTTGGCCATATTTGGTAAGAATAAAATAGAATCATATAATCAACCAGGTTGGAAGAGACCTCCAAGATCATCCAGTCCAACTGATAACCCAGCCCTAAGCAATCAACTAGACCATGGCACTAACTGCCTCATCCAGTCTTCTCTTGAGTGTCTCCAGTGATGGTGACTAAGTTAGAATACATATATATATAAGTTAGAATATATATATATATATAGAGAGAGAGAGAGAGAGTTAGAATAGGTTGATAAACTTCTGGATTTTTTCTTACATTTGCTATCTATTTGTTTATCAACTTTCAGTTATTACCAATCAATAGTTATCAATTATTGTTCAGTTTTGCAGTCTCTTAAATCACAACAAGAGAAAGTAATTCAGCCATTTTTTCTTTCGTTTCAAAGTCTTGTCAAGGCAGGTGTTCTTGGCAAAGCTTATGCTGCTTTTGTAATGGTTTGGTAGAAAAAAGGAAAGTGTGTCTACTCTTACCAGTTACAAACAGTTTACAGGCTCCACAAGTCCTTGAATTCCATAAACATTTTGATATGCTGGTACTGAGTGTTAAACAAACCTCTAGGAAACAGATTAAAATGTATATTTGGATTTTTGCCTACTTTACATCAGGTTGGTTTAACAGTTGTGGGGACATTTTTATGTCTCTTAAACATAAAATTCCATGCAGAACTTCCCAGCATTAGACCTGCAGGAGATAGCTTTATTTTCCCAGTCAGAGATAGGATGCTCTGCTGAGGGAAAGGGCAGACTGGGCTGTCTTGGAGCAAAGAGTGAGTACAATTTGCATTCATGGGGATTTAGACTCCTTTTGGACCTTAGGAGGATCAAATCACTGAGCCTCATGGTGAGACTTCGACAGTTCTCACTTATGATTCAGTCCCTAGATGGAACAAAAAGCTGTTTTCCTAAGTTTTTATGAAATGCAAATGTTCAGTCACACAGTCATTGCTTTTAAGGTTTTTTGAAGACTAAGTGAGTGACCAGGCAGGAGAGCATAAAGTATTTATGCATTCATTAAGAGCTAGAAGACACAAAATGGCCTTCAATTTTCCAACAACACTTCTATAGCATTTTTAAACTCAAGGAGATAGAGGCTTTCGGTACATTGGACACACTTAAGTTTGTACTCTTCAGATAATCTGCTCTCAAAGCCACCAAAAGCAAGAGCTTGCCATAAGCACCTTGTACAACTGTTGATAAAACTTCTTTGCTTTATACTAGTTTCTTGGGTACAGATAGGGTAACAGAAAATGTTTCAGAGCAGTCTGGCAGAACATATTGTATGATCCCAGCTATCACATCCTAGGACCATGAACATAACTAATCTCGATCCAAAACAGACTTTTACGGGGGGG
>VXBD01012016.1:74266-93582 GCA_013399975.1 Indicator maculatus | reverse complement strand
CGGGGAAGAAAGAAAGAAAAAAGAAAAAAAAGATTCTTAAAGGGACTTGAAGGTCTCCAATGTTATTGTAAGTTGAAATGCCTTCAGATTCTAATACTCATAGGCCTTTTAAACATCTGTGGTTTAAGCATTAAAGATGTGACTCCTGTTGCCTACTGACACTCATTGAAATTAATGACCCTGTAGATAAAGCATATACTGCACAGTATGGGTAGGACTGCAGGAGTGAGTTTAAATGAAACGATAAATCATTAGCAATCACAGCAATTGAACTATTGCACGCTGTCCATTTCCTTGCTTCTTGTAATCATTCTTAGAGTTGATTGTCATAAGTCATCCCAGGAGCAATTTTCAAATCAGAGCAATTTGGCATTCTTTACATGCTTAGTACAACTAGCTGAGTTTTCAGCAGCTATATATGCTTATGAAAGTTTATCTTTGGGAAAAGGGTATTCCAAAGTATTAAGGCTGGGAAGTCAAATGTGGGAATTGTTTATAGTTGCAAAAATTAGAGAGAAGCATTCCTGATTTCAATTTTTTCAGGAATACTGTTTCTAGAATACATGGGGAGTTTTCAAACGAATTCAGTATAGCAGAAAATGAAAAAGGACAGAATAACCAGAAATTAAGTAGAATACTTTGCCTGAAATAAAAAGACCTGTAGTTTATCTTTAGCTGCTCATTTTAAAGGGATTTTCCAATTTCACCTTTTAATCTCATCACTTCTTTGAGAAAATGGAGCTCAGGATTGCCTGGAAAGCATTTCCTGAAATGTAGTTTTTAGTCTGCAGAAATGGAGTATCCTAAATGGAGTATTCTAAACAGGAAAACTGACATTTGGTTTCAAAGTGCGTCTACAAGTCAGACATTGCTGTCTGCTGGTATTCTATAACTATTTTCTCTTGCTGGGCAGAATTACATTTGGTAGATGGAACCAATGAGAAATTATATTATTGTATGGTGGTATTACTCACCCTGCGTTTTTCTCACAATAAAGCAAGAACTTTGCACAACTTTCTTAGATGAAATTTTGATTTAAGTTCTTCCACCCTCCTAAAGAAACACTTCTGCTGTGCAAGGACAACTTCTTCGCTCAAGGCACATCCTTTAAACAATGAGATTCTTCTCCCCAAATCATCTTCTGTTCAGGCTCTGCACAGTAAATTCAATTTAGAGATTAGGAACAAACAATGTGGCCTCAAAGAGACCTAAGCATCCTTAATAGACATATCCCTTTGCAACAAAGGACAACACATGTGGCTTTTTGTACATTCTGCTCTTATTACAAGCAGCAATAGCTCCACTCAAGAGTGCAGCATCAGCAGATTTCCTATTTTGCTATATATTGTGATTTTGAGTGGAAACATTCCCTTCTTTTAGATGGAATAACATTCATGTTTTAATAGCATTCATGGTCTTCATACTTTCGTATGTAAGGTTGAAGCTGTAATGTAGATCATGGATCTACAAATGACTGCATTTATTGTATTTTGGAGTCGATACTCAGGATTTTTATATACATAAGAAACCCTATTCTTATATACTGGTAGTTTCCCAAATATGTATTTTAATGAATTTAAACCTTCTTTGCTTTATATCTTGTTCAGGATCTTATTCTGTGAATCTGTGATTCTGTGTTATAATGCAGAATAATGCGGATAATTTAAAAGTATTGCTGTGAGCACCCCTTCAATTTTTGTTTTCCTTCCAGTCTTAATCTTCAGAGCCTTTGTGAAGACTTCTGTGGCCAGACCCTTAGCTTCTGAGTATTTGCACAGCTATGCTGATCTGACCTATAGTTTTAATAAGAGGTGCAGAGTTTTATCACATCAGATAGTCTTGAAACTCATTCCAGACCCAACAATACCTAGAATTGTGAAAACATTTTGCATTCCCCCATCCTAACCCAGATGATGCTTTTGCTTAATTGTTTGTTTGTTGTTTTTTTAAAGGCAGTTATGAAGCAAGGATTATGAAAGAGCTATTTGCATTATTCACTAATGCCAAACTTTAAAAAAAAAAAAATGGAGAAACTTAGTTACCTCATAATGATTAAAAAGGTAAATGTATATCACTGTGCTGATGAAGTACCTGCAGACTTCTGACCTAGCATGAGTGAGTTGTGAGACCTAGCTTTGTGAAGAGTCTGGGAAGCACACCTCAACCAGCCTGCTGCATGACAGCAATGTCAAAGAGTTTTCTCTTTGGGTACCTATATTAATTAAGATAATGTACTGACCGCTACAGATATAACCTGCCCTTATTCAATTTTTTGTATATGCATTTCCTGCAAAACACAGGCACTGCTCCAGGACTTCGGTCTTAGACACAGTCATATGTATTGTGTGTCCCAGACCATTAGAAATATGATTCAGAGGAGTTGAAGTGATTCTTCAGATGCTTGTCTTCTTTGTGCTTGACAGCACAGGTGGCATCTAGGCTATGATGCTAACAGTGATAAGTATTTTAAAATTGCTGATACTATACCTGCAGATGCTAATGAAAGTGATTGTTCATAGCTAATACACCTATAGATTACCCATGGTTGCACAAGCTGGTTCTTACTAGAAGCACATTGTCTCATGTGGAAATTCTTCAATTTTCTCAGCCTGCAATCCACTGATCTTATTATACTGCAGGGTTTTAGCAACCATTAACTTCAATTAATTTTTTCAAAACTCTTGTCAACAAGCTACTTTAGAATTCCCAGCTACTGCCAACATATTCCCAAATCTTGTAGTGTTTTGTCATTTCTCCATCAGGAATGATGAGTTAAAGATAGCATCATCGGACTTTGTGTCATCTGTTGATCTGCTTGTTTGTTCGGTCATCATGTGATAGATCTGTGTGATTTTAGTGACAACTTTGCATTTACTTAGGAATATGTCTCTGAGGGATCAGAGACAAACTATAATTTGGAGCCCTGTGCTGAGGTTTACCGAACTGGTGACTCCATAGGATGTGACTCTCACAAGCATTGCCAAGCTAACTGGGCTGACTCTGCAGATAAGGCTCATTTAATACACAGTGCCATCATAGTACTTATGCAGAAGCTGGAGGTGAACTGAGATCTCTTGGAGTCCTGCAAAGCCTGAGGGCAGTTTTTGTAAGAAACCTGAAAAATTCATATACCAAGTTGGCTGAAAGTCAGAAAACTTTCCATCCTAGCTCAAATCCTGGCAGCTTATTGCACTTCCTTATGTAGAACAGCTGGGTTCCATGCATTTGGTGTTAAGACATTGAATGGGAAATGCAGTCCTCTGGTTTATGTGATTATCTGTGATGAAGAGGTTATTAACTTATGAATTATGAATTATGAAAATATTTTATTAATTATTAAAATTATTAATAGCTGATTAATCACTACTTTATATCTAGATAATAGTTCATGGTTGTGAAAACATATTCCATAACTGGTTTGGTATGTACAATTCAACCCAATTGGAATACTTACAGAATTAATTTCTAATTAAGGGAACAAAGGGTGCAGTTCCACCACTTGTCCACCAAACGGCGACTTGACAAGACGCTTTAAAGCTTTAACTACATATACAGAAACTTACAATTCCATCAAGAGGCAATTCGAGCTAGAGTATCATGAGGTTAGGCATGGGTGCTTTGAACTGAAAGCGAGCATTGCACACGTGAAAAGATACACTGTGTCTTTGCAGCAAAGCAAATTGCTGGGTTAAGCTGGCTGCTCGCTGGCTGCTCACTGTCTGCCTGGGGCTAGTCAGGGGCTGGTCTGTTCTGGGTTGGGGAAGGCTCCTAGGGGGAAGGCTCCCAGGGCTGAGGCTGCAGCTGAGTCCCTGGTGGTCTGCAGAGGGGGGCTTTCCTCTGGAGTGACTTTCTTTATCCTCCTGCCTCTGAGGAAGGGGCGAGGCTTTCTGCCAATTGTTGGCTTCCCTTGGCAGGGTGGTCCCAGGTGCAACTGTGGCGACTGGAGCCTGCAGGGCCAGTGCAGCTCCCTGAACAGGGTTGGCCTGGCAGGGATGGTGCTGGGGGAGTGGTCCTGCCAGGCGGGGCCAGATCCTTCGGGGTCGGAAGGGCAATGGTTCCTGGTAGGCAGGGTCGGACGTCCCTGTCCCCATCCCCGACAGCGACGGGCTTCGGAGAAGGGGCATGGCTACGCAGAGTGGCGATTCCCCTCAGCTCAGCTTTAGACTAGCTGCCAATGCTGAATCTCATTGACAACTGCTTCCTGTTTAAGGTTATGATGCAGTCCTTTGCTTGAACTCCAAAGAGAGCAGATGGGACTCTCTCTCTCTCTTAGGAAGTCCTGGGTTATATTACCCTGACATCACAGAGAAGCGGGTGGCTCTGTTTGTCTCCCGCAAACAGCGGGGTCACAGAAGGCAGCTAAGCACTGTTTCTGCTTACACGAGCCAGTACACACGAGGTCGTGCCTGCTCGGTCTGCTTCTTATAGCTATAGCAGATGTTGGACTGCCGAGCTTGGGCTATTTCCTTCCCCTCTGGGCTAAAGCTTACCCTGGGGAGTTCAGTCCTCTTTAAGACATGACGGAGTCTTCTTCTGACCCGATATGACTGGGCTTTCAACGCTGGCTTTCATAGCTTCAGCAAAGGTATCTCCTTTGCTAGTTCCTTGGGCGAACTGAGGCACGACAGCCTTGCCAAGGTCTGGCTTCTTCTCCATGTTGCAGAGGCCACTATTATGCATGCATGTGGGAGTGAAAAGACTTAGAGGCAATGGCATAAGCACTGCAAACTTACAAAGCTCAGGCAAAGCAAGAGTGTGCAAAGCTCTGGAGAGGAAAAGGACAGGGCAAAAGGAGAGAGAAACTTGTTTGCAATTAGGGTAATACATATAAGTTTCTTGAGGCTGGATCTGACCAATGGGCATGCTTATCAACAACCTGCTTTAGGCTATAGAAAGCGTGAAGCTAGAATTATGCCCATACTTGGAAGAAGCATGAGCATGTCATGTGATGGGTGCATGTAGTTGTTTACCCCTTACAAGGCAGGTTGATGCCTGGGCCTTTGTTCCCCACTCCAGAAAGGAGGGTGGAAGGAGGGGAACTTGTCCAAACATGTTGGGACAAGTTTTCCAGTATTTTGGGGGTGTAATTCTAGGCATATAGTGCCTTCACCACAGCATCATAAAACCTAGAGCTGCTCTGAACCCTGTGCAGGGCTGTGAACGCTGTGGGAAGGCCTGCAAGAATATTCCTGTATGACTGTGCCAGTTCAGACTAGGAATGGCGTCAGATACCAGAAGGTGTGACACCGTAATTATCAAATTTTTTTTCACAGCAGCATATGTGTTTCAATAGGGATACAATATAGGCTCTCTGTATGCCGTTCCAACTCTGCAGAGCACCACAAGTATCCCCACAACCAATAAATTAATGAGATGCAAACACTTTTGATGTAAGTCTTTTCATAAACTTAGTTTTGGACATAAAAGTACACTCTGAAAAAGCACAAAGATATTTTTTTTTATAGTAGTGGGTTTTTAAAAGCTTTTTAGCCACTTTCCAATACTTTTCTATGACATCTTTATTTACATTTATTAAATATTTTCATTGAGAAAAAAAGTGAAACAATATGGCTTTTTATTTTTA
Source organism: Indicator maculatus (assembly GCA_013399975.1). Classification (NCBI taxonomy): domain Eukaryota; kingdom Metazoa; phylum Chordata; class Aves; order Piciformes; family Indicatoridae; genus Indicator; species Indicator maculatus. The sequence continues at coordinate 87,998 of VXBD01012016.1, read as the reverse complement.
AAATATTGGGGAAGATGCAAAATCTATTTCAAATTCTAAGACATGAAGTCCACATTTAATTTTTTTTTTTTTTTCCGCAGTAATTTCATATCCAGTCTCAGGAATGAATACCGCCTCCCCCATTTTATTTATAGTAGTGCATTTTTAATATAGCATTTTAATATCTCCTCTGTCATGCATGTAAGGTCCCATAAAGAAAGAAACTATTCATTTCTATGTATATTGCATAAATATCAAGAATAGTATTAATAAAGCAATTACAATTTATGAAATTTAAATGCCTTTGTAATTTCCATGAGTCCTGTTTTTTGTCAGAGTCTGAGACTCTGTGTTCTTAGTTTTCCACCAGGTTATTTTGAAGCTGGCTTTCAACACAGATAAAGACTCTTTGGTATTGTGGCAGTTTAGGCTGGGTGCCCCCCTGCTACTGCCACATAGGTCACACCTCTGGTGTCCTGAATGTCCACCCAATAAGGTAGACACAGGAAACAGCATATTTCTACCCATAAATCCTGCACCCTATAAAACCATCTGCAAAGTTATTCTCTTCCTCTTTCTTCCCTCTCTGGTCTCTTATCGGGTAATGGTGGGAGAGTATCTCAAGGCCTCTTAGGCCTGTCTAGGCGTAATGCCAGGAGGAGAAAGGATAGGGGGGCAGTCTGAGACCTGGCCAGCCTGAGTCTTGCCTAGCAATGGGAGGAGGGGGAAGAAAGAGCCCTGGGAGTTTTGGGTATATCCTCAGGTGGGAGAAGGGAAGGATTGGGAAGCCTTGGGGTATTATATAAGGGGCTCTGTATGCTTTGGGATATTCTTGGCACCATGCTTTGTAATGTTCTGTAGTTTCACCAATTGCTTTTCCATTTAAACTTTCCATCACTCTCCAATCTGTTTGCGTGAGTGTCATTCTCTTGTCCCTCTGGGGGCAAGAGAGGATCTGTCTGGCCTCAAACCAGCACAGGTATTAGCTAATCAACATTAACCTTTATTTTTTCAAAAGGAAGTGGTGCCTGTTTTGTCCTGTTACCACATGTCACTGGTTTGGGAAACTATACCTTTTGTGAAATAGTCTGTCTTTTAGAAGAATATCTTATACTGTATGTCTAAGGCATAACTGACACACTAAGGGGAGTTTGCCACTGTTCAGAAAAATACTTCTTTTGACTTTCAGGCTGAGCTCAGAGCTCAGTTTGAAGGGATACTGTGGGAAGTTTCCAGCTAGTAAGTGCTGGGAGTTTTTCAACAATCTTTTAGACTCACAAAACCAATTCATCCCTTCTAAAGGCAAGGGAAGCAGGCTGAACAAAAGACTGAACTCTGAGCTTCTGGGTTGGCTAACAACCAACAGGGAAACATTGCAGGGACAGAAATGTGAAACATTACAAGGGCATTACCAGGCTATGCAGAGATGCAGTTAGGAAAGCAAAAGCTCTGTTTGAATTGGAATTGATCAAAAGTGTCAAAAACCACAAGAAAGGGTTTTTCAGATACATTAACATCAAGCAGAAACAGAAAGAGACTATAGGCCCATTGTTACACAAGAGAGGTGAGCTAGTCACCAACAGCACCTCGACACCTTCTTATCTCTGTCTTTACCAGTGCAGTTGGGTCACATGCCATAGGAACAAAAATACAGACATTGACCCATCTTCAGTGAAGGAAGTCTGTCAACTATTACAGGAGCTTGATCCATACAGTCTGATGGGCCCAGCTGACATCCATCTGAGAGAGTTAAGATGACTGGTTGGTGTTGTTGCAAGGCTGATCTCCACAATCTATGAGAAGTCATGAAGACCAATGTTATACACATCTACAAGAAGGGTTCCAATGAGGACTCAGGTAATTATAGGCCCATTAACCTCACTTCAATCTCTGGAAAAGTTATGGAACAAATCCTCCTGGGGACTTCCACAAGTCAACTGAAGCACATAGTTGGAAAAAGCCAATACAAATTCACCAGGGACAAATCACGCGTGACAAATCTGATCACTCTCTATGGCAAAGGAACTCAGTCGATGAAGGGTGGGTGAGCAGCTGACGTGGTCTATGTGGAATTCTCCAACGTTTTCAACATGGTTGCCCACAACATCCTTCTGGAGAAACTGACATGTTATGACCTAGACAGACGGTCTATGTGGTGAGTGGGAAAACAGCTGACAGGCCGTACTCAGAGGGTCATACTCAATAGTTTTTCTCAGCCTGGCAGTCAGTGACAAGTATGGTCTCCCAAAGATCGATATTGGCCCAAATACTGTTTAATATCTTCATAAGAGATCAAGAACACCTGATAAAGTTTACAGAAAAGACCAAAATGAGTGGGGAGACTGACACTCCAGGCAGGAGAGCCACCCCTCAGGAAGACCTGGACAGGCCAAATGAGTGGATTAGCAATAACCTCACCAACTTCAGTGGAAACAAATTTAGGGTCCTGCACCTGGGAAATACATAACCCAGGAGTGCAGCTCAGACTGGGATCCATCTGGCTGGAGAGCAGCCCTGTGGAAGAGGACTTGGGGGTCTTGGTGGGCGATAAGCTCAGCATGAGTGAACAATGTGCTTCAGCAGTAAAGAAGGCCAATAGCATGCTGGGTTGCATCAACAAGGGCATTACCAGCGGAGATAAAGAAGTCATTTTCCCACTCTTCTCAGTGCTTAGCAGACCACATCTGGCATACTGCATGCAGTTTTGGTCTTCATTATACAAAAATAGATGGCTGAAAACCATCCAGAGAAGGGCCACACAAATGATCAGAAGACTGGAAGACCTGCTGTATGAGGAAAGGCTAAGAAAACTGGGTTTGTTCAGTCTTGAGAAGAGAAAACTTAGGGGAGACCTTATTAACACATACCAGTACATAAAGGGTGACTACCAGGAAGAGGTAGACTCTCTTTTCACAAGGAGTCACATGTAAAAGAGAAGAGGTAACAGGTACAAGATTCTTCTGGGGAGATTCCTATTAGACTCCAGAAAAAAAAAATTTCACCATGAGAACAATTAGGCATTGGAATAATCTCCCAAGAGAAGTATTGGATTCCCCTACTGTTACCAGATGGTCCTGGAAGTCCCTTCCAACCTCACATTCTGCGATTCTGTAAAATCTTAATTCTCTATTAGAATATATACAATCTGTTGATTTCCCTATAAAAGACAATATTAGTCTTATTAGTGCTACTTCACAGATTTAAATTGTATTGTATGAGAAGCAGGATACATGTTTTCTACTGGGAAATATTTTTGTAAGTCTGTACATCTATCCTGAATCTGCACAATGAACAAGAGAGCTATTGTAGGACTTTTCAGACAAAACTCCCTGAGAGAGCTTGCCTTGTTCTGCACAATGGAATGACAGTTAGTGAGACTGAAGGCCAACCTTGAAGCCCAGCATGGATTCTGGATAAGATGAGAAATATTGCATATTTTTAGAGAACAAGGATGTGCAGTTCAACACAATGATTATGACAGAATAGTAAAGAGAGGAATAGGAACTCTAATCAGAAGTTTCAGCCTGTATCCAAGTTTAGTGTCATGTTGCAAGATCAGCATGGAAATAAGTGATGTAAGTAGCAAGTGGTGAACAAAGCACAAAGAGGAGGGACAGAGAGAAAACAGATCAGGTGGAAAGGGTTCTGTGATGCTAGCACATATTTCTGTTGATATGTTCTCCATGTCTTTCCAGCTATCAACAGAATATTTCTGTTTAGTCTCTTAGTGATATATACTCTGCAAATCTGTAGTCAGAATGCAGACTTTCTTCCTATTCAAACTGCAAAGCTGAACCAAGAACCGATTAGGTACAGAAGTTTTGTAGGATTGGTTAGGGTGCTGGAGCTGCACAGGTATTGGTCAAGGACAGCTGCACAGTGTTGAGGAGAACACCAGCCTGGCCACTGAATTTTCACCATTATCAGTCAGGGTACTAACTCTCGCAAACTTCCAGAGAAAATGTAAGTGGTAACTCTGAAACTACCATAATGGTGGCTTTTTGAGGTGCTCAGAAATAGCTCAGAAAAAACGTTAGCATGCCATGGACAAAAACTAATAGGATGCAGAGAGAGCTGCAGTCCATGATGGCTTTTTTGTTGCACAAAATCCAATGAAGTTGTAACTCTGCTAAGCTGTATCATAAAATCTATGATGATTCTATAATCATTTAGGTTGGAAAAGACCTTAGAGATCATCAAGTCTAACCATCAGTTCAATACTAAGGTGGCCACTGTGCCTTTCATGTTCCCTGGTGTGTCAGTGTGAGCTGAAATTCCACCCCCCACTGACAATAACCAGGCTAGCTCAGTCTGGAAGCAAATGAAAGCTGTATTTACAAAGCAGAATCTACAATCTATGATGAAATGCAATGAATAGGTACAAATATACAAAATTCACAACATTCACAAATATATACAATTAACAGAGAAGCAAAACCAATCTCCCTTTGCTTCCCCCCAAAGGGGACCCTTCCCAAAGGGGCCTCTCTCCCAGGAGCTTCCCCCCCCAGACCCCCCTGGACAGAAAGCAGAGTTAGTTAAGCAGAAAGTTGTTAACTTAGCTGCCAAGGTCAGTGTATTATCTTCTGACAGAAGAGAAGAAGAAACAGCAGCCAAACAGCCCAGCAACTGCCCCGACTGCAGAATGCAGAATGTGCAGAGTGCCCACTTTGTTTTGAGTAAAGTTCTTAAACATTTCTATCTATGCAATGGAAGTGTTTAGAACAATCAGTATTTTGCTTTCTTACACCCAATAGTGACTTATTTACACTCTTTTGCTTTCTCTGTTTGAACTTTGCAAAGAAAAAATAAAAAAGACAGTTTCAAACCATCACACCTGGACTCAAAATAAAAGCAATTATAAGTTCTAGAGCATATGACCAAGAAAATACCTCTGGCATCTGACCATTAGCATAGTAGTTTGGTCACTGCAACCTGCCTGGGTAGAAGGATGGACAGAGCTTTGTATGACCTATAGATAAGTACATTGTGGACCCCGAAAGCCAAGGTAACTCATCCTGTGCTCCACAGCTTGGTGACAGGGAGTAAATTACCCAGATGCCACAACACTGGCCAAAAGGTGGTTGAAAGCTGATCACTAAGCAGCCCTGTAGTGCATAGATAGCCTTCAGCTATCTATCTATCTAAGCTAATTGCTTGGCAATTATATTTTCCAAGGAGATATATTAATATGTATTATCAAATCTCTTGTTCCTGTTGCTACATTTCAGGGTCTGTCTTGGTTTCCATTACAAAATCGTCATTTTAGGGATTTATGTTTTCTGAACCATAAAAATTTGCCTCAGGCTACAATTTATCACCACAGGTTCCCAAGGTAAGAAGAAATTTGTTGATAAAAACATGAATATCCCATTTCCCTGCTTTCATTTGTCTGAAATGAAAAATATAACACACATATGTGTGCATATATATGTGTGTATTTGGTGCAGTTTTACAATTCATGAATTCAAATATGGGTAGTGTATTAATCCATAATGGAGTGCAAATGACATTTCTAATTGTGTTTCATTAATTTTTATTTCTGTCTGAGAATCACAGGAACTGAAAATATCTTATGATTTTATACAACCATTGTTAATATTTGTTCCTTCTAAAGCTTCGGAGAGAAAACCTAAGTTCTATCATAAGCCAAACTACTGCAGATCTGTAGTTCCCTGGACACATAATCACATAAATGTTGTTGTAATTTTTTTTTTTTTTGCATGGCCTTAGTGTACAGCAGGTTGAAATTGAGGTGGGTTTTCTCTTTGCCTCTTACAGAGAGATAGAGTTTTCTTTTAATTATTTTTAACTAGAATTCACTAGTTCACAGTGGTTGTGAAAGCAGCACAAACCTACAGATTTCCTGAAGCATTGAAAATGCAGCTGCTGTTGCCACATTATCAATAAAACCTCAGATTTCATTCCATGAGTGGTTGTGATCACAGATCTTGTGTATGTATCCCAGATAACATATGCTTTGTCCATATGACATCTCTGCTTTCAGTTTCACAAATTCTTGCCTCTGACAATTCTGAAAGGCACAGATACTCATCTCATAGCTATGCAATCAAATACCACCTTACAATTGGTATGAAACCTGGAAAGAGAGTTTTGTAGTTTCACCAAACTGGAGGTGTTGTGATGAACACCACAGAACTGATGTCCAAGCTGTGAACTCGGCACATTTTGCTTTGGTAGGGAAAGACAAGCTGTGTTTTCATGAGCATTTCACTCTGACACACTTGTCAGCACTTTGAAGTCTTAGTGTCATCATCCATTTTGATAACAAGCTGGTGAATTAACTGTGAAAGGAAAGGACCTACTCGATTTGGGTATCATCAGCATTAAAATTTGCAGAGAAGCAGTAAAAAAAAATGTACAGAATTACTAGTGTGATCTCTGAGGGTGGAAAAAGCTAATATTCAGTTTAGAGCTTTTATTTTTACTTAAGATTTGCATTAAACATAAAGCTGAACACATTACTCTTTCTTCCATATTCACTACAGGATGAACTGGCACTCAGCAGCACTCTCAAATTGCCAAGGAGATGGCTAATCATCCATTTCTTTATTCCTTCCAGCAGCCATGCAAGATGGTATGTAATTGGAAATAAACTCTTAAAAATTACAAAGTGTTCTCTGATTAGAGGGAACTGATGTGAATGGGGAGCTTAAGAGCCAGCAAACAGATTGCAGTGCAGAATGTTTTCAGAGGGACCTTAAAAGGAAAAAAAAAAAAAGAAAAACACTATAAGTGATGAGCCTTGGATTACTTTTGTGGGAAATTCTTCCAACCTCTGTGCCATGGGAGGAGTCTGTTTTGTTTTCACTTCTTCTCCAGCATGTTAGCAGAGACCTTCAGGTGTCAGTTTCCAAACTGCGTGTCTGACCTGAAGGACCAGCTTAATTTTGGCAACAGATCAAAGGGATCCTGACTTAGTGTTGCAAGCATCCCAGCATTTCCGGTCTTTCTGCAGCAGTGGAAAGTGTTCCAGGGCTTGGTACAGAGGAGGTTGCAGTGTTTCAGCATCTAGGTGACCTCAACAGTTGGATTAACTGGACTAGCACATTATTCTGAGACCAAACTAATCCACTGCATTAAGCACACACCTTTTCACTGCAAACTTGTAGCTGGCAGCAACTCCACCATCATGTTGTTCTGTTCTCCTTCAGGCTGTTCTTGTTCAATCATTTTTGGCGAGATATCGATGTTACTCTAACAGATCATGATTCAGCCCACAGGCCATCAGAGGCCATGAAGGCTACTGCTGACATGGAAACAAGAGATGATGTTTGGGGGAAAGGGCCTGACAGAGTTTGTAATCCCTGGTGCTCGCCCACTGTTTGTTTTGGCAGAGTTGTTGTGAAAGTGGAGGGAGAAGCAGGATTTCTTGTGAGCTGCTGTATTTGCTCTGCTGTTGCTGTTGCATGCTATGAGTTACCTGGCAACATAAAACGTGAATGTAACCATGATTATTTGTTTTAAAAATAAGTAGATGGAAGAGTAATGATGAAACAGCTCCTGAAAGCACACCATCTAAGCAAACATTGGTGAGCCATTTTCAGTTTTTTTTGTTAAGGAGGCTTTCTTCTTGAACTAAGTGTTTCCTTGAGTTCAGAGATGGAGCTGGCAAAGCTGCCAATTGGACAGGCCACCACGTAAGGTTAAAGAAATATGTAATTTCCTTGCACTACAGTTCCTGGAAAAAATATTGCAAGTGAGTCAATGGGCTAGAAAAACATTCAGAATAATATACCCCAGAGCGTTAATCTTGATGGGTCTTTGAATGAGTTGCATGATCCATCAGTGGATGACAGTAGCACCAGCTCAAGAAACTGGCAGCAACTGCCTCTATGTTTCAGCATGAGACAAGCAGCATGGAGAGTAAGGACCTGAGCCTCTGGTATCTCAGCTTCTTTTCATAGGTGTCTTGTACTTGTTCTGATTCCACACACGATGGCAGGTAGCTTAGCCTTGGAGAAGAAAGGGATGAGCTTCTTCAGGGATGAGCTTCTTCAGGCTTGCCAGGGGCTGACATGAAGAGGAGATCTGGTGTGATACACCTGTCCTACCGTGCCTGGTCATTCAACAATTCTGCCCCACCATCAGCTCTACACCTCACCTTAAATGAGCACCTTACTTTTCCCAGCTCCCTTTTCTCTCTACAGAGGCTGTTTGGTTAGGACTCAGTTAACTCTCTGGACTCAGTTAACCCACAGGATATCTCATTCCAAACCATTCATCACTGTTGATGTAATTTCTTTTCCTTAGGGAACAGAGTGCACACGATTAGTCTCTGATTTACTCTGCTGTTTCTTATTCTTGTTGGGGGGTTTTGTTGTTTTTTTTGGGTTTTGGTTTGGTTTGGTTTGGTTTCAAGTACTATTTTTTTCAGTTATTTTGTGATTTAATAAAAGACAAAATAATATTCCAAGCATTTTCTTTTTTGCAGTTAATAGTAAAAAGTCAAGGTGAAGAGGGCAGAAAATGCAATATATACAGAATTAAAAAAAAAAAGGGTGAACACATTTGCATTAAACTGCACAATACAGATAGATATATGCAAAATATAACTTTACTTATACAGTTGTAAAAGGAACACTGCATATACCCATGATGACAGCAAATGTCACATTGAATTTTTTATTGTGCCTATTTATTTTATAATATCCATGTGAGGGTACTATGAGTGTCTGTATGTGTCTATATATAAACAGCAACACATTTGTGCAGTGCTCAGGAGCATGTAAGTATCTAGAGAGATACAGATGCATTTATCTCTTGGTTTATGGTATCTTAATTTTTTTTTCATAAACTATATATCTCAGTGCTACTTACGGAACCAGTTCTTGGTCCAGTTTTTTTTAGCATTTTAAATGCCTCTTCTGCCTCCAGTTTATGTTTTCCGTGCAGAATAAAACCACTCTCCAGGAGCTATTTTCCTCAAAATAGATGAATGTACACCAAAAAGAACAAAACTATTTAATAAATTAATCATTAAAAAATGGCTAAGTCAGACTCTATCAGACAGTATCTTTGATTTGAGACACTTTTTTCCTGAGAGTGTCAGATTTATTTCATTTAATATTTAAGTACCTCTAAAGGAAGTGAAAGCTCAAGGTCAAACTCAAAACCAGAAAGCGATATAGACTTTTACTGAACAGAGGAAAAGGCCAACTATGAATTTTTTTGTGAAACAGCATGATCGCAATTTCCTATATTCTGAGGGTTTTTTTCCTTCTTAGAAAAGCCCACCACTGTGGTATTTCCACAGTTCAATTTCAGTCACTTTCAGTCACTTCTCATTCACTTGGTGAATGAGAGAACACTGTCACATACTGGGGGATAGGGCAAGAAAGTACTTTTCAGATGGTTGGGTTGCTATCTATTGTGCTTTATTTTCAGATAAACTGTGTTACCCACCCAGCATTGTTTCTATATGTTGTTAAATTTCCAATGGTAATAAGAGGTAGTAGTGGATAAAGTGTAATTTCCCTGGCAGAATGCTTGACATCTGTTAAAATAAATCCAGCAGCATACTGAGATGCATATATACATGTGACAACCCTGAGATTTCGAAATTGCCTTTGCTCAAGCTGGTGAGGTCCCATTTGCAAGACTATTTGCAGTCCTTCAAAACCAACTCTGGAATGGCTCACACAGCAGAGAAGAGAATAAAGCATGTGGCAATGAGAAGAACCAGAAGATGACATATCTCTGCAAAGGCCAGAGGAAGTACAGTGACTTGACATGTCCTGAAGAAGTAGGGATTACAGGAGAATTTCAATTAAGTAATGGGATGAAGAAGCCTGCATAGCTCTGAAGTTGGAATAAGCTTAATAAGGAAGCAACGAAGTTAGATGACATTTCCTTATAAGACAGTGACTATAGAGCTGGCCCCATATCCCAGAGAACAAGTGATAGAATGAGAGGAAATGGACTCAAGTTGCACCAGAGGAGTTCTAATTATCAGGCAGTGGAATAGGCTGCCCAGGGAAGTGGTGGAATCACCATTCCCGGGGGTGTTTAAAAGTCATTTGGACAAGGAATTTAGGGACGTGGTCTAGCAGTTGAGTACAGGGAGATGTTAGGATTATAGTTGGACTCAATGATCATAAGGTCTTTTCCAGCCAGGCAATTATACAATTCTGTAGTCTAACCAACTCAGGTCTTAAGAAATGTCATTTAGAAAGTTTGATGGTTAGTAAAAGGATATAAAAGTTTGTAAAGAATTGGAACCAAAGAAGGTGAACACAAAGAATTTCTTGTGCTTTCCCTTTAATGATTGGTAATGCCATCCTTCAGTGATAATCCAAGTGTAAAACAGATTTTGAAATATTTTGATAATAATTGGCATACACTGTGACATTGTGAAAAATAACTAACTAACTAAATAAATAAATAAATAAATAAATAAATAAATAAATAAATAAATTTAATTGTTGAGAACTGCTACTATGGTTTGATTTCAAACTAGAAACTCTCCCTGGACTCTAAAAGCCTGCTGTGCCAATGTTTCCTTTAGGCTATTTTTTACCTTCTTCTGATTTTCTGTATATTTTTTTCCTGTGAACTAAATCTATTACCTCTTAGCTCCGTTACAGGTTACACACCTTTGCAATGTTGTGCACAGAGTAAGTGGAGAGGTTCCAGCTCCCTGATACCCTGGTATAAATGTATTGCTACCTCTGAAAGCCTCAGCTAGCTTGAACTGATACATTTTATGAAGCCAAAGCTGCAGAAAACACAGTGTCATTTTCAGGTAAGGATAAAGTGTGGCAAATCTTGATCTTGTGGCATTTAATATCAGAATTTATTTATTTTCATGTTTTTCCAGGAATTCAGGTCACACTGTGGAATGGCGGCAGCATTAGCTGTTCTGATCCCCTCTTCCTGGTGTTTCTGAGACTGCTGCCGTTGGTGATGCCCTCATTTCTCAGAATTTTACTAATTCTTTCTCACTAAACCTGGCTCACAGCTCGTGTGCCAGCAGTTCATTAACCTGAAAAATCCAACATGTTTCTGATGTCCTGTGAGCGGTGAGCGCTGAATGTGCTTTTTGAGCTGACAGCATGGGTGGGAGCAACAGTAGATTAGGTGAGAAACAGGAAAGCCTTTTCCTCCAGTGCTGTTTCTCAACAATGACAACGTACAATGTTGAGTACCATACTCCATCAAGTATACATTCCTACATACACTTGCACTAGGCAAGTAATGAACACCCCTAAGTAAGGTACAGCCAATGCACACATGCTGTGCACCAGACCGCATTGCACACATGGACAAAGTCTGCTGTGAAGTCAGACCACAAACAGAAAATCTGTCTGAATGGACAGTAGAGAGTTCAGATCCATATATGCTGTAGGTAGTTGCTAACGGGACTCACAATTTTCCAGGTCAGCTTTGGGATACTGCTTTGTTCCTGCAGCAATTCCAGTGGATATGGCTGGATGCCAGAAAGGCAATTTACTTCTGAAAACACACTCTTTGAAATGAGTCAGTAGTGCCAGACAATTTGTCTGAAATACACAATCAATAAAGGCTTTTCCCCTTATCTTCTGAACAGAAGCCAGGTATCTAACCAGGGTTTTGTTAAGGATGGTTTCTGGTTTTATCCAAATTCTGATGCCAGTTGTCCTTTTTTTTTATTACACTGGTGTCTGCACAGACATGTTTTGGTCTCCTTACTTGTAAAAAGAATTACTTCAAGTCTAGTAAATTAAATGTGTCGTGCAAATGCACAGTGAGAGACAGTTTAACTGTCTCACTGGGTATGTAGAAACAGAGAAAGGTTTATCATCTCTGGTTGTGGCTTGATAAACAAATTAAACTTCGCTATCCTTTGGGATACAGCTTTTGTTTAGAATAGTTATCACAAACAGCTTTCTGATCTAAAAGAATTCTCCAAACAAATCAAATCTCAGCTCTGCCAGAACATAGCCTGAGGTGAGGCATTTATTTCTGCATTAAGAACTTGCATGAGGTGAGGCTCAGCTGTGTTTGAGAAGATATAGAAAGTGAGCTAAAGAGACTGCTGCAGCCTCAGAAATGGAGCAGAAATCCAGGTGCTTCTTGGTGCTGTAACTGCCAAAGTTGGGGATTTTTTCTCCTTGCAAAAGTGAAAGACTGTGGGTGACTGCTCCGTACACAGAGATTCACTATTTAATTGTCACCTCCTGGGTTTCTTTTTCCACAAAGTCATTTGAAGGTTCACAGACAGTCAGTCCTCTTCCTCCTTCTCTGTTCACAATCATTTTTCTCTCTTGGGCAAACAGTATTGAATTATTGACACTCTATGAATGGTAACACTTATTCCAACAAAGAGCATCAAAAACCCCTTTCTTTTCTCCATTTTATTTGTATTTCTTATGAGCAGTTCCAGCAGAGTCGAGAATCAGACCAGAAATTGTCATCACAGGGAACAGACCGACAAATGCATCATCAGACATATGAATCTTGTAGCTTCTGGACAGAATCGTTTGAAAATATTATATAGGCAATGATGAGATAGGAAGGAGTCATCTGAAATTTGCAGACATTGTTCAATAGTCTGGACTAGAATCCCATTTCAGATAAGCCAGAAAGTTTTGCAGTAAATGATAGTGGTCACCCTGACTTAAGCATTGGCTCTTTTTTCTTGAGAGTAGTCAGTGACCAGCGTCTGGTTAGAAAAGCCCTTGGAGCTTTTTGCCCTCTTCATCACATGGCTTCCATTTTGCATTCAGTAAAATACTTGATAATGTGATCCAAACTGAAACATCATGAAAACTACATAATGATTATTTTATGCTTATTGTGGTAGACCTGATCACTGTCTGAAGTAAGAATACACTACTTTTTTCCCCCAAAGGATACTAATTGGCATTCATTGCCCTGAGAAGTGTCACCTGGGACCTAGGTACCTGTCCCCTGACTCTAACTCTCATCCATCAGCACAAAAGCTGCATTTAAGTCTAGGGCTTGGTTGATCTGTGCTGTAACTGTGCTACTTACTTTTACCACAGCCTGTTAAAACAGGCTCCTTATGATTCTTTGGAGTCTTATGAAAGAAGATGCCATTGTTAAATTATCACATCTTTTACTAATTTGACATTACATTAACAAATATCTGGAAAGCACAATCATCACAATTCCTCCTAAGACTCAAGTGTTTCTTAACTACTGTAAATTAACTAAGCTGACATACACTGTCACTTGGGATTGGTTCAGAAAAATAATCAACATTTAAAAAGAGAGAGATGTTCCTACACTCTTTTCCATACAATGGAGGTGGAAGCTCTGAAGAAGCTCAGAATGGCTCAGGAGCTGGAGATAAATGGAGACAAATTCCTCACAAGTGTGCCAGGTGTGGCACCCCAAAAGCCACTGAACCCCCTCAGGTACCCCTGTATAATAGATTTGCTGTTCTTAGTGAACCAGTTTTCACTGAAAACAATGTTCAGCAAGTGAATCCAACTAACAACAGCTATGAAAGCTTATCTAGTTCACATCATTCAGAGAGGCTAGGGGTAAGCAAACCTAATGTCAAAACATCTGCAGTCAAGAAAAAATGACAGGTGCTTGTCATCAGGGACTCACTGCTGAAGGGCGTTGAGGGTCCTATATGCAGTCTGTTGCCTAGCTGGGGCCAGGGTCAAGGATGTAGTAAGAAACCTTCCTACCCTGATCTGCCCAGCTGACTACTACCCATTGTTGGTTTTCCAAGTAGGCAATGATGAAATTTCAAAAAGAAGTTTGAGATCAATGAAGA
>VXBD01012016.1:49629-62265 GCA_013399975.1 Indicator maculatus | reverse complement strand
ATACACAGTTAATTTTCTGTTTAAATGGCAAGTAACATGTAATATCCCGTTAGGTTAATTTTCCTTGGACCTGTTTTGGTGAGGCTATATAGCATATCCCATCTTTATATATTTTTCATTGTAGGCTGAGAATTGTGACTTGGTAATTCAGGACAAATGTTTTGAAAAATAGCTCTGAAATTAATACAAATGGAGTCAAACAGTTATTTAAGCCTGGAACAAAAAATTGCCACAACATCAGTTGCTTCAGATTGGCATAAACTCGTCCTTATGTCTTTGTCATATGTTGAACAAGAAAGTGGGCTTGGCCTGACACAATTGCAAGACTTTGCACTTGGCTTAGTTGAACTTCATGAGATTGCTTTCCTCCAGCTCTCAAGCCTGCCAAGTTCCTTCAGCATGGCATCTCTTCACTCCATCATGCTGACAATATCACAGAGCTTGGTGCTATGGCCAGACTTGCTGAGGGTGCACTCAGTCCCACAATTCCTGTGTCAGTGGCTTGTAAAAACAAGAAAATAATCTAGAAGACTGCAATCAAAAGAAAAGGGGGGAAAAAACCCACTTTCTAGGAATTAGGAGGATCAAATGTTTAGGAGTTTGAAACAGGATGGAATTCATTAGTCATGAACTTACCAAACTGCATTTGAATGTATATTATACAAAAAGACTTGAATTCTCATTTCACTTGTACAGACAAAGTCTTTATCTTTTGCTAGGAGACTCACGGCTGTCCAAACTTGGAAACTGTACGTAGCAGACAGACACTGTTCTTAGAGTTCACTGAAATGCAGCTGATGGACACCATTTGTAACAATTTCATCCTTCTGTAACAATGAATGTTTCATGGAGCTGCATGCACATAGGTAGGACTCTGGGAAGTAATGAAAAAACATAATCAGTAACTCAGTCAGAATCTGTGATGGTGGTTGTCTACCTGCTGAATTTGTCGAAAACACTGATAATAAAGACTCTCTCTATTCCCATGATAATTCCTACTCCTTTAACTCTCATTTAGTTTAGTAATCTCAAATTTGGGACTTCAGACTACTTAGAACATAACTCAGTGAAATAACCAGTGCTCCTTAAGGGCTGAATAAATACTTATCATATTCTGTTGGGAAAGAAAAAAAAAGGTTCAAAAAGATTCATGGCAAGGTTCAGGTGACAAGGAAAAGTAGTAGGGCTGTATTTCCTTCTCTTTGCAGTTACCTTTATTCCACTACAGGCACGTTTAAAGAAAGTTCCTTCTGAATCACTTTAGTCTTGCTGAAGTTCTTAACATTGATCTGAAGCAACGGAAGAGAGGTTATATTTTCCTTGGGAAAGACATCTGGTACAGGTCCGATGCAAGACTTGTCTATCACCTAAGCATCATTTGGGTCTTTCAAATAGGATTAAAACAAGACCTAAGGGTACAGTAACAGGTCTCATCATAGTGTTTAAGCATGAAAAGTGGCTTGATGATTTACAGAAAGATGTCAGTTAATTTTAGATATAAGCCATGCCCTTTAAAATAATCAGGACATTATAATTATTTTCATAATAAGTGGAAATTTGGAGAAAGTTTAACAGTAGAGGGGTAAAAGAGGAGAAAAGCTGCCTATGTATTTCTGGTATTCTCTTTTCATGGCTTCAAGAAATCAGTTTGGTAATCTCTTTGCTGAATAGTAATCAAATGTTAAGAGAAAAGCTGCCTTTTATTGTGAGCTCAAAGCTCCTATTGACACTGACAAAACGTATCCTGGAACAAAATTATGTGGTTAAAGACAAAAAAAAAGGTAGGAAAGATCCAAGTAATTTTTTTACCAACTCTAATGTGGCTTCAGTAATTGGTGTTTTCCAAAGGTAACAATTACCTAAAAAAAGGATGCTCTGTTTATTTGGACCTCAGACATGTTACTAGATACATTAAGACTTGTAAGTATATAGATTTTCTTTCTTTTTTCTTGCTTAAAATGACCACTTATGTGGTGAAGGCATCATATGTCCAGAATTATGCCCCAAATACTGTAAAACTTGTCCCACCATGTTTGGACACATCCCCCCTTCCACCCTCCTCTCAGAGTGAGTACTCAGCCCAGAGCTGAGGGGGACAAAAGCCAAGGCACCAGCCAGAAGGCATAAACAACCCCAACCTGTCTTTTAAGGGGTAAACTACATGCACCCATCACATGAGATGCTTGTGCAACTGCCAAGTAAGGGCATAATTCTAGCTTCACACTTTCTATAGGCTAAAGTTGATTTTTGACAAAAGTGCCCATTGGCCAAATCCAGCCTCAAGAAACTTACAAATATTACCCCAACTTCTAAACAACTTTGCTCTCTCTTTGCTGAGCTTGTAAGCTTGTAGTGTTTAAGCCTTTACTGCTAAGCTCCATCACCATTGCTATTGCTACTATCGAGCTCCACATGTATGCATACTAGGAGCCTCTGCAGTACAGAGAGGAAGCTAGCACCCCAGGAAGGCCGGTGAGCCTCAGTTTACCTGAGGAACCTGCAAAGGAGAGTTCTTGGCTGAGTGCTACAGAAGGCTACAGTGTCGAACACCCAGCCCCACCAGATTGGAAGAGTCCACCATGTTTTAAAGAGGACTAGACACCCGAGGGTANTGAGCCAAGGGGAACTGCCACTCCACACAGCCACACCCCCCTACACTGCTGGCTGACCCCGGAAGGGAGCCTGACGATGCCGGGATTGGAGACATCTGAGCCCACTGATAGAGAAACTGTTGCCCCACCCTGCTCGGCTGACCCCCAGAGGGTCCGATCCTATCTGCCGCAGCGCAGAATTGTTGCACCACCCCCCTGCACTCCCCAACAGAAGCTCCAGGAGGGACCACAACCCCATGGGACCATCCCTGGCTGCCGCAGCCACACCAAGCGACCACCCGCCACTCTGCCAAGGGAACCTGCCGACCGGCAGAAGTCTCGCCCTCTCCCGCCTCTGTGAGAGGGAGAAGGAAAGCCGCTGTCACTGCACAGAGTGAAGTCCTCCCCCGCAGCGTGACATGGACCATCTCTGGAGCCAGCCCCGATACAGCCAGGCAGGCAACAGCCAGCCTGCCTAGTGTAGCAACTAGCTTGGCTACAAACAAAACACATAGTGTGTCTTTTCACAAGCTTTCCACAAGCTAATATTCAGTTCAAGCCTGCTGTGCTCAGTCGCATAACACTCCTAACTTTAATTGCCTCTGAAACACTGTAACACTTTCGCCGTACATAATTAAAGCCGCAGCGTCTTCTCGACTTGCCATGTGTTGAACAAGCAGTGGAATTGCACCCTTCATTCTTTGATTAGAAATTAATTCCATAAATATTCTAATTTGGTTCAAATTGTACATACTAAACCAGTTATAGTACATATATTTCACAATCGTGCACTAGAATCTGCATATAAAATAGTGATTAATTGGTTATTAATAATTTTAATAATTAATTAAAATTATTTTTCATATTTCATAAATAATATTTAATAATCTCTCCATCACAACTTAACCTACAGTACTTTGATTATCTAACAATGAATGAACACCCAATCACATAAGTACACACTTAAAAATTAGATTCAGCTTACGGGGGTGGTTTATGTTTGAAGTAAGGACTGAACCTAAAATCCAGTGTCCAGCATTTTAGAAGAACCCATTTTGTGACTAAGAAGTGTGAAAAGCTAGTTACAAATGAGCATTTCATTTTTATTCAGCCCAGAATACACTTTATTCCATCCTCATTTCTTTAGTAGAAGCCTTATCATAAATTGGACACGTGGTAATAGTCTGCATGCAATCAGTCATGAAGCACTGTGCTACAGTTTGTAGTAGTCTGTCTTAAAATAATAGTTTGGTTTTGTTCAGAATCAAATCCAGCCGTTTTTCACTCAGGCATCTCTTTTGAAATCAGACTGATTTCACATGTGATCAAAACCAGTTTGGGTTAGATACCTGTAAATTTTTGTCTCACGGTGCAGATGAGAAGGCTGTTCTGCCCACACATCAGTGCACCCACCAGGTGTTTGCAGTTCTGTTCACAACTAAGTTTATTTGAGCCAATTTTCTGTGATTCAGATTTCAGAGATTAAAAGCTTCCTGCTCTGAATTAAGTCAATTATGTACAATTCTGTAGCCACTTTCTCTTTATGTTTCCCTTTTTTTTTTTTTTTTTCAACCTGTGAAGGACAGAGGATTCAAAGTCTGAAAACACAGACAAAAATGTTTTCTTTTCCTCAAGGGGTATATAGGACAGAAGACTGCTATAATGGTCCACATCATGTTTTTGGCAATTCAGAAAGAGTAGCTTTATATCAAAACATCCCTGTTGGAGTCCTGCCCCTGAAATTTGCTTTAACTGCTGTTGCTACTCCTGATCAAGAGGCAGGATGCTGCCAAAGAACATGTCTTCCTCTGCTCTTTCAGTCTCCATGCAAGGTTTTGTTTTCAGGAGGGTATCACCATTGTCCCTCTTCACATATTTAAAACAGTGAAGTTGTGGATAATGCAACCATGACAGATTGCTTGAAAATACTCCCATTCTCTCCAAACAGACTCCTGGAAGAAGTCTTCTTTCAAAGATGACTTTCACAACTTTCCCCACAACTGTAGTCAGGACTTGAGAAGATTTGTTGAGATACACCAGAATCAATGTTTCTGCTCTAAGTATTTGATATATTTTGACCAAGCATTTGTTATCCCTTCTGTATGATGTCACTTGGGTTAGCAAGGCTTAAATGACAATTTTTGCTATAAGTAATTCTTGATAGCATCATCTTGCTATTATATTTTTTAATTGTTCTATTAATGTTAAGCTTTCTTGTTGCATGGCATAGTTGAGAGCTTAGTTGAAGAACTTATTTTTTCACGTGTTATGCTCTTGGCAGGTCCAAAATCTGAATGAGGATGGAGAATTAGTAATGCTTATTGCTGGCTGGTAGACATGAAGTCAGTTCCTGTACGCTCAAAGTAGGCAACAATGTTTGAAAAATGTTTCAGCCTCCTTCACCTGTTCTATTTTCCTGCTCTATCCAATTGCAGAACAAATTTCACAAGCCTGAAACTTTTGTAAGGATAGGAAGCTGGGAATGTTACTATTATTTTCTCTCTACACCTCCCTCTTGCACATCTTTAGCAAATAGGATTGTTTTCACCCTTTCTGCAACAGGGTTTTCTTGAATTGTATGAAAGATTTCTTCCTGAATTGGAATTCTTCCCACTTAGAAAACCCTGTATTAGATATTTATTTGCTTTCTTAGCTTTTTGCTTACATCTGCTTCCATATGCATGTATGTATCTACATGCATATCGCACAGGTCCTCATCAGACATGGCTGGTTATGAAATTCTCATATCAGAAATTTAGAGAAAAACTTTTTTTTTTTTTTATGTGAAAAAAATAAGTCAGTTCTCTGGCATGTGTGTCTAGCTATGAAACATTAACTGGATAGATTGTGTTCATGGAAGAGAGAGCTAAAAGGTGCAAGAAAGACCAAGACATTTCTTGAGACACAAGACACATGATGCAGAAGCAAGCTTCTTCCCCAGTGGCTCACTACAGAGCTTTTTCTCCAAGAGTGAAGGGGTGTTTGGACCTTTTTTCTCCAGCTTAATGTTCAGTATGACTACAGGTCAGGTATATCCTGTATACTTCTTCTATTATTGAAATTAGAGACCAAACAGTTGAAGATATGTGGGAAACAGACTGGTCAGAAACTTGACTAAACAAGCTTTTTAGCAAAAGTGACAATGACCACAAAAACCTTGTCTCCCTAGGCTCAGAATAAAGCAATCATGACAGTGTATGGTAATCACAACTTTTTTTTCCCTCTAAAACATGTTTCAAGGTGTTAATTCCATTTTCTGAAATTTCTGGGTATGCTGGCTCATGTTTATTTCTTTGGAAAAGGGTCTGCTATAAAATACATGGAATCCTGGCAGTGGTCACTTAGACACAGACAGGCAAAGTATTCAGCTTTCAGACAGATACCAGATATTGTGGAAATAATGACCAAACCCAGTGACAAATTACAAGAAAGTAAATGAAAAGGCTACATATAGGGCTAAAGCTTGATGTAGCCTCACTACATAAAGAAAAGTAGGACAAGGTGCTCTCAGCTTCTCACATACATACTGAGCAGAAGGCAGATGAGGCTGGCTGGAAGAGATTTCCAAGGACGAAGGAGCAATTGGGCTTATGGCTTCCTGTAGTTCCAGAGTCAGCTGCTCATCCAAGGATTTTTTGTTGTTGGCTTTAGCACTGTGCTTTTGTCTGTGCCAAACAACTTGGTATTAATGACATCCATGGACCAGATTAGTCCCAACCGTTTAAAGGACAACCCATTAGAAAAGGGGGTATGAAAAAGAGTTTGTCACTTTAGCTGATGCCTACTAGGAAGCAGAGACTTCTGCTGAGCCTAGGTCACTGTTCAGAGAAGCCTTCTCATTCCAATAAGTTTGTGCTGCTGGGAAATTGAACTGGGAAAGGAATATGCCCCAGACAACTCAGAGACCAGCTGGTTCATAGAGCCAATTTATATATGATTTAGTGCCTGAGGTTTTGCTTTAACCCATCCTAGATTTATATCAATGATTTCAGGCATCATCCAGTTGATAGGGCAGGACATTCAAGGCACAATGACCTGCTGAGTTTGTATACTCCATGTTGGTCATGCTTTGCACCCCCTGCTGAGCTTTCTAGCTGTGGTCCAGGCAGCAGTCAATGCAGTTAATTACCTACATGATATTGCTTCTGAGTGATGACTGTAAGAAACACACTTATTTGGTGCTTCTGAATCATAGCCTATAATATCCTATATTCTATAATATCCCAAGTGTATAAAGATGATGAGAAACAATTAAAGGAGGAAGGAAACAAATTTTCTTTACTTTGGGCCCTTAAACACAGCAGCCACTGACCTTTGGGCATTCATTTACCTCTCTTTCCTGCTAAAAATATCAAATAATTTTGTGTAAGGTGTGAGGTGCTTGTGACAAGTCTGTAATGATGACTAAGACTGCATATTTCAGCGTGATGTGAATGGAAGCCACAGTAATTTCTGATCAACACTAGAAATAAAGCAGTAAGCAGTAACATATAAGGGTGACAACTCTCAAAACATCGCTTGCCAGGTCCTGCACCTACATGGCTCAAAAGTAAGTTGCAACAGTTCTTACAGGAAGCTGTGTAATGCCACTCCAGTGGCTATGTGTGTAGGTATGCACATGTGTGCACACCCGTCACGTCCCTGTTGTTCATACACTCATCAGATGTACCAGTCTAGCACATCTGTGTTGGTACAGGAAGCAAAGTCTGTGCTCACATGGGTGTCTGGAAGGAGAATAAGAGCCATTCGGCCGCACTTCTGCCTTCTGAAGGTAGCCTCATGTTCAGCCCCACAAGTTTCTCTGTCCTACTTAGCTGAGGTGAACCTCCAAGCTGCTAGAGGAATATTGCTCTACAATGGAGAGCTTCTCCAGACAGTTTCCAGTGGCATAGAAGCACATATTCACATTTCCAGACAATTCTAGTATCCCTGCCTTCTAATCTTGTCCTGTAACCACATTGTTGTTCCTCTCTCCATTGGAAAGCCACTCTCCTTCTTTTCCCTCATATTCATCACTCACAGTGTTTGAGCATTAAGTACTTTTTGTTAACATCTATCCCTCCAATGGATTTGTTTAGAATAATCATTATTTTCCTTTTTACACCCAATAATGATTTGTTTACATTCTTCCACTTTTCTGCTCAAAATCTCTAACAAGTTTTAAAGGCATGGCCTTAAAACCAGCATATATGCAAATTTCCTTACATTTGGCAAATGAAGATAATTTTTTTTTTGTTTCAAATACTCCTTCATCAGGTTATTTGGGAGCATGCCTAGTTGTGAGCCACTGAGATTCTGATGCAGAATGAAGGTTGGCTTCCTGAGTCCACACCGGGCTGCTCAGCCTGGAAGCTACAAGACATCCACTTACAAAACTGTTAAACTTTTGTGCTGCAGGTGAGAAAGCAAAGACAAAAATGAAACTGAACCAGTTTCCTCATCATGTGTATCTACTCCATTTGCCCTTTGCTTTCTGTATTCAGTTTGTACATCTATCTCTAGGAGCATAGTCTTTGCCTGTTCCTGTCATACTGCAGAAAGAAAAAAAAAAGGCTATTTCTGGCAGACGTTGCATAGGCTTGCGGAAGCTAAGATGTTTTAATTTTTTTTTTTTATCCTTTTTGGTTTTTCTTTAACCTGTGTGGGAACTTGGCTCAGTCAGCTCTGTGTGAGGTTGCTCTTTATTTCTGCCTTTTGACCTTATGGGTCTGTATTATAATCACATATATTCAGCCTATATCTCAGTCTGAACTTCTAAAACCTTAGGGAAAAAGTTGTGATATGCGTAAATATTAAGGCTAACCACTACACAAAGCAAATGTGAGGAAATTGGCACTTCCCCACCCTGAATGTGCATAAATGAGATGAATTATATCTGCTAAGGGAATCATTACAGTGAGTTTACAGACATTTATTGGTCTGAGTTGTGAATTACTACACACTGTTAGCCTATCTTTCTCAGCTAAACATATTCTTAAGTATATTTTTGGCCTACTGACCTTTAAATGATTTATTTAAAAACACAGGAAATGTTCATAACATGATTTTGCTTCTATAAATGTATCAAATTCCTTTACAGAGTTGCCATGACTGTGCATAGTGATTGGGTCTTTGAATTCCCATTCTGTCTGTACAGACAGATAGCAGCAGGGACTATATGAATTTGAATGTCCTTCTCACAACAGCTACTGTGGTTTGTGTATGAGCTGAGCATGAAATTTGAATCTCATTTCTGAGAAAACATGTTAAACCCAGCAGACCTTGTCTCCCATTTTACTGTTGCCCAGCCTGCTTTGCCCCTTTTCACACAAGAAGGTAGATCACACTTACCTGCCATCTGCACACAGCCCAGGCTGTGAGGAAGCTTCTGTTACAGTGGCCTGTATCACAGAGTGAGATTGTCTGACACCCCAGCAGATACTCAAAGCAGACACTACTTCTAGCCAGTGCAAAAGAAGAAACATAATGTATTAAGAAGGCAGCCTTGATCTGTGCTTGAGCATTGTGTAAGCCATAGAAAATGTACATCTTCTGGGCCTTATTTCTCACTTCTTAACACGTCATCACAATTACTGTTATTCAGATTTAATTGCTTTTTTGTAGTGAGATAATTACTTCAATGTAATTCCTATGATAAAAGGGGGAGGACCTCCTTCATTCTGGAAATTATATAGAATTATTTAATTTCTACTTTTCATCAATAATATGACACTTTTAAACAGGATCTTTCTGCTGGGGCTGCAATGTGCTTTGTACTTAAAATGGTATTTTTGTGAGTGGCTAACACTTGCACACTTTGTTGGTTAGTAATGTTGGTTAGTAATGTCATCAGATCGGGTGAAAACACAGGTTTTTCTGTAGTTTTAGGTGCACAAAACAAGGGAGATTGAGTAATTTCAATAGACAGTATTGCCAGCAAAGACACAAGATATAACTACTAAGAGTACACTCCACACTTTTCAGATGTCGGGCACCCTGTAAATATCCATTTGGCCTGTGCACTTGGGAGTCTCAGATACTAATCTGTGAAATAAGAGTGAAATTCCCAATGTGTCAGAGGAAATTGATGGTTCTTTTTTCGTCTGGTTAAACACTCCTCCTTTCACTGTTCTTTGATTAACAGCTAACTCTGCTATTTACATGTGTCTGTAACTAAGAAAGATTAAATTCTTCATGCATAATTTAGACTATTACCACATTGTGAGATGAGCACTGATTGTTTTCCCTAAGGGGTTACCATATTTCAAGGATAACCTAATGACGACCTACAGCATTGCTAAGCAAGCTCCTGGTTGCATTCTGCTCATCTCCTTCCAACAACTTTGATTTTCAGCAATTTCAACAGCAGTCCTGAAATTTTGGCAGACTGCAGCCAAAGTTCAGTTCAGTCCTGTGGAAGAGACAAGAAGTCCTGGATCCATGAAAGCAGCAAGAGGCTGAATCTTTCCATACAGGACAAGAGCGGTTTCCACTCCAGCTTTACCAAGGCAGCAGGTGTGTGACCTGATGTAGCTTAAAAAGCCATGCATCAGAAGGACAGCTGAACCTGCAAGGACAAGGACAGTCGAGAGAATACAGTTTGGGAAACTTGCTGTATCACTACTCCATCTTGTTAGACTGTATAGGTTTATGAACATCCCACAGATCTGATACAACTTCTAAACTGGGCTGGAAGGAGTCTAACGAAACTTATTTAAAAAAACAAAACTGTGATGTCATTTAATGTGAATGTGAAGTTCACGTCCTCCTTCAAGTTTTACACAAGATACTTGTCACATTTTGAACTAAATTACTTTTGCATGTTGTATTTTATGAAAGTACTTGTGTGTTTTCCTAGCTTTTTAGCAACCAATGAGCAGCAAAGACTATTTACATTCCATGTGCTACCCCTGGAAGACAATGGTAGTACAGTGAGTTTCACTGTACAGTTTAATATTTTTAATCAAAATTCTTTAATATTTTAAAGAAATAGGTGTTCTGCTTTCCTTGAGTTGCTGGATGCCCATCAGCCTCTCCAAACATGAGTATATACACAATTCTTGTGAGCTGTGGTGGCTGTTCTTGTGTTTCTAGTTTGAGGCAAATACAAGGAAGTTTGGCTTAGGTTGCTCCCTTTTTTATCACTTTTCCAGCGTATGTGTTATCTCTTACAAATTCCTCGTTAATCCAGAACACTTTTCCTTTCACCGTCCCTCAGCAGCTCCTGACCTTTTTCTCATTTCCATTTCCACACTTACCATTCAGATCTTATCTCCATTTTCCCTTTTTTTTTTTTTTGGTGAAAAGAGTTAATAGTTTTCGTTTCAAAGGTTCCTATTAAGATCTTAACAAATAGATGTTAATGCATTTTTTCCTGAGGCTATCTCAATCTCTGTAGAAGCAAGTCATCAACGTCTGTTAAGCATTCCACTGTATTGCAGTCTGAGATAAATTTGACAGGTATATGTGATAAAAAGCATAGTCATTGGAGCACACATAATATTTCTTGCACATATTGGTGGTCTTGCTTGCAGGCTTTTCAGAAAGGCCATGAATATGTGAGAAAATATTCTTTTGTACTGAGTAACTGACATTGCTGTTTTGGCACAACTGAGGATAGTATTCATCAGCATGTAGTGGGTGGTAGGAAGAGAGAAGATAGTGCAGCTCTTTCATCCTTACCTAACTTTTGACTTGACTTCCCCAAATAGTGCCTGATTGAGCTTTCGTAAAGAGTTCAGGCTTTTCAAACATGCTGGGATGCCTCTTTCCTAGGAGAAATATTTGAATAACCTAATGAGTGATAATAGACTTCTGTTCTAACTGCCTCACTACTATAGCCTTGTTTCTTGCTCAACTAGCTCTTCCAGAGGTCTATGTAAAAACAAAACAAAACCACCAACAACAACAAAAAAACCCTTCTATCAGTTGAATCATAAAGACATCTTGTTTTATCAGTATGTGTTGGCTGTCTAGGTTTCTTTAACCACAGGGCTCTGCTAAGGAATTCTATAGCTTTTCCTTGGGTGGAATCTTTGGGGGTTTTCTCACTTGCTCAAAATAAAAGCAAATTTTCTTCACAGGGATCAGTGTTGGGCCCTATCCTGTTTAATATCTTCATTGATGATCTGGATGAGAAGAGAGAGTTCACCATTGGTAAGTTTGCAGATGACACTATGATGGGGGCAGGTGTTGATCTATTAGGTAGGAGGGCTTTGCAGAGGGACCTTGACAGGCTGGACAGATGGACAGAGTTCAACAGTTTAACAAGTCCAAGTGCCAGGTTCTGCACTTTGGCCACAACAACCCCAAGCAGCACTGCAGGCTGGGGTCAGAGTGACTGCAGAGCTGCCAGGCAGAAGGGGACCAGGGGGAGCTGGCAGCCAGCTGAACATGAGCCAGCAGTGTGCCCACGTGGCCAAGAAGGACAATGGCATCTGGCCTGTATCAGAAATAGTGTAGCCAGCAGGAGCAGGGAAGTCATTCTGTCCCTATACTCAGCACTGGTTAAGCCACACTTTGAGTACTGTGTCCAGTTCTAGGCTCCTCAATTTAAGAGAATAGACTAGACTAGACTAGACTAGACTAGACTAGACTAGACTAGACTAGACTAGAATAGAATAGAATAGAATAGAATAGAATAGAATAGAATAGAATAGAATAGAATAGAATAGAATAGAATAGAATAGAATAGAATAGAATAGAATAGAATAGAATAGAATAGAATAGAATAGAATAGAATAGAATAGAATAGAATAGAATAGAATAGAATAGAATAGAATAGAATAGAATAGAATAGAATAGAATAGAATAGAATAGAATAGAATAGAATAGNTGTCTCCCTCGTCGGCTCCTCTTCCTGCACGTGGGAACAGCCTGTTCCTGCACCTTCAAGAGTTCTTTCTTGAAGTAGGTCCAGCCTTCCTTCACCCCTTCATTTTTAAGGGCTGTTTCCCAAAGAACTTTCCGAGTTAGTTCCTTAAATAAGCCAAAGTCTGCCCTTCGGAAATCCAGTGTGGAGGTTTTGTTGATGACCCTCCTGGTTTCACTGTATATTGAAAACTCA
>VXBD01012016.1:20482-32275 GCA_013399975.1 Indicator maculatus | reverse complement strand
GGTTGGACTTGATGACCTCTGAGGTATTTTCCAACCTTGTTGATTCTATGATTCTATTCTATGAATGTAAATAAATTACCATTGGTTGTAAAAAGGAAACTAATGATAAAGTCTAAATAATCCCATTGGTCTGATAACTAACATAAAGTTAGTTATATAAACTAACTATTTTCTTTTCAGTTTCTTCGCTATGGCAGATACTATCTGGTGCTTTTGCTTAGCTGCTGCTGACCTTGGCTGCATTCTTGTTGTGGTTTGATACTAACAAGCTACTCTCTCCTCTTCTCTCTTTCTCTTCTCCCACATACAGGGGGAGGGAAGGGAGCAAGGATGGGGAAGCTAGTGGTAACTCCCTGGTTTTGCCCAGGGGTGGTTTTCTGTTGTTTATAAACTGTAAATGTATGTAAATATTGTATATTTTGTACATATTCATTGCATTTCATATTTCTAGATTGCAGTTTTGCATGTAAATACAGCTTCGTTTGCTTTCAGGTGAGCTGGTCTGGCAATTTTATGTTGGGCTTAATTTCAACCTACCACAATCCACTACGAAAAATAGCTTTGCTAGCCTCATATCTGGAGATGCCCAGAAAAGATTTGACCTGGAAACCTAAGTGTTTCAAGGCCTCTCATAATAGTGGATGGATCTTTTGCTGAGTATCCAACTTGCAACCCTTGAAAGTGGCTCAGCTACATAAAAAACAAATCTGTCTTCTTAGAAAACTGACTGTCAAAATANGACCTCTGAGGTATTTTCCAACCTTGTTGATTCTATGATTCTATTCTATGAATGTAAATAAATTACCATTGGTTGTAAAAAGGAAACTAATGATAAAGTCTAAATAATCCCATTGGTCTGATAACTAACATAAAGTTAGTTATATAAACTAACTATTTTCTTTTCAGTTTCTTCGCTATGGCAGATACTATCTGGTGCTTTTGCTTAGCTGCTGCTGACCTTGGCTGCATTCTTGTTGTGGTTTGATACTAACAAGCTACTCTCTCCTCTTCTCTCTTTCTCTTCTCCCACATACAGGGGGAGGGAAGGGAGCAAGGATGGGGAAGCTAGTGGTAACTCCCTGGTTTTGCCCAGGGGTGGTTTTCTGTTGTTTATAAACTGTAAATGTATGTAAATATTGTATATTTTGTACATATTCATTGCATTTCATATTTCTAGATTGCAGTTTTGCATGTAAATACAGCTTCGTTTGCTTTCAGGTGAGCTGGTCTGGCAATTTTATGTTGGGCTTAATTTCAACCTACCACAATCCACTACGAAAAATAGCTTTGCTAGCCTCATATCTGGAGATGCCCAGAAAAGATTTGACCTGGAAACCTAAGTGTTTCAAGGCCTCTCATAATAGTGGATGGATCTTTTGCTGAGTATCCAACTTGCAACCCTTGAAAGTGGCTCAGCTACATAAAAAACAAATCTGTCTTCTTAGAAAACTGACTGTCAAAATACCTAGAATCAAGCATCTAAATCGTTGTCCATTTTAAAATTCTGGCTTTAGAATACAGCACTGTTCACATCTATTACTCTAGTCTTGTGTGGAGATTTTTCTTGCTGTTTTTGGAGTTCATACAACTATAATCAACAAGAAACCAGCTATGAAGGACAAAGTGCAATACTACATAATGGATGGCTAAGCCAAGCATGTGTGATTCCACACATGTTCAGGACTAAGTAAGTAATGAAATGTCAAAACAAAATGGGTGCTTATGGACAAGGGGGCTATTCACACGTACAAGAATCATACATCCAGAAAAAAAAGCTGACTTTCTCTACAAAATGGAGGATACACGTCCAATGCATTGTCTAAAGTGCAATGAGATCTAGTGATTTACAGCAGATGGGCTCTGTATCTCTCTTACTGGTATTTATTTTCTTTCTTTTTCCTAGTGACAAAAACATTACTTGGTTTTAACATCTTTAAGAATTTGGTCTCATCTCATTCTTCTGAGGAAGGCAAATATCATTGATAAGATAAAATAAGAAAACAAAAATCTGGTGAGTTCAAAGAAAGATACTCACAATGCCTAAGTTTAAGCATCTGTGCTAGGTCTAGGTAAGGTAATGTGAAAACTTCCTTCTCTACCTCTTCCCTTTTGTACTGATCACATAACACTGCTGTTCCCAGGGAATTAAGCCTCACTGTCTTCTGCTTCAAAAGCAATATCCCTAAATGCCAGGGCTGCATTTCTTGCTTTTCCGGTTGAGAGAAGATGTTGAGACACCAGCCACATTTTCCTTGTGGAAGAGGTGCTCCACAGCTTTGCTATGGCACAGCTTCTCTCCCCTTCCCTGAAGCTCCTGAAACAGGCTATTGACAGGGACATGATACAGGACATGATGAAATGTAGGTCTGATACAATGTGGCAGTTCCTGCATTTTGTTTTCTGCCTTTCTAATGATCTCTCTCGTGCAGCTGGCAAAAGATTTGTTGAAAATGTCATCTGTAACATCCAAGGTCAACCTCAACTGGTTGAAGAAAGCAAGCATGGCATTTTTAATCAGGGAGCTCTGAGTATAGCAGGGACAGTCTGATACAATTATAGCTGACATGCTGTCCTCCAAATGCACTGAAATAGCACCACGTCACTCCTGCAGACACCTGCACCTTGTAGATGATTCTGTCATGCATGTCTG
Source organism: Indicator maculatus (assembly GCA_013399975.1). Lineage (NCBI taxonomy): Eukaryota > Metazoa > Chordata > Aves > Piciformes > Indicatoridae > Indicator > Indicator maculatus. The sequence goes on along the minus strand of VXBD01012016.1, from coordinate 29,625 downwards.
AGTCACATTATCTGGCTGATCACTGAGTGTTGCTTGATCACCTTTTGACTTCTTCAGAAAACCTCCTGGGGGAACTAACAGGTTTCATAATTAGACTCTGTTAACATTAACACCAGATACAGTGATGCCATGCAACATCTCTCCCACTCGTTGCTCTGACACAACTGGAGGTAAGTAATAGCTTAGTGTTACACTAAATTTATTGCAGGAATATTTATCAAGCGTAGGTTTACAAGTGAAAGCACATAGCTAAGCCTGCACGCCACTCTTTAGTGGTTTCCCTGTTTGCTTTTCAATCCTCATGCATTAAATTTCTTATGCTAATTAAGAGAGTGAGAGAGATGTTAGGAGCACCTCGATGGTTGTTATTTGGGCTTTGTTTTTGTTTATTACTAGTTGTTTTAAAGCAGTCTGTAATGAGGCTTTGAAATGGGAAGGAAACATGCTGAGATAAACGACGAAGCTCATCTACAGCTTTATAATAAAAATCTTAGAATGCATTATTAAATTTGTGATTCAGTTGGCTTGTCATAAATGCCTTAGAAAACAGAAAATGAAAACAAGGAATAATCTTTTATTTAAAATAGACTGGTCTATGGTTCTGTTCCACTGAGAATAGCATCCTTTTTGTTAGCAAATTCTCCGTTCAAAAAATTCTTCCTATCTAATGAGGGAGACTGCATCTTCCTTGATAAAACTTTTCTGAAGTCAAATCTCAGATTTAAAAACCAAAGCATAATATTTCAAAAATTCCACTTTCATTTCTTTACTAACTGGTTTTGTAATTTCTAAAATGTCTTTTAAATATTCCCTTTAAAAAGCTAACTAACATCTCCTGCTTTTAAAGTGAAACCAACTTTATTTAGAACAATCAGGTTTAACATATACTGGATTTCAGAGTATTAAGATTTTAAAGTAAAAAAAAAAAAAAACAACTTGCAGAAACAATAATTCTGAATTGGCCGAGACATTTCAAAGGTGTAAAACCATCTTAGAAAAAATCCGTTTTATATTATTTAGAACAGATAGGCTTCCTGTTCAGAGGACTTCGTATTTTCTAGCTGTTCACTTTTCACATTTAGATTATAGGTGTTTTGAATTAGGCTTGAGTTTTAATTGTACCTGTGCACAATCCATAAGGCCAAGCAGATTCACATTCTTTATGAGGGAGAGACTACGTAATGGCCACAGTATCTAGCCATTAAGGTGGTCAATACCTCAAGTATTAGGGATCCAGCTTTCATAAGATTTGTATAGAGATTTTACAGCATTTAGAAGAGCATTTTGCTGAGTATGTGTTTTTGTCCCTGAACTTTTTTTCAGAATAATTGTCTAGCAAATACTCTAACTAAATCTGGTATAAAAAATCTCTACTGGAGTGGATAAATTTGTTGGTTCTTCATATGCCATTCATGAAAATGAGGAGAGAAGAGGGTAAGAAAGATTGAATATTTGTGTTCTTTCAAGTGACAGAAACACTTATGAAAATAATCAGGTGCCTAATTACATTTTCTTACAGGCAGAACACCTGTCAGAAGCAGAACTGCCAATCCTGCAGTGTCAGGAATTCAGTTACAGAAGCATATACTTCTTTGTCCTCCATGAAATGTTACAGGCCAGCTCTAGTTTCAACATCAGCACAACTGATATGTATCATTTATAATATGTCCTTCTACATCAAGTGTCTTCCTTTACTCTTACTGACAGAGTCCCACATTCAACATAGTGTTGAGTTTTGACTTCCTATGCGACAGTAAAATGCTTCAAGAAGGGTGCTGCTGTTTTCTTCCCTCAAAATAGGCTCTGCTTTTTCTAGATGATTCCAGAAGTCACTTTTTTTGAAATGTCTTGAAAGCTCAGGTTCCCACAAACTCCTGGGGTCAGTAAAGAGAATGACTATCTGTATTGCCAGAAGAAGAGGTCTGTCTGTGTACAACTGAGTCAAAATCCAAGATGAGTCAAAGATGCAAAAGAAAATTTGCCAGTCATAGGTAAACTTCAAAACCACCTTCTTAAAAATCTCTGTGCCATCTGAGAATGCTAAAACAAAACAAACATTAAGGTTCTTGTGCTGGGTTGGGTGGATATGGATTTTTCTTTGTTTCAAATCTGTGACCAAAACAGCACTGATAATTCAGCAGTGTTTTAGATACTGCTTGCAGCACTTACTCAACATCAGCACCATTTCTCTCTGTTCTCTCAGTGAGTTTGGTGGAGATTGGACAAGATGTTGGAATTCAACACAGCTGGGACAACTGACCCAAAATGACCATATCATATGACATTCATCTTCAGCAATAAAGCTGGAGGAGGTGGAGAAGAATTTTTTGCAAAGTAGCTGTTGCTTGAGGACAGAACATCAGCCTGCTGCTGGGATGTGTCCCCTCATTCTTTTGTCTGTATTTATTTTGGTGTCAAATTGTCAGCCAGGAACCTCTCTCAGGTGGGGATTCAATGGCAGGATGGCTCTTTCCTCATAAGAACTTCAGAAAGTTCATTACAAAATACAACATGAAACAATGTTGTAAGGTAAAATGTTTGGGTAATTTCTTTTTTTGTGGTAGAAAAATAACTCCTGCTTTTTTGGCGAAGTGTATGGTCAATGAAAAATCAGGTTCCTGTAAAGAAGAATCAAGGCCATTGTGGTTAAATTCAAAGTTATCAGTTGACAAGTTCAAAGTAACCAAAAGTTTCTAAAAATGTTCGGGATATAACCCCCAAAGTTCATTAAAATGAAAGAAAGAAAATAAAAGAAAGAAAGGGAAGAAAGGACAGGAAGGAAGGAAGGAAGGAAGGAAGGAAGGAAGGAAGGAAGGAAGGAAGGAAGGAAGGAAGGAAGGAAGGAAGGATTATTCAGGGTAAATCATACAGTTGGTTGGTTGGTTTCTAAGAGAAAAACCCCTGAGTCGCTCCATAGGTAATAGTCTTCCTCTTATACATAAAATAACAGGTGTTAACTTTTATGGTAAGTCTTGGTTTCCAATTCATTTATGAGCAGTAGACCAAGATCCTTATTTCAAAACACAGTATTGTAGGAACCTGTAAGGGTTAGTGAACTGGCAGTTTGTTGGACATAAGTGTTACATTTTCTACATCATTAGTCAGCCAGAGTAAACGCATTATTCGCAATTATATCATAGTTTGCTTTGACAAGTGACCAGCTTCAAAAATAGACATCAGTTGTGGAAGAGAAGGTAAAGAACATAACACATTTATAAGCAACTAGAATGAAACACTTAAAATTATGTTCTTAAAGGACAGTACAAAAGAGTTCTAAACATCTTCTCCATATTCCCATTACTTTTATATATGATTAGGGGAGAAAAACATAACAATAAATAAATGAATCAATCTAGTTTTAAGGTAAAAAATATTTTTGAGAAATGTTACTAGTTTTTGTAATCTCTTAATTTTGTAACAATTTTATTTTTATTTAAATTGCTACATTTTAAATTATTACCTGGATTTTTCCATTTTATCATAAACTATCTGCTGATGGTTGTCTTGGGAAAACATAACTTTTAAAGACAAAAACTCTGAACTTAGTCTATTATAAAAACTTTATAATTTGCCTGCTTTTCCCTTGCAAATCCCTTCTTGATCATTTAGACACTTTGTGGTTTCATGTTCATTTGAAACTGGAAAAAAAAAATAAAGCTTCAAGAAAAATTCATACAACATCCTTTATCCAGTTTTATTCATTACATAACAGTTGCATGACCTGATATCTGTGCACCCAAATGTTAGATAAGAAATGCTCATGTGGTGCTTGCTGTTATCAACACAAAAATCGAAGTGCTTACTCTTCTGCTTGCTACTGGCAGGTGTTGTTAGCATTTATTTTAACCACTTTAATCGATCAGTCCTGTATCAGGGAGATAATGCCAGCACAGTAAAACCAGTTAAACCCACTGAGTAAAGCTGCAATTCTTTGGCAGATTTTATGAGGCTTAAGCATTGTTTTTTATTATTTTTTTTTTACATAAAGTATTTAGGAAATACCTTATAGCAAGGAGGAAAGTCAAATTACCTGCTCTGAAGAGACAAACAGCTTTGGTCTTTTGGTGAAAACCCCATCTCGGGATTCAGAGGTGTAGTCTCAGCTCCCATCTTTCAGGTCTTGTATTTCCTGTAAAACCATGAGAAAGTCTTTTCTATTTCATTTATACCAGGCATTTGCATTGACATTTATGATACACCTAAATCTGAAAAAATACAGTGATAACTCCTGTTTTCTTCTTTACCCAGAAAACAGTCACATAACCTTGCTACTTCAAGCATCTTACCTTAATTTGTCTCTTGCATTCTGTAATCAACAAAAGTGGGGCCTTTTGCTGAGTAACATATTAATCTACATGATCAATAGTTGTATCTTTAACTGGATAAAGAACTGTGAAGTCCTTGAATGGAACATACCCTGTGCCTGTGAGATTTTAAATTACAGACATCTAACCCAAAATGATAGTGCTAGAATGAGTAGTGTGTTGCTATTCTTTGTCATTTATACATTTTTTGTGTTGTGTTATTTTTGAGCTTTATTACTGCTGCTGTTGCAAAGTGCAAGGGTATCCCTAAGGTCTATGTTTGTGTCTTTCAATTAACTGTATGCACACAGCATATTTTGGAGTACAATAAAGAAGAAATATTGGAGAAAAATGCCAGCATTTTCACTAAAATACTTTCATTATACAATAAGCTACCACTGCCAAGAAACTGCCACACACTTTATTGTTCCACTGTGAAATTCCAAGGATTTCGCTGTTTGAGAAAGTGGATGTGTAATTTACATTCACTTTTCTGTTTGAAAGTCATTATTATTTTAAGGTTATATAAAAATTTGAAGTTTTCAATAATATTTTAGCCTTACTTTTCTTTTGCTGCATACCTATCTCTGATGTTTATTGATAAAAATCTAGTTGTAAATATTTAGCACCAGGCAATTTACATTGCATCAGTTAGTTACTTTCACCATATTATTCATGCTCATTAATGGGCTACTTTCTAAAACGAATTAGATGCCTTTCTTTAGGCATTTTTAAAGGCATTTATAATTCCACATTCATAGTTTGTGTAATTTTATCTCTCATCAGAAAAAATAAAAGAATCCATGTCACCCATTTCTGTGATCTTCAGTTCAAACTGTTAGGTGAGCATGCCACCAAGCTTCAAATATCTTCACTTACATTCGGGTACAGTAAAGATGCTTCTGCTAAACTAAATTCTAAAAAAAGAAGAGAATATTCAAGTTTTCTCAGCTGGCCATAAAGAAAACCTAGTAAAGCAAGTATTCTTCCATGCTAAGCATGTGTGTTGTTTCTCTGAGGTAAAGAACCGTGATTACTATCACAAAGATAGTACTTCTCATGATGCATCTGATCCAAAGCACAAAATAAGTGAAGAAACAATCCCTGGATTTGAACAGGTGTTAAAATTAACACAAATCTTGTTCTTTTCTGATGAATGTTAGCCTGTATTTAGGATCTGAACCTGTGCTATTTCACAGGGTGATGCAGATCCTATACTACCTTGCAGACAGGAAAAGAAAATGTGTCTTTTTGAACAATAGAAATCTTCTTTACATAGATGGCAATTTGTAAATGCAGTTTAATCTAGCTGCAGTGAGCAGAATGAATTACCTCTAGTGTACAGTATATTTACTCTAATCGATTGCAATTCCTAAACTAAGATTGCTTCATGTCTCATAGGTTCTGGCTTGTTGAAAAGCATTTTTCTGCTCATTCTCATCAGAAAAGTAATTGATTTCTGCATATGTCCTGATAACAGGTCTATTCTAAATACTGAATTTTCCTTAGATTTGATAATTTGACATGACCAAAGTCATTGTGATGGATGTTTAGTTAGGAAACCTCTAAGAAGGCTGTTTAGATTTAATTCAGCTCTTGAGATTTGACATTCTCTCTGTTCTGTGCTAGGCTTACCATATAACCTCTGTGCTGTCTAGAATTAATTAAACTTATCAGCAATTTACCTAATTAATGTACCTGATAAGCCACCCTGTCTCTTTTTATGACTTTGTTTTCAGTGAAGCTGGTGAAATCTAGTAACACTGAGAACATTCTCAGCAATAATGAACACTTTGAAAGCTGTACCAGTGAGCCAAGGTGGCTGTGACTGGTGACATAGCCTCTCTGATACTAATATCTTACCTATGCTTCTTAAAGTTTAATTGCTTGTGGAGAAGGTATTAATCATTAACATCAGTACAAAACAAAACAAAGAGTTCTAGGGATTAGATAGTGGGGCATTATTTTTGTATCTCTTGAAAGAGTTTATGGGATGGAATCATAGACTCATAGAATCACTCAGGGTTGGAAGGGACCACAAGGATCATCTAGTTCCAACCGCCCTGTCATGGGCAGGGACACCTCACACTAGATCAGGCTGGCCAGAGCCTCATCCAGCCTGGCTGCAAACACCTCCAGGGATGGGGCCTCAACCACCTCCCTGGACAACCCATTCCAGGCTCTCACTACTCTCATGGGGAAGAACTTCCTCTTCACGTCCAGTCTGAATCTCCCCACTTCCAGCTTCATTCCATTCCCCCCAGTCCTGTCACTACCTGATAGCCTAAAAATCCCTCCCCAGCTTTCTTGTAGGCCCCCTTCAGATACTGAAAAGCCATAATAAGGTCACCTCAGAGCCTTCTCTTCTCCAGACTGAACAGCCTCAACTCTTTCAGTCTGTCCTCATAGGAGAGGTCCTCCAGCCCTCTGATCATCCTTGTGGCCCTTCTCTGGACACCTTCCAGCATGTCCATATCCCTCTTCTAATAGGGACTCCAGAACTGGATGCAGTACTCCAGGTGGGGTCTCACCAGAGCTGAGTAGAGGGGGAGAATCACCTCCCTTGACCTGCTGGCCACACTTCTCTTGATGCAGCCCAGACTCTGGTTGGCTTTCTGGGCTGCAAGTGCACATTGACAGCTCATGTTGAGCTTCTTGGGATTGCCTCGACCCAGATGCAGGACCCTGGATATAATTCTGAGTTTGATGATCCTTAGATATGAGCTGTTGTTGTCCATTCTATGTTGCCATATTCCCCTGGCCATCTCAAACTACTGCCAATTTGATCTAAAGAAGAGTTATGCAGATGAGTCAGTGCCGAGGCCTTCACATTCTACACCATTAGGAAGCAGAAAATAGAGAAGACACTGAATATTAAATGCAGAAAAATAGTTCAGTCAGTATGAAAAAAAACTCTGGACCTTTTTGTATTTTTTTCTTGTTATTTGAATAGTGAGATTCATGACAGATATATCAAATAAAAAAAAAAAAGCAGGAGGTGTTTAAAAGATGACTTCCATTCTGACATTTGAAAAGTTTGAAAAGTAAAGACACTTTTTTTGACTGGCAATTCTTTCTTTGATACAGTGTCTGGTGGAACTTTTGTTTATCATGCATGGCTATTTTAAACTACTTTCATGACAAACTTTCTTTCTCTTCTGTTGTTTGCTTCAGGGCAACATCCAGACTCTGTGAGAACAACAAAAGTGGGTATTTGGAGAAAATTCTGAGTGCAGTTTCAGCCTTTTCATAAAAATCTTTTCTATTTCTTTCTGACTTCCAGCTCTCTTCTACTTTACATTGCTGAAAATATATTTTGGACTTATTTGTCCAGTAGCAGGGACAGTTTATGGGTGGAGCTGATGTATCTGGGTGCTTGTGAGGTTAACAGAACTTGCCTCAATGGATATTCAAAGATGCTTGCACTGTGTTGAGATATCCCTGAATTCACAATATTTCATATGCTTGAAGCATGATCAGCTGATAAATCCCTGGTGTCCTATCTAGTCCTCTGTTACCGTCCCAGAGTCCTGACACATTCACTTCCACGACAGATGAGTTCAGTTACAGAATATCAGTCCTTTAGGAGAAATGCTCAATGAAAGCCAGATGTTCCAAACCATCCTGTTTAGTCTTCAACCTGACTTTTAAAGGGCTTTGCAGCTCAGAGCTATTGAAGGAGGAGAATAATTTCCCAGGATAACATAGATGAAGAAAAGCTTTGTTTGAAGCACCAAAACATCAATTTTTTTCACATGGCTGCAATGGGAACTGGCATCACAGCATCTATACCAGCAGGGTTCGGTAAACAACTGCCTCATTTCACAATCAGGAAGCAGTGTGGCATGTATCATTGTGCAACAACAGAAGGAAATAATAAAAAAATAGTCACTTATCCAGACAGCAAATATCACTATGGTTTGGCTATCAAGTTATTGAAGCTTTTGTGTTGGGAGGAAACAGTGAGTTTTGCATCCAATTGCATTCTGGGCTGCATCAAAAGATGCACTGCCAGCAGATCCAGAAAGGTGATTCTGCCACTTTGCTATGGTGAGATCTCACCTAGAGTACTGTGTACAGGTCTGCAGCCTGGAGCCTTCCTGGAGCCCTCAGTATAGGAAGGACATGGACCTGATAGAGTGGGTCTACAAGAAAGGTGGAGAGAGACTGTTTACAAAGGCCTGTGGTGATAGAACAAGGGACAATGGCTTCAAACTAGAGCAGAGTAGATTTAGATTGGAAGTTAGGAACAAGTTCTGTGCCATGAGGGTCGTGGAACACTGGAACAGGTTGCCCAGGCAGGTGGTTTGGGCCCCATCCCTGGAGATATTCAAAGTGAGGTGCAATAGGGCTATGGGCAGCCTGATCTGGTTGAGGATGCATCTGCTTACTGCAGAGGCAGTTGGACTAGATGATCTTCAGAGGTGTCTTCCAACCCAGACCATTCTATGATGCTATGATTTTAAGCTGGGGTTGTTTAGAATAGAGGAGGCTGAGGACAGACCTTCTACAGACTCTCCTACAACTACCTCAAAGGAGTTCATATTAAGATGGCATTCAGTCTCTTTTTCCTTGTAAACAGTGACAGGAGTAAAGGAAATGCCTTAAGTTGGCACGGGGATCTTTAGATTGAATGTTAGAATAAACTTATTCAGTGAGTTATCAAACTGTGGAATAGCTGTCCAGAAAGGTGGTTGATTTCCCATCCCTGGAGGTGTTTAAAACACATATAGATTGGTGGTGTTGGGGGGCATAGTTTAGCACCAGAGCTGGTAGAGTCAGGTAATGATTTGACTCAATGATTTTGAAAGTCTCTTTAAACTGAGAAATGCAGGGGGG
>VXBD01012016.1:0-20441 GCA_013399975.1 Indicator maculatus | reverse complement strand
AGGAATCAGTATTTATCTACTCTGTAAAGAAGTTTTTTCTTAAGGAATGCAGAAGGAAATTGTTTCGTTGCTCAGCTGTATATGGGAATTTTGAACATAGAATCATAGAATGGTTTGGATTGGAGGGGACCTTAAGGTCTTTGAGATCTTGAAGGTCCCTGCCAAATTAAACCATCATATGACTCTATAATCACCCAGTTTCAACACCCCTGCCGTGGGCCAAGACATCTTCTATTTGACCAGGTCACTCAAGGCCCCATCAAGCCTGCCTTTGAACACTTCCAGGGCTGCATCCNTCCAACCCAGACCATTCTATGATGCTATGATTTTAAGCTGGGGTTGTTTAGAATAGAGGAGGCTGAGGACAGACCTTCTACAGACTCTCCTACAACTACCTCAAAGGAGTTCATATTAAGATGGCATTCAGTCTCTTTTTCCTTGTAAACAGTGACAGGAGTAAAGGAAATGCCTTAAGTTGGCACGGGGATCTTTAGATTGAATGTTAGAATAAACTTATTCAGTGAGTTATCAAACTGTGGAATAGCTGTCCAGANTCTCTGAGCAACCTGTTCTAGTTCCTCACCACCCTTTAGGTGTAGAATTTCTTCCTAATATCTCGTTTAAATCTTGCTTCTGCCAGTTTGAAGCCACTCAAACAGTACCTCTCATATTGTCACAATGTGCCTTTGCCAAAGGTCCTTCTCCATCTATCCTGTAGCCCTCATATGCAAAGAAATGACCAAATTAATTCTGAGAGGTGCTTATGTCTTCTGTGAATGGAATCAATTTCTGTAATGTGTCTACAGCAGCTTATTGCTTGTTAATATATTTAAAAGGACATTTGCAAGACAATCAGGTGCATTGACTGCAAAGCAAAAATGTACCACAAGATGAGGAGGACTACAGGTAGTCCAAATACTGACTACTTTGAATTGGTTCAGTAAATTCAGCCTTTTGAAAATGTTGCTAATATAAATTTAGATTCCAGCTGTGTGAAATTAATTGATCAATTTGCTTTCTGCAATATCTCATTGAAACTGAATCATCACCAAGGATTTACAGTGAAGAGTCAAAATGAGCTAGTCAACAGGCAGGAGGGGATATTTTATCTGTAACTGGACCAACCCAAAGCACTGTGATCAGATGCTTTCACCACTCTCCATACGGCGCTGACAATCCTTTTTGCTCAGAGAAGGTATGCTGCAAAACACACCCTCTGCATCAGGGCTGCACAAGGGTTAAACATGGATGGTGGACACAAGCCACAGCGAATGGCACAGTCTCCTTTTGTGCTCTGAAGGAAGTGACAGCGGTCACTGCTGGTGCTGTCTATGAACAAACCTGACCTCAAGCTTCCTCTGTTGTACCAGTGCAAGCAGGGCAGAAAATACCTGGTTTTCTTTCATGGTGAAACTCTGGGTACTGTTATGCCCATGGGTCCTCTTTAGTGTGAAAAGAGACTGAGGGTTTAAATTAGTCAACTAGCAGAAATGCGCAAATACTCGTGTATATATATTTTACTCTTATGAGTTGCTTTCCATGATCATCTCTTAATTTTCTAAATCTCCCTGTTTGGATATTTATGTGTGCTATTCTTTCTCTAGTCTTTCAAAACTCTGCAGAATAAGCGTAGTTTCTTTCTTTCTTTCTTTCTCCTTTCTTTCTTTCTTTCTTTCTTTCTTTCTTTCTTTCTTTCTTTCTTTCTTTCTTTCTTTCTTTCTTTCTTTCTTTCTTTCTTTCTTTCTTTCTTTCTTTCTTTCTTTCTTTCTTTCTTTCTTTCTTTCTTTCTTTCTTTCTTTCTTTCTTTCTTTTCTTTCCTTTTCTTCTCATATCCCATCCACATCTGCTTTTCTTTGTTATTCTTTTGTCATTTCAGACAAGATTAATAATATTGGTGTGTATGAAATATTTATCAAATATATGGGTTCTCCCACTGTCCCAACTGAAACATCACTCTGGATTTTAGTCACTTGCAGAAGGTGCTTTTGGCCTCAGACTCCTCTGCCGTAATCATCCTTCTTAGAAATACAGCACATGATATTTGTGGTGTAGGTGAAACTGCAAATCATTTCTCTGTTGTTTTCCAATACTTAGTAATAAAATAACAAATAGATTTAAAAATCACCTTTAAAAGACTTTTTCTGTTGCTATGATTAATGTTCATAAGCTCAGTGTAGATTAATGTTTCTTTTTTTAAAATGTAAAATGTTAAGTTATAACAGAATGTTTTTAGACTTTTCTGGAAAAAAAAACCCAGTTAAAACTTTTCAGAAACATTAACACAGAACACTGCTGTGAAACCCTGTGTTTAAAGCACACACTGGGTCTCTTGAACGTGACTAAATGCATCAACTGCAAAGGTACCATAGTTTTGCTAAAAAACATGAGTGCTCACCTGCACCAGCAAAGTAAAATATTGCTCCAATAGTAAAGTTAATGTCTGTGACATCCTAAATGTGTCCTTGTGTTATGACAATTGCAGGTTTGTGTAGAAAGTGCATCACGTAATATAATGTACAACTGACATAAAGATTTGGATAAAGAAGCTCCCTCAAGAAGAGTTTGGTGCCCCAGTTATCTGGGTTGTCAATGTCTGGCCTGAATTTTCACAGGATTCTGAGTCAGCTGAGGTAGTCAGGATCTAGTAAGGTAGTAAAGTACCTAATTCCATTGGGTGCTTTTGACAGCTGAAGTGAAGAGATACATTGTATTGTTACTAGAGATTGGCACAGAGAAGTTCTCTCCAAGTAAGGAATAAAATGAAATTTAACTTGGTGTTGCTGTCACAAGCATTTCTTAACACTGACTTCATGACGTAGTGTTAGTGACTATTTTAGTAGAATAAATTACCATTTTAAAGAGGCAAGATCATTCCAGCTCAAGATATATAGTAAAAATAGCTGTTTGGGTTTGGGGTTTGGTTTTAGTTGTTTGGATTGGGTTGGGATTTTTGTTGATCTTTTTTTCTTTCCATTGCCCTATGGAAATAAAATCAAAGGCTTTAAAATTCCTTTGAAAAATAAATACATTTTTTAAAATAATAAATAAGTGAAATTTACACATTTCATTGAAACATATAAAGACACACGCACAATTTTGATGCATGAAAAATGTTCACAAGCAGTGAGTGAGTGAAATCTGGTGAACTGCAAGATAAGATGGTTTTGCTCTTACCTAGTCCAAGATCAAAGAATACACTGTTCACAAAATAACCAAATTAGAACCTAGTTTCCTCTCTCTCAGGGGCCAGGTCTTTTGCCCAACAGGCAGTAGACTAGGAATACCTTCTCTTATTTTCCTTTCCTGTGCGACAGAAATCTCTATTGAACCTCTATGCTGTCCCAAATATTCTTTGCCAACACTTCAATTACCCTGGAATTTAATATCACAGGGAGATGGATATTTTACTGTCTTGTACACTAAGATTACCTTGCTCTTTGTCATTCTGCCTTTCGAATAGAGAACATGGCGGCCATCAAGATTGATTCTATTTTAGCCACAAAGTTCAGTGATCAGATACTTCTGCTGATATCAACATTTTATCTGCCTTGAATATGGCAGAACAAGGAGATACAGCTAGAGGATTTGACCTCTAATTTTAAAATATGGCCTTTAGGGCAGAAATACATAAATGAGAAACCATTCTTATTCCTGAGAAACAAAGAAAAAATATTTGGTTTCTATTTATTTGTGTTTTCATTAAATTTGACCAAAAAGCTGATGAGGGGGGGTGGGAGAGAGAGAAGGGGAGCAGAAAGAGGAAATCACTGTTTTCTTTTTGTAATTAATCAATTCTTCACCTTACAAATGAGAACACGATTAACTTTATTTGGACCCTTGGTTTCACCTATTCTTAAAAAAGAGCCTATTCTAAGATGAAAAATGGATGTTCAAAAAATTCATATTTCATTTCAGATTTTTAGAAAATGAACCTGTAGCTGTGTTTTGTCTTCCACCATAGGTTAATGCATATGTTTACTAAGTGTCATTGGTCAAATCCAAGCCTCAAGCAAATTATAAATACTACCCAAAGTTGTAAACAGCTTTGCTCCTTTGCTCTTTTGCTTTTGTGCACTCTCTTGCAGTTGCAATTTGCTCTCTTGCACACGCTGTGCCCTCGTGTACATGTCTACCCTGCCTGCAGTCCGGAGGCCTTGCTGCCTGGGAAGTGCTGTTGTGCCTCCGTTTACCTGGAAACCAGCAAAGAGTCCTTCACATAAGCTTCATTGAAACTGCAGCCAGCTTAGCATAATATCTGCAGTCCACCACACCCTGAAGGGACAGAGACCCATTGGCCAAGCCCCAAGAAGAACCAGGACCTCGCCTGATTAGCGAGAGGATCTATGCCCCCACCAACCAGGGAGATCTTGCCTGAATCCCTTTTGGCAGTTCCAAGTATGCTCACTGCAAGCACAAAGCTGCAGCCCTGCGAGCCAAAGCCAGAACTGTGACCAGCCCAGCAACCTGTGTCAGCTGCTAAGCCGTGGGAAAAGACAATTGCCACCTGTTCACAGCCAGGCGGTTCCACAGAGACTTAGGAGTCTGGGAAAAGAGGAGCTGCTGTCAAAGCCACCATTCTCCACAGTCCTGGAAAGAAGGCCCAGGAAAGGCAGCCACCGAGAGGAATCATCAACGCTGGCTCATTCTGAGCTGAGCCAGGGTGAAAACCACTCTGTTACCCTCTGCCACCCCCAGTGCTCTCCAGCCACTTTGGGAGGGGAACTGCTCCCTCACAGCATACTGCAAACTCCACAGTGCTGCCAGCACCAGGGAACCACCCATGTGCCTGTTCCAGGTGAATCTGCCTTCAGCAGCCTCCACCACACTGCCGTGGAAGTCAAGCTGCACCCCCACAGCAGCAGGAGAAAGACGCCTCCACTGCGTCTGGACAGGACTGCCCCTAGAGCCAGCCACAGACCTGTGGACCCCCAAGCCGTGGCAGCGACCCACTTAACAATGAGCTTAGCAGCAAACCTTCACCAGTGAAACTCTTTCTTTTCCAGTGTTCACATGTTTAACACCAGCTTTAGTTCTGTTCAAAATCCCCGTGCTTTAGCCTACATGGTATTACAACCTGTGGATTAAAAAGGAGGAGCCTCGCTAATGTCCAGAGATATAACTTGTGAGTAAAAATCGGTTTAAGTCTCTTTGAATGGTTCTTTATCTGTATGTGCCCAACTCCTAGACTCACTGCCGCTTTCAGCAGCCAGGTGCCTGTCGAGTAGACCCCTAGTGGGCAGGTGGCAGCTGGCACTCTGGTTCTCTTGTTGAATAATTGTTTTGTATTTTTCTAGTTTGGTTCAAAATTGTTAAACTGTTCCTTTTATGGAAATTACATCCACAACCATACACTAGAATCTGTACATATACTGCAAACAACTTATTAATAATTTTTAATAAGTTATTATTGATGTTGTTGTTATTAATTCATTAACAGCCACGACACATAGTTGGGCTCTAAATGTAGTTTTTTGGTCAACTTCTCATATACCTTCCTAATTTAAAAGGCTGCCCTCTCCCTGAGAGCCACTGAGTGAATTTAGGGTCCTCCAGAGGATCACTGGGGACATCTGAACTAGACAATGCTAAGCACATTGTTGGGACAAGCTTTTTACCATTTATCTGCTAAATATCACCTCAGCTATACTTTGATTAAAATGCAGCACATGGTCGGCTGCAGCAAACTAGCTCCCCCAAAAGAAGAAATTTCTATTTTCCTTTGGTAAAAGAATACAATGTTCCAACACACTAAGAATTTGCTTCCCTAACTTTATTCTTAACCAAAACATTTCCAAAAGATTTGAAGATGTTTTGGGGAAAGAAGGGGTTATTCACTATCGCTATATAGAAGCTGTGTGGGTTTTTTCAGTCTGCCACTGTGATGTGCACTCAGTATATTTTTTAGCACAGCATAAAGCCAGTCCTCCTGGTGCATTAACATTATGCCTTGGGGCTTCTACTATACACAAAGTCAGTTTTGGTTTTGTCCTTCTGGAATTTAACTTCTTTTGATTTTACAAACTCTTTAAAGACATAGTATTGTTATTCCCACCTCTGTGACCTGAAACTTTCCACCTGAAACTTTCCACCAGTAGTCTATAACCATACATGCCTTTTGTCTACTGTCATTTCTTTTTGCTGGTTCAGCATTGCTTCAGCCAGAGATTAGAGAATTCTAAGAGAAATATTTGGGGGGTTAGAGTTCTCAGTACACACATGCATATTCTTTGTTATCTTCCTCCAATTTTACAATGACTCAGTGTTTTGCATTATTCAAAAAGTTGTTGAGAAGGAAGAAACAGAATCTGGTATTTGAAGGAATTGAAAGTATCCTCCCTTACTCTACCTTAAGCAGCATGTGCCTCAGACATGTAGAGGAGTACCCCAAGTAGCCACCCCTCAAAACACATCTCTGCTTCATCCAAATCTGGGAGCTATAGTTTACCTCAGTACAAGGCTGTTTCTATTTGAATTTGTGTTATATTTTAGCAGTCCATTTCTGAAAACTGTATTGGATTTGGGCTGAGCTGAAGTTAATTCTTCTCAAAGCGCTTTTCTAGTGCTATGTTTTGCAGTGCTGCAGCTGAGTGTTGATAACATACCAGTGTTTTGGCTACTGCTGAGCCAAGCACCCAGACTACGCTTTTCCAACATTTCCCCACCCTGAGAGCATGCTGAGGGGATGTAGCCAAACTGGCTGATCCAAACTAGCAATGTGACATCAGCTCACGTATAAGAATGAAGTGAAAGAAGGAAGGGAGGGATTTGTCCATGGTATCTATTCTCCTAAGGAACCACCAACCATAGAAAGCCCTGCTTCCCAAGACCAACCATCGTCATGCTGATGGGGAGGAAGAACTAACATCTCTCTCTCTGCTTTCACTTCTGTGCAGTCTATTGCCTTAACTTTTCATTTTTATTAAATTGCTTCTATCTTATTCTAGCTATAGTTGTATTTTTCCCTCTTCCCTCTCCATTTAAGAAAGGGAGGGACAGAGCAGCTTTGGTGGGCATTTGGCCCGTAGCCAGAGACAAACCACCACATAACCATATCATCATCTCAGCTGTATGTCACCTGTTTTAATCTTTTAAACAATGGTCACACTTGTTTTTCTGTTTCTAATATTCATAG
This sequence comes from Indicator maculatus, assembly GCA_013399975.1. NCBI lineage: Eukaryota > Metazoa > Chordata > Aves > Piciformes > Indicatoridae > Indicator > Indicator maculatus. The sequence continues at coordinate 13,309 of VXBD01012016.1, read as the reverse complement.
TTACATTTATGTGACCAAAGACCAATCATACATCCCAAATGTGCTCAATTCCTTCACTTTAAAGCAAAACAAAGCTGAAAAAAAAAATAGATACACTGTTTTCAAGGTATCCAGATGGTTTCTTGGTTGTCTACTGTATGTCCATACAACTTACTAGCATCTTTTCCTTTTTTTCCCCACTTGCAACAAGATCTAAGGTGGTTACTAGACTGGATTCCCACTTCAACCTATCCATCAGGACATGAAGACAGGAAACAAGGGGTTTAATTGGCAAGGACAATAGATTTTATTTGTTGAAAAGGTACATTAGATCATCCTGAAGCTGTTACAGATTTTGTAGAAACAACAACAAATAATACTAAAAAGAAACACACATTTTTAACAATACCCTGTAGCAATGTTTGTATTCATCTTGGTTAAGGAAAACCAACTAAACAAATTGAAAAATCTCAAGGCCTAAGCAGTTTTTGGAGTTGCTTAGAAATAAAATATGAAGGAAATGGTTTAGCTGTGCTTTTCATTTTACAAAAAAAAAATTTAGACTCTTCCAAGTTAAGACTGTCTGATTAGTTGGTTTCATCTGACTATGAAGAGCTGACCCTTGTTTCTCAGAGTAGAGCAGATGCTGACTTGAACTGCCATTTCAATTACAGCAAACAAGATCGTCTTGATGGTCAGATTCCACTTTCCTTAGCTTTCCTTTTATAGAGGACCAAGAAGCTGAATTTCATTTGACTATATTGAATACCAGCTGGTTTCTGGGCATGTACCTTTGGTACATGCATGTTATAAAACACAATGCCTTGCATCTATTTGAATTTCTGCAGACTAGTTGAGGGAACTATACTAAACCACAAAGTAGTGTTTAATCTAATTTAATTGCCCTCTTTATCAGATGTATAATTTATGTTTTCATTTCAGTTTTATTGTTTCTGTGACCTGACCAAAAGATTGCATCAACTAAGAGGGAAGATGTTATATTCATAATGATCTTGAAATAATTTCTACTCATTCTGGGATTCAACCTTTGTTTTAAATGCCAGTCTAGCGTGACTGGATCACCATGCTTGGGAAAATGCACTCTTGTGATTTCTAGCATGAGCTCACTACTTGCCGTGTCAGATCTTTTCTCTTCTCCAGCTTTGTGTATCTCAATGTCTCCTGCTGTGGCTACTGGGAGTACCAGTCACCACTGAGTCACCTGACCACCTCGTCAGGGTTCTCTCTTATAGAGGCCAGTGCACAGAAGTGTTCCTTTCATATCCAACTTTCCATTTAAGGAATAACTATGTAGCAAAAGCTTGAAGCATCTAAGACTGAAAACTCATGTTTCATATCTGAACAATGGGGGTGATTTACAACTTCTGTTACCTTTAACAGAAAGACAAAAATATTTGCATTTTAGTTATCCTTCTTTACTCACTCCAAATCTTATCAGCTTATACATATAAATTCTGCAAAATTATTACGTTAGGGGAAAAAAAAAAAGGAAAGAAAAATTATTGCCTCAGAAAAATAGAAAAAAGAAACAGAAGGAATTGCTCCATGCTAAAAATTCTCTCCACACCAGCCTTAGCTTTCGAACTTTTGACCCACTGAAAATAGAGGGAGCAAAAAAGGCCAAAGCAAAAATGTTTTTATGTAACTGGGTGCTTTCTTACAGGAACAATCTGGCTTACTCTGTGGTGAGTAATTTCACACTGTCCTTGCAAGCTGAAGTGTGAGCTGCAACCACTATTTGCGTTTGGTGCTAAAGCCTAGGTAGTTAAAACATGATGTTGTCCGTCAATAAGGGTACTTAGTGATGTCACCAAAGTTCATTCCTTGGCTGATCCCTTCTGGGCCTTGTGTTACAAGCACACAGTTGTATCCATCTCAAAAACTCCAGTGGCAAACATTTATTCTCTCTTCAGTCTAATTATTAATGCTAGAGAACACACCTCTAGAATGAAGTTTGGCTTTGGTCTCCCCACTATGTGTCATTGATCCTTGGTCTTAAAAATACCTATGATAATAATTTTTATGTTTGCAGGGAGCTTCACAGAATCTACAGAAGAGGTTGTTTTATGCTTCACACTTTCCAGTAACTTTTCCAGAAATAACTTGGGCATCTGTGGACAGGAAAGGATTCTGGATCTCTGTAATGGTTTTAAGGCTATACCTTTAATTTTTTTCTCACAGAATTCGAGCAGAAAGATAAAAGAGTTTTAAACAAATCACAACTGGGTGTAAGAAAGCAAAATAATGATTATTCTAAATAATTCCATTGGAGAGCTAGAAACATTTAAGGGTCAGTACTTGAAACAAAGTATAGGCAGTCCCTCATTCTGTCTGGTTCTTCTCTCCTGGGCAGTTCTTTTCTGGCTTTGGGAGGTAACACACACCCTCACACTGACCTTGAAAAGCTAAGTTTAACAATCTCTCTGCTGCTTGGCTTTCTTCCCCTTTTCCTGCTAGCTCTGGGAAAGGGGAGAAAGAAGTAGGGCCCCGCTGGAGCCAGGGGGTTTTGTTGTGTTTTTCTGTTAATTGTACGTATTTGTAAATGCTGTGAGTAATGTATATTTGTACACATTCATTGCATTTCATTATAGAATGTAGTTTTGTTTGTAAAATACATCTTCATTTGCTTCAGAACTGAGCTAGTCTGGAGTTGTTAAGTTTGGGGTGGGGGGAGTGGGAAAATTCCAGCCCACCACACCACAACAATCTCTGAGAAGAATGAAAGCAAAGGTGAACTACTAAAGGAAACAGACTTTATTAAAGGAATAATCTGGATCATCAATTACTTTAATAGTTTAAAAAGTTTTCAGAGCTATTTGGTATGAAATTGATTAGGACAAAATTTCAGAAACTGGGATTTTTGATGATGAAGTTATCTAAGACAAATCCTCAGGGAAGCACATAAACAATTTCAAGTTCATAGTAGGAATGTAAGTGGTAGAATTTACTTAAAATTACAATCAAACTCAGATTGATGTCTGCTTCTAAAGGCAGAACACATCAATCACCAAAATATGACAAAAACATCAAGTGTACAATGCTTAAACATGACAGAGGAGAAGACAAGGATGTGGTGGGGGGATTGTTTTGTTTTTTACAGAAGTGTCATACTGAAAAATTTCTTACTGCCACATAGCAAGTAGCAAAGTTGCTGGATAAAATGTTTTGTTTCTGCTGAATATTTTATGTCCAGGAAGCCATTCATAAGCAATTTACACTCTNCTTGGCTTTCTTCCCCTTTTCCTGCTAGCTCTGGGAAAGGGGAGAAAGAAGTAGGGCCCCGCTGGAGCCAGGGGGTTTTGTTGTGTTTTTCTGTTAATTGTACGTATTTGTAAATGCTGTGAGTAATGTATATTTGTACACATTCATTGCATTTCATTATAGAATGTAGTTTTGTTTGTAAAATACATCTTCATTTGCTTCAGAACTGAGCTAGTCTGGAGTTGTTAAGTTTGGGGTGGGGGGAGTGGGAAAATTCCAGCCCACCACACCACAACAATCTCTGAGAAGAATGAAAGCAAAGGTGAACTACTAAAGGAAACAGACTTTATTAAAGGAATAATCTGGATCATCAATTACTTTAATAGTTTAAAAAGTTTTCAGAGCTATTTGGTATGAAATTGATTAGGACAAAATTTCAGAAACTGGGATTTTTGATGATGAAGTTATCTAAGACAAATCCTCAGGGAAGCACATAAACAATTTCAAGTTCATAGTAGGAATGTAAGTGGTAGAATTTACTTAAAATTACAATCAAACTCAGATTGATGTCTGCTTCTAAAGGCAGAACACATCAATCACCAAAATATGACAAAAACATCAAGTGTACAATGCTTAAACATGACAGAGGAGAAGACAAGGATGTGGTGGGGGGATTGTTTTGTTTTTTACAGAAGTGTCATACTGAAAAATTTCTTACTGCCACATAGCAAGTAGCAAAGTTGCTGGATAAAATGTTTTGTTTCTGCTGAATATTTTATGTCCAGGAAGCCATTCATAAGCAATTTACACTCTGCAGTGAGAAGCAGCAGTGTCGTGCCCCTGCGCTGACCCTGAACTGGGTCAACACAATGAAAGTGGCTCCCACACAAGGGGACATGTGGATGACACACAAGACCTGAGCTGAAGCAGCAAAGAGGGCACAGGGAGATCTGGACTTTTTGGTGCTTTTTGCTGCTGGTGGTCATTATAAGTGCTCCTAATTAACAGGCTGCTAATTGGTACAGCAGTGGGAGACCAGTGGCTGGGCAGCAGCCTGCACCACTGTGTTTCTGACACTTGCTTGTCCCTGTTCTTCACTCAGGGAGCTTGTGCTCCTCACACCTGCAGACATCTCCAGCATTAATCCCAGCAGCAGTGTGCAACGTGCCACTCCAGGAAACGTTCAGTTACTCTGCAGTCACATAAGCAGCTCCCCAAACCATTCTTGTGTGCCGAAGGGAAGGAAATGCCCTTGTTATCATGTCCTCAGTCATGAACGGCCCCCTTCCTAATGGCCTTACTGCTCTTACATAATATTTGAAGGAACAAACATCTTCAAATAGTTACCTTTAAACAAAGAAACAAAACTACCCAGAGATTTTTAGCCCCCTTTTCCTCTTTTTATTGTCAGTGTAGACATTTATAAAAAAATCATGAACTATCAGTGAATACAAATAATACCCTGGAATAAATGTTACTGTGTGTCTTGTCTTGGTATAACTATCAGAAAGCTAAACACCTCATACACTCTCATTATTCCCTTCACTGTCAGAGGAGACAGAGGTACATTCATACACAAATTCATCTGATTTTGAGGAAAGTTGTCTCATGCAATTAAATATCCATATATTCCTCTGGAAATGGTGGAACATTTAATCTCCAGATGAAAGAATACCATTGTAAATGAAGTAGGCTATAGGAGAACTATATACTGGAATAGTTAGAACTGACCTATACAGTGTGTATGAATACTTGAACTTTACCTTTATTCTCCAATGTAGTGATATACTTGTTCTTTAAGGCACACTAGAGATTAAAAAAATAAAGGCAGGGGTGAGGAGAGAAAAAGAGGTGGGGGCAGTGGGGAGAAGAGGAGCAAGAGAGAAAAGGTTCTATAAAAGAATATTGTTTCTTGAGAAATAGCAGGACAGAAAGCTTTGCTGTTGGGAATGACTTCTCGTGTCATGGCACCTATGCTAAGTACTATCAGATACTGAACATCCATTAGAACTGACAGATACAAAGCATCAGCTTCTGATTCTTTCTTTGCATTCTGAAGATGGAAGGGAAGGTATGCCAAAGGAAAATGAAAACTAGGTCCTATGTGGCTATTGGCAGACTTAAAACTAATAAAGCATGAACACAGTCAAGTAATTTCTTCGGTAATGGGTAAGACAGGAACTCTGCAGAGACTAGGATTATGAAGATGCTGGAAACACAGCTCAGAAATGGTTGGCCACTTTAGGCCCCGTGCAGGGATATAGTTTGTTCTGTGATATGATTTCCCATTCCTGCTTTTTGGTGTACAACTGGTAATAGTGGAAGAGTACAAATAGAGTAGGAGGACCTGCCAAGAGGAACATGTATGACATGTCTCCACTTGTGTCTCTGTGACAACTGCTGTCTTGACTGACGTACTATGAGATTAACTAGGACACTCTTGTCACTTAAAGAAAATAAATACGTAATAAGAGTTCCTGTGGTTTCATCTAGGGAAACAATGATGCCTACTGAGATTCTAGCAGTCACACAACATCTGCAGAGTAGGTTTGTCATACACACTATTGGGAAAGACATGTGTCAAAGACTTGTATTTGAATGTCACTCCAGCCCAGCTTTTCCTGTTGCTATTCACCTTGGGATTTATTGATTGAGCAAGAGAACAAGCTCTAAAACCTTCATATCACAAGTTGTGTGTTTTAAAACCTTAACACGTGCTTAAGCATGCCTAGTCTGGTGTAGGTAAAATATTTGCCCAGATGTAAACATAATTTCCATCTACAGTTTTTCACCTCCTGTTGCTTTGGCTGATGTATTATCCTCACATTCTTATGAGATAAACACAGAAACTGATTCCTTAATTTTGCCTGATGCAGCTGGAGTTTTGTCTGTAGATAAGAGAATGAAAACTGGCAGATGATCTTTTTGGGGTCTGAGCTACTTTAATATGGCGCTGAAACATCGCACCACAGCAATAAAGCACAAGTGTATCCCATAAACCCACAGAGTTTTTCTTGCCTGAGACTGACCATTCTCAATTGAACAGTCTTCCACCCCACACACCTTTGGCTGCAACATAGTTTCACATCAGCTCTGCGATTGTCCTGCCTTTCCTGTAATTTGACCTTGAAGCTTTAATCTGTTGCATGCCATGTGATGCAATATGACAGCTCCTGACTTTCCTGAATTGGTCCATTATGTTACTCGTTTCTAAATTTACACAGGAATTTTCAAACATGTAGGAAGGATGAGGTGGAGAGAGACAGATGTCGTCTTTGTCTTTCAGTGCAAGCATTTTCACTGCTACAGCTGCTGTCAGCTGGTGACTGGATCAAGGTTGTAGGTGCAGCTAGACAGTTTTCCATTGCTCTGTTCTAAGTCTTTGCCTGAGGAAATTGTTTCATCAGCTGGTGTATTATATCTGCTTGAAACTCTGAGTTACACTTGAAAGATTTCCCCATTGTGTGCAGTGATTTCCCAGACCTTGATGTGGATTTGCAGAGTACTTGGCTCTTAAGCTCATTGTAATGCTGTTGGAGGGCAGTAATGGAAACTGTCACTTTTTACAACACTCTCATGACTTACTTTTAAGAAAGAAAAGTAGATTTCTTTTTCCTTACTTCATNTGAAAGGCACTGTAAAGTCCAGTAAGTGGTCAGAATTATAAAGATCACTTTTTATTATGAGGATTTTTCTCATTGTTCTTTACCAAGGATATTAAAGTATGTTCAGGCATCCCACAAAGTTTAGCCTTTTTCATGCTGTTGTTAACAGCATTACTGGGTATTAGGATTCTCTGTCATAAATATAAATAAATATAAATATAAATAATATAAATAAAGGCCACATCAAAGGAACAGATCCTTGGGAGCCTGACTCTGTTGAATGAACTGCCCTGGGAAAGCTCAACTATAGAAATCTCACAGGATTCAGTCACATTTCCTCTTCAAGGTGAATTCCCTTTCCTCTGATGTATCATCTCCTGGCTGACAATTCTGATTTTCATATTTGCATGGTCTCCTGATTTGAGGGTAAGACTCACAACCCTTTCAGCCTCAGCCTGAGGTACCCGCTAGAGTACAGAAAGGAAATTACCTGATCTGGAAGGGGAATGAGGATGTGGACACATGCTTGCCTGAAGGGCACAAGGACACAAGGACACAGCAATATCCACTGTGCATTAGACACCCCTTCATCTAGGCCATGGCTAAGCTTCTGATGATGTTGAGTGTTACAAGCACCCTTTATACCATTTTTTGTTAGCACATGAAGAACCACTGGATTTCTTCAGCCCATCAGTCCAGCCTGCAATATCAGCCACTGTGTAGTCATAGGAACACAAAGTTTTAATGAGTTATAAACTGATTAAAATTCAGCTTCTAAAGGAAAGTGGTGTTTTCTAAAAAATTGCCTCCTATGTTCAGCAGCACTTTTATTTTCAGACTAACCAGCAGCAGAACAGTTTGTTATTGGCTTTCCCTCCACCTATGATACAAATTCAAGTTTATCTTCAAATGCATTTAATAATCAAATACATGTTACATTTTTAGAAATACAAGTAGTAAGGACAGGTAGGTGTTTTATTCTGTAGTTAAAAGATGTTCAACCTTTAAACTGAATTTGGTAGAACACAGCTGTGTAATAAAGTGAATTTGTTAAGAAGAAAATGGGTTTCTCATACAGTGAATCATTTCACGTATTTTTTTTCTCTTCTCCATTGAGTTGAGGTATTCCACACTGAATATACAATTAAATATGAATTGTGCCTAGGACGCTAGTTCTAGCACCCCAGCAAGCAATTATAACTTTTTTTCAAGTGTGCAAGAGGCAAAGATTCCAGTCTCTAGTCTTACCTGTTTATGCTGTGTAATAAATAAATTTTCCTATTACACCTACGAGAAATGAATCCTCTACATAATGCTCCTTTAATTGTTTCATCTGCATAACTGTAGTTTCCATCTCCAAAATCCAGATTCTTTACTTCCCCACTGCCTTTTCTCTAAGTTCCCCAAGGATCGCTGAGACCCTAGACTTTTGCACTTACTTGAAGGCTCTTGTGCTGTTAACATAAACTCCCTGCGGAAGTTCAAGGCCAGGTTGGATGAGACCTTGAGTAACTTGGTGTAGCGAGAGGTGGCCCTGCTCATGGTAGGGGGTTGTAACTAGGTGATCTCAAAGGTCCCTTCCACCACAAACCATTCTATGATCTATTGAACACTCTCCTGGATTAAGTTATACCCCGTATTCTGCTAATGTTGTGTTGAACACTTCTCAGCTGTCTGCTTAGTTTTAAAATTTCTTTTCATGTTTACCTGTTTTTAGGGGGTAAAAAAAAAAAAGCTTGCCTGTCAGCTGTTTCAGAAAGGACAAACAAAGGCCAGAAGGCACCAACTTGGGTGGGCATATAGCTCTGATGGAAGGCAGGAAGGTTCTGCAGAGAGACTGTTAAGACTGTCAGTTCAGTTGGCTTGCTGTATCTTCATGATCTAATGTTTTGATTTCAGGTGTGAAAATTACACACCAAGCCCTACAAGAAAACACAATGGCTTTAGACTTCTGCTTGGTCAGCTAGTGGGGTTCATAGCTTCCCAAATATTTTCACATGTATCAGTCCATCTCTTGGCAATCTTTGCAGGCTTCTTAGGTCGCATGCATGGAAGCTCCTGGCACTGGCCAAAGTGGAGCTGCCCCGGAGTTGTTCATAGAATTGTATAATTATTATACAGGAAAAGTCATTTAATACAATCAAGTCTAATCATTACCAATGTTGTCAAATCAACCACTAAACCAAGTCCCTCAGCACCATGACTACATGTGTTTTAAATACCTCAGGGATGGTGACTCCACCTGGGCAGCCAGTCACAATGCTTGACAAGCCTTTCAAAGAAGAAAATTTTCTAATACCCAATTTAAACCTCCCCCTGACGCAATCTGATTTCCTGTTGTTCTACCACTTGTTACTTGAGAGAAGAGACATACACTGACTTCACTACAGCATTCCTTCAGGTAGTTGTAGATAGTGGCAAAGTCTTCTCTGAGCTTCCTTTTCTCCAGGATGAACAACCAGTTCCATCAACTGCGACTCATATGGCCTGTTCTCTCATGCTATCACCTCTCCCCACCCTCTCTTTTTCTTGTCATCTTTTTTCCCAACCCACCTGAGAAGGCTGTTACTGTTGCTCCTGTCCATCTTCATATTTCTTTCTCTTTTTTATCTGTTATGGTTGTACTTCGCTTTTTTTGCCTCTTTTTCATGCTTTGCCCACCCCCAGGTTTCACACCTTGTCTCTAACCTCTTATTTGTCTTTTTTCCTGCATTTTCTTTAAAAAAAAATCATCCTGGTATGAGTATTTATTCATATGCATGTCTACTCTTTGAAGTGTGGAAAGCTTTCTGTCCAAAGTGGATAAAAGTGCAAAATCGACCCTAGGTATTTTTAATTCTATCAAGTCAAGTGTGCGAATGTCCTCATTTTAACAGCAGATTGGGCCCAGAGTATCTGAAGAACTCTGCTGCCCTCTAGGAAAATAGCTAAGAATTTGGAGTGGCTGATAAATTCATTCCTCACATATAGAGTTGCAATTCCAAACCTTTCTTAGGTTTTATTACATTTTTTTAATGCAAAAATATGGGAGGTCATGGGGGAAGCAAAAAACACTTTGAAATTTCTGTTTATATGTTAAATGAGTTTGAAAACATCGATTTTCTGTTGGTGGAATATCTTATATAGTAGGTGACATTTTGGACTTTCTATCATTGTGGTCATTTAAACTTTTAGTATATCTCATATTCTAGTTATGCTTTGGATTTTCCTCAGGAACGTAAAATGCTGATAAAGGGGAAAAAATAGATTTTTTTTTAATGTGCTTAATTTTTATTTTCTCTTCTTTGCTTAGTTTAAAGGCAAAACTTAAAGGAATCATCCAAGTCTTCATCCAATATTTTCCGAGATTCCAAGTTCAGGAGTCAAGATTGCTCAGCTAAGTGGCAAACGCTAGTTTAATTAAATCCTTCTTTCTGTTTTGCTGCACATGCATATTTTTCTTTCAACTCCAGTCATTTCCAAAACAAAACAAACCAACAGCAATTTTAGGGAGGCTTCCTTTTTGTGAAAACAAGGAAAGAATGAGTACCCACTCCAAAAAAGGATGGGAGAGGGGAGACTGAGCAAAACAGGTATGGACATGTTTTGGCAATATTTGAGGAATAATTCTGGGCATATGCAACCTTTACCACAGCTGCTCGGACAGGTTGTGGAGTCTCCTTCTCTGGAGGCTTTTGAGACCTACCTGGTCATGCTCCTGTGTGACCTGCCATAGGTGATCCTGGTAGGGAGCTTGGACTCAATGATCTCTGGAGGTCCCTTCCAAACCCTACCATTCTATGATTCTATTTTGCTTACCTCTTTGTCTATTTCAAAGATGAAAAATTAATTTTTACTAATTAATATAAACACCTGCTGGGGTAGTCTCTCAGGTCTCTTTGGCCTGTTTAGGCCTAATACCAGGATAAGAAGAGGAAGGGTGAGGGTGGGGAAGGAGGGGCAGTCTCAGTCCTGGCCAGGCTGAGACCAGCCTAGTAGTGGTGGGGGAAGAAAGAGCTCTGGAGGCTTTGGGTGCACCCCAGGTGGGGAAATGGGAAACTTTGCATTGGGGACTTTGTGGGGTGTGTTGTAAAAGAATTCTGTATGCTTTGAATGCTTTGTAGTGTTTGTGGTCTGTTAATTGCTTTTCCATTTAAACTTTCCATGACTACCTAATCCATTTGTGTGAGCCTCATTCTTTTCCCTCTTTTTGGGCAATAGAGCATCTGTCCCACTCTAAACTCGGACACCTACTACACATTTTAGCACGTAAATTCAGATTAAGTAAATATATGTACAAATCTGTCCTGTGTAGGTCAGATAAGAGAGTAGATCCTGAAAGTATATCTTTGGTATACCTTTCCTCTCTTACAGAGTGTCTGAGAAGAGAATACAAATGTGCAAAATTAGCCGTTATCTTCTTCAAGCTATTTCAGTCAATTGGTCAATAAAGAGATAGGAGAGCAACTGTTCTTAACAAAATGAAAGTAATAATAATAATAAAAGGAGGTGCTGGAGAATTTTCTGCCATGAGAAAAGCCACCCAGGCTCTACTGGATGCTGCTCAAGTGGAGAATTCCTGCCATCTGGAGTGACATAAGGCTGACTCACTATCCATATTCCTCTTCTCAGTCTGTTTTTTTTAAGTGGTTATATTACTAAGGCAGCTTTTGGTTGACCTTCCTTACTGAGGTGCAGAGAAAGGCCTGCCACATCTCTCCACACCACCCCATGAAGAACCCCACCTTAGATTGAGTCAGTCCCAGTCTCCCTCTTCCACACTGCCCATCCACTCCTGTTGAAAGTGTCACTTATCAAACTGTGATGAAAGCAAACCCCCTCGACCAACATCTGTTTCGTCTTACTTCAGGATTTCTGTCATATCTTTTTGGAGGATTTCTGTATCAAAAGGACTAAATCACAGAGTTGTGTTAAGAATGCCTTTTACCATTTGAATCTGTGGCTGCAGAATTAGAGCAACTGGACATGAAAAGATAACATTGATATTAGAAGTCAGAAAATTTATTTCTTGTGAAAGGTGTGGTTTCGAAAGAGATTTAAAGTCTAGGACTACAAAGAACAATCATCCTCACTATATACAATCATCCTTATTATCTAGTGCTGTGCAAATTTTCAGGTCGTTTTTGAAGTTATTGAAGGCTATATGAAAAAATCATGCAATAATGCTGGTGCTAAATCCTCTGACTATTAAGGAATTGTCTTTTTTTAATTCCAATGACAACAATGTAACTTTTTTATTTCTGAAGAACAGGAGCTAGTCTTTTTTTAGATCCTTATCACCTCATAATGGAAAAAGCAGCAGGTCAAAATCATGGATAAACTCGTTACTCAAAACCCCAGTATGCATTTACAAAACCTGCAGTGCCTTTTGGATTAGAGGTTTAAGATGGAAGTGAAGTTATTTTAAATGGATGGATTTATTTCCTGTCAAATGCATTCACTACATATGCCACAGAAAATTGTGGTTGTAACTTGCAGGTATGGAAATCATACATTTAGAGGATTAAGCTGAGTCATCTAAGGCATACTTCAGGAGAAACAACTCAGATGTAAAGCCATTTTCAGTTATTTCCAAAAGAGCGATGAGAATTCTATAACAAGGTGCTTCTTGACCTAAAGACTTATTCCAATATCTGCCAGAGCTTTGGAAAAGATTTTGGGGTATATTCCTGAGTTTGGGGCATATTTCATATTTTTAATTTTCTTTCTTTGAAATATTTTTTTTCAGCATGAAGTAAAATAAGTATCTTTTATATGTTCTTAACAATGAGTTTGAACAGGGTTTTTAATTCTGCTGTTATGTCATCTGGTTTGAAAACAGTGGGAAAGAAAGCATGCTGAAAAGGGCCTTTGCATGTGTTAATTTGACTGCTGAAGTATTTCAAAAGAGGGTCTGTCTAAGCTCAGAATTCAAAGGCAGATTTACTTTTTCACAGGCTTAAACAGAGCTTTTGCCCTTGTGCCAAGGATGAACAGAGCACTGGCCTCCTGCTGTCAACACAGGGAAGAGAGATGTCCTTTGGTGCAGCATCTGCACCAGAGAGGCCTCTGGTTTATGTTTCTATCCTTTCTCAAAGTTCATGTGATAAACATAAAGAGAACATGTGGGGTTTGGTAGCACTGTGGAAAACAGATGGTAGGAGGAAATACGAAATAAAACTTCTTACTTTAATGGTAGAAAATAATACACTCTGCGCATGTTTTATGTAAAAGGTTAAAATATCAGATTTTTTCATTCCAAGAAGCTTGAAGACAAAATATAAAACCAGATTTGGTTTATTTCTATTTTTTTTTATTTTATACAATAGAGAACAAAAAGAAGAAAAGACATAACATATATTTGGAATAGAGGCTTTCTTAACCACTGAATTTCTTAATGAAGTGAATGATAGACATTTAGGGAGGGTTACAAGTAGTCTAAATGTTTCTGAAAAACTCTAACAATGGCACAGGACCATCTTTCTAAACCTCCCATGTAATAAATAAAAACGAAATTATTTGTT
>VXBD01012014.1:175345-200431 GCA_013399975.1 Indicator maculatus | reverse complement strand
GCGGGTGGGTCAGGGGGATGCCTGGATGGGCCAGGGGGGTGCCTGGGCAGGCCAGGCCATTTGTATCACTCTCTGCCCATCACAGGGGTTCTGACTGACTCCCTGCTGGCTGGTAGCCACCACACACTCCCTAAAAATAAAGACTCTGCTGATAGCTGAGTTGTTGGGGACCACGTTGTCCTTGTCTGGACAGGATGACCTTTGAGGATCCCTTCCAACTTGAGGCATTCTGTGATTCTAGAAACTGCACACTGAGGTGTCCTGTCCTGGGGAGGTGTTATCTCCAGTTCTGGAGATGTTTTGTTATGAGGTGGTGGTGCTTGCAATGTGCTGCAGGAGGGCGTCATGGCTGGCAGGAACAGCCTCTTGGGGCTTCTTGTCCTCTCAGCATGGAGGGGTGCTAGAGGAAGAGAAGGGCACTGCAGGGATTTCAAACCACTGTCCCTGTTGGAGTGTGGAATGCTACAACATGCTGCTCTCTGTTATCTCTTCTAGTAAGTACTATGAGAAAGAAGCTCTCCTGATGGATCCTGTGGATGGGCCAATCCTTGCATCTTTATTAGGTAACTCTTCCCTCCTACCCCAGCTTGCTTTCCAAACCCATGTTCCCAGTCTGTAATCTGAGGTGGGCAATGCATTTGTTTTCTAGTAAAAATTTCAGAAAATTTAGGTGCCCTGGGCAGGTGGAGCCCCTGTGAAGACCACATGATGTGTAGAACTGAGCAGTGCCTACAGATGAAGAGTTGCAAGGCTGAGCTTGGGAGTTTTCTTGTCTTGCAGAGGCTTCAGAAGGAGTGAGGGGCATAAACCAGGGCTGAGGCTGGGGTCTGGGAGTGTGGGGCTGCAGCACAGGGCTCAGAATGGACATGACCAGTCAGGCAGTGAGGACATGAGGCAGCAATGTGCACTTGCAGCCCAGAAGGCCAATGACATCCTGGGCTGCATCAGCAGAAGTGTGGCCAGCAGATCCAGAGAGGTGATTCTGCCCTGGTGAGACCTCACCTGTGGTACTGTGTCCAGCTCTGGGAACCTCAACACAAGAGGGATGTGGACCTGCTGGAGCGGGTCCAGAGGAGGCCACAAACATGATCATGAGAGGGCTGAAGCACCTCTCCTATAAAGACAGGCTGAGAGAATTGGGGCTGTTCAGCCTGTAGAAGAAAAGGCTCCAGGGAGACCTTAGAGCTGCATTTCAATATCTGGAAGGCTGGGGAGGGACTGTTTAGAAGGACCTGTGGGGATAGGATGAGTGGCAATGGTTTGAAACTAGAGCAGGAGACCTTAGGAGGAAGCTCTTCACAGTGAGGGTGGTGAAACACTGCAACAGGTTGCCTAGAGAGGTAGTTGAGGCCCCATCCCTGGAGACATTCAAGGTCAAACTTAATGTGGCCTGGAGATGTCCCTGCTGAGTGCAGGGGGGTTGGACAAGAGGCCCTTTGAGAGTCTCTTCCAACACGACGCAATCTGTGACTCTGTGAGCTGACCTCTGTCATAGGAACACCTCCACCACCCTCCTCATGGCTGTGACCTTTCTCCTCTGTGCAGTGGGGCCCTGTGCACTGGAGTACACCAAGATGAAGACTGCTGACCACTTCTGGACAGACCCCTCAGCTGATGAGCTGGTTCAGAGGCACCGGATCCACAGCTCCCACTGTCGCCAGGACTCGCCCACCAAGCGCCCGGCGCTCTGCGTGAGTGTGGCAGGGACAGGCCCTCCCTCTGCCCCTCCTGGGGTGCACAGGCAGCCAGGGCTTGAGCTTCTCTCTGTTTGCAGAGGGCTGTGACACCAGCCCTCTGATGGGAGAAGGTAGAACAGTGCAGTTATTTGAAGTCTTCAAGCCCAAAGTACTGGGAAGCGTTGGCCGTGGAGACTGTGGGGGTGCTGGACCAAGGTGGTGCTGCATGGTGGGGGGTCTGTGCCCTTTGAGAACATCAGCTATGAATGAAAAGCAAAAAGCAGTTGAAGCAGTGTTTCTCTTCTCTGCTTGTTGCACACAAAGCAAAAAAGCAGTTGAAGCAGTGTTTCTCTTCTCTTCTCTGCTTATTGCACACAAAGCACACTCCTGGGGCTTCTCTGAGTAGGGTGTCGAGCTTGGCCAGAGCCAGGCATCCTCTTAGAGGACACAAAGGGAAAGATTTAGTGTTGTCAAGCACTGAAACAGGCTGCCTAGGGGAAGTGGTTCAATCATCATCCCTGGAGGGGTTTAAAAGATGTGTAGATGGATTAGCACCAGCCTTGTAATGTTAGAAAGTGGTTGGACTCGATCTTAAAGGTGTGTTCCAACCACAACGATTCTATGGCTCTGTTTCTAGCAGTGATTTTCTGAAGTGTGCAAGTTGAGGAGGGAAGGAGCTTCAAGAGAAGCTTTCTGAAAGCAGGAGGTGTCTGTGCTCCCCTCATGTTTGTAGGTGGATCTCTTGCAGATCCAGAAGAGGCACTCGAGTGGCAGCATGGATGACAGGCCATCGCTCTCTGCCAGGGACTACGTGGAGTCCCTGCACCAGAACTCCAGAGCCACCCTCCTCTATGGCAAGAACAATGTCCTGGTGCAGCCAGTAAGTACCTGCTGGGCCACAAAGTGCTGCTGGGTACTTCTGCCCCAGCTTGCTCCTCAGTGGAGAAGCACAGGCCACAAAGGTGTGAGCTGGAGCACCTCTGCTGTGAGGACAGGCTGAGGGAGCTGGGGTTGGTCAGTCTGGAGAGGAGAAGACTCCTGGGGGGGACCTTAGAGCTGCCTTCCAGTACCTGAAGGGATCCTACAGGAAGGCTGGAGAGGGACTTTTCATGAGGGTGTCTAGAGACAGGACAAGGGGAAATGGTTTGAAGCTGAGGGAGAGCAGGGTTAGACTGGAGCTTAGGAAGAAGCTTTTTGGTACAAGGGTGGTGAGACTCTGGAATAGCTGTCCAGGGAGGTTTTGGATGCCTCCTTCCTGGAGGTGTTCAAGGCCAGTTTGGATAAGGCCTTGAGGAACCTGGTCTAGCTGAGAGTCATCCCTGCCCATGACAGGAAGGTTGGAGTAGATGATCTCTAAGGTCCCTTCCAGCCTAAGTCCTTCTAGGATTCTGTGATTTTTAATCTGGGCAGACAGTGACAGGACTGTGTTTGTTGAGGTCCTTGTGATGTGGATCCTGTCAGTGGAATGGAGGAGCTCTGCTTCTGAGATACAAACTGCCTGCTCTCCCTGCCTGCTCTTGACCAGAAGCCACATAACTCCCTCCTGTCCCTTCCTGCTTTTACTGTAGTGAAATAAACAAAGGGCCAACAACTTAGTTTAAGTTAACTTAAACTACTTAGTTTAAGTTTGCCTCAACTGAACAGCAGCTCCCAGCCCTTTCCCAAGCTGGTGAAAGTGTCCTCTTGTCTCTGCTGGGAGGTTTTGCAGGGCCACTGTGGGTTCTCCCAGTGGCTGGGCTCAGGGGCAGCAGCCAGGGCTGTGGCTGGCCCAGGACTGTTCTCCAGGCCATGGCTCAGCCTCAGGGGTGGTACTTCATGCTTCTAGCATCTTCCAGCCTGCTCTCAGCAGCTCACTTTCTCCCTGTGTTTCTCTTCTCAAGAGAGATGACATGGAGGCCATCCCAGGCTATCTGTCCCTTCACCAGACTGCTGACATCATGGCCCTGAAGTGGACTCCCAACCAGCTGATGAATGGCTCCATGGGGGATCTGGACTATGAGAAGAGGTGACTGGCTCCAAGTGCACAGGGCAGAGGGGTGGCAAACGTTCCTCAGGTTCAGAGGTGGGATCTGATGTCCAAGTCATTGAGCAAAAAAAGCACAGAAATCATCCTTGAGTCAAGGGAAGGGACAGGGAAGGAGGCTTGAGGTGGTGTGAGATGCTGTACTGTTGCCCATCTCTACTGGGCAAGGCTCTCAGTGAGCTGTGAGATGCTTGTTCTGGATCTTCTCTGCACACTGCCCACTGCTTTCAGGTTTATGGTGCTTAGTTTAATGTGGGGAGCTCATCAACAGGAGCAGAGCTCCTGCAGAGAGAGGGGACTTCAACACTTCCCAGATAATCCCACCTGGGTGACAGAGCCCATGCCATTCTGTAGCTCTGTTCTGCTGCAGCCTGCAGCTGATCCTACATGCAGGTCCTCAAAATCCTTTGGATCTGTTGGAGTCCATGAGGCTCATTACTCCAGAGGGGCTGAAGTCTGCTTAGTTTGCTCAGCAGGGTGTATTGCCATGCCCTGAGCTCACCTCATGGGCTGCTGGCATTTCCCTTGATAGCTGCCATCCTTTTAGCTACAGAATCATGCCAGGTCCTACTTTGCCTGAGGAACAAATCAAACACAAACCCTTCCCACCAGCAAACACTCGAGAAAAGCTGGAATGTGTAGGACACTGATTCCTTGACCTAGGGTAAAGATCTTCTTCAGCAAGACTCATTCACATTTTTGTTTGTTCTCAGTTGGAGTTTTTGGGGGGTTTTGTTTACCTGTGTTCTTTTCATCTCCCCTGTCTTCTTGGCCCCTGGGCCATTCTGTTCTGCCTGGTACCTTCCCCCTAAACCACTATTTTCCTCTCTACACTATTTTTCTGAGTTCTTGACTTGGGCATCAGCCTAAGCTCTAACATTTCCCAGTGTCAAGATGTCACCAAGGAAGAGAGAAGCCAGCTGACAAAGTAAGTATGGATCTAGGAGGAGTGACTCATCTGCACCCTTCCTCTCCTCAACTGACTTGCTGAAGCCATTGTAAACCCCCTTTATGTGAAGCACTGCTTTGCTGACTCGGCAGATAATGCTGCTCAAAACCTGGCAGCCTGGTGGGATGTTGTTAAACGCTGCCACCCTCACAGAGCAGTGCTCATGCAGGGCTCTCCTCACAAATCAAACCCTGCCTGAGGCCATGTGTCTGCTGGAGACATCTCCAGCTTCCTCCTGCTGTCTCTGTCCCTCTGCCCTTTAGCTACAGAATCATGCCAGGTCTCATTTTGCCTGAGGAACAAAACAAACCCTGTGTGAGGCCATGTGTCTCCTGGAGTCATCTCCAGCTTCCTCCTGGTATCTCTGTCCCTCTGCCCTGCCTGGTGATCAGCAGCTCTCCAGTGTTCTCTAGATTTGCTCACAATCCCCTTGAGGTGCCTCTGCTGAGGGAGTGCAGCTCTTAAACAGGAGCAACTGGGACCAAATGTATTTTCAGCTCTAAATAAAACCCACAGATTGTGAGGTTTTATTTCCCCCTCCCTTGGGGACATGAGCTCAGTGGAGCAGCAGCTCAGGCCCAGCCTGCATCTTCCCTAGGGGATCCAGGGCTGCTCCTATCAGGTTTGTGGCGTTCTCACAGCACCACAGCAGGGTGGGGAATCCTTTCTGGGGTGCCTAGAGGAGGTCCTCAGCCCTACAGGGTTCCACATCCCTCCCTGAAGCGAGCAGGATCATGGGCACCTTGTTTGTGTCTGGGAACAATGAGAAGCAGCCCGGGGCAGGTGGAACTGGACTTGTCCTGACTGAGCTGTAGTGACAGGGACAGTTACTGATTCTGGAGAGATGTTGTCACTTACTCAGGCTGGTCTTGTGGCAGTCACACTGCTGCTGGGACCTCATCCTTTCTGTCCCAGCTGTCCCTGGAGCTCACAGCTTGCTCTCTTTCTCTGCTCCAGTGTGTACTGGGACTACGCCATGACTATCCGCCTGGAGGAGATTGTCTACTTGCACTGCCACCAGCAAGGTAAGGCCACAGTGGGGGGCTCCTGGAGCCTCTTCTCACCCTGACACTTGCTTCAGTAGATCTTTGGGGAGTGCCCATGTGGAGATTGAGCCTCAGGATGTCCAGAGCTCGGGGTAGTTGGTCACTGCTGTGTAAGTGCTTCTAGGAAAACCTTCAAACCAGCTCCCGGCTGGGGAGTGCTTCCTGCAGAGCAATGCTCTGTGGTCCTCCAGGGTGTGATCTCCTTGGCAAGGCTTCTCCAGGGCCCCAGAAGAATCCAAATGAAGAAGAAATTCTTTATTTTCCATTCCAGCAAGGCAATTCCCTGAGCCTTCTTGCCTTCTGCAACACTGGTAGTGTTTCCCCCATTCATGACTCTGTCTTCTCTCTGCTGTCACTCTTGCCAACAGTAGACAGCGGTGGAACAGTTGTCTTGGTGAGCCAGGATGGCATTCAGAGGCCCCCACTGAGGTTCCCCAGAGGAGGACACTTGCTGCAGTTCCTGTCCTGCCTGGAGAATGGGCTCCTGCCCCATGGGCAGCTGGATCCACCCCTCTGGTCACAACGAGGAAAGGTAAGCACCTCCAAACTGGGCTTCTTCTGAGCCCAGGGCACTGCAGGCTCTTGCTGGTGTTCCCCTGTGGAGTGTCTCAGAGCAGAGCTGATGGGCAACACCCTCTGCCTGGCATTATGGAGTCCTTCCAGTACCTGAAGGGCCCTACAAGAAAGCTGGGGAGGGACTTCTCACAAGAGCTTGTAGTGATAGAATGAGGGGCGTGGCTTTGAGCTGGAAGAGCAGAGATTTAGACTGGAGATCAGGAAGAAATTCTTTGCGGTGAGGGTGGGGAGACACTGGAACAGGTTGCCCAGGGAGGGATGCCCCCTCTCTGGGGGTGTTCAAGTCCAGGTTGGATGAGGCCTTGAATAACCTGGTGTAGTGGAAGGAGTCCCTGCCCATGGCAGGAGGGGTGGAACTAGATGATCCTTAAGGTCTCTTCCATGATTCTATGAAATTCATTCGCCATGGAGTCGGAAGCTTAATCCAAAGGCTCCAGCCCAGGGAAGGTACAAACATCACCTGGTGTGGTGAAGGCCAGGCTCTAGCTGGGCAGTTTGGCACGTGAGGCAGTGCCCACCCTGGCCTGCACGGGGTGGCTTGTGAAGAGCAGGCTTTGTTCACCTAGGGAAAGGTGTTCCCCAAGCTGAGGAAGCGGAGTCCCCAGGGCTCCTCCGAGTCTGCCTCCGACAAGGAAGACGACGAAGCCACGGATTACGTGTTCAGGATCATCTACCCAGGGACACAGTCTGAATTCGGTGAGTTGGGCTGGCAGGGGGTCTCTCAGGGGGGTTATTATGGGCTGTGTGAGTTGAGGGCACACCCCTGACCTGGGGAATGGCCCCAGGGCAGTGGGCTCTGCGTGTTACAGCTTATACAGCACCACGTATGGGCTGGAGGCTTAATTTTTTTTTTGGTTTAACCTCTCACTTGGTACCAAATCCTTCTGCAGCTACACAATAGGGCCACCACTGCCTTAATGGTTGGGAAAAGCACCTTGAACATGGTTTCAGCAGTGGGGTTCACTCTGGCCATGCTTCTTGGGGGTCAGTTTTCAGCATCAAAAACCTCCAGGGCTGATTCTTCTCTCGCTGTGGCCAGGCCAGCTAGGCAAGTGCGGCACTAAGTCCAGCTCTGTTGCTTCTGCAGCACAAAGGAGAGGTTACAGTGGGTGCTGCCACACTGAACCCACAGATCTTCACTCCCTGGCTCACAGGGTAGTGGTGCTGCTAGGTAGAGGATGCTCTGGATCCACCAAACCAGAAATCTGGTGAGACCCCACCTGGAGTATTGTGTCCAGTTCTGGAGTCCCTATTACAAGAAGGATCTGGAGGTGCTGGAAGGTGTCCAGAGAAGGGCCATGAGGATGAGCAGAGGTCTGAAGCTCCTCTCCTGTGAGGACTGAGAGAGTTGGGGCTGTTCAGTCTAGAGAAGAGAAGGCACTGAGGAGACCTTGTTGTGGCCTTCCAGTATCTGAAGAGAGAAAGCTGGGGAGGGACTTTTTAGGGTGTCAGGGAGTGATGGGACTGGGGGGAATGGAACAAAAATAGAAATGAGTAGATTCAGATCAGATGTTTGGAAGAAATTCTTCCCCATGAGGGTGGTGAGACACTTGCACAGGTTGCCCAGGGAGGTGGTAGAAGCCTCATCCCTGGAGGTTTTTAAAGCCAGGCTGGATGTGGCTCTGAGCAACCTGATCTAGTGTGAGATGTCCCTGTCCATGGCAGGGGGGTTGGAACTGGCTGATCCTTGATGTCCCTTCCAACCCTGACAATTCTATGATTCTCTCTCTCTTTAATGGTGCTTGGCTGAAGGGACCATACCTTTGTCCTCACTCTTCTGTGGGATACCAAGAGCACCACAGCTGACCTTATAAAGGGGAAAACCAAAAGTGGAATAGAAAAGTCATGGAGTGCTTTTGAAAAATGAAATTGGATCCAAACCTTGTTCCTAGATCTTTGAGGCTGGAAGGGTGCAATCATATCTCCTGTGACTCCTCCAGCGTACCAGTTCACATTACACCTCCTTCTCCCTGCCTTTAGCTGACTAACACAACTCAGTGAGTCAGATAAAAAAAATCTGATTGAGGCTAAAATAACAGATGGAGATGTTCCTCTCTGTGCCTTCCTTTTGATCATCTACCCCTTAAAATTCCATGCTGGGGGCCATGTTTTCTGTGAAACAATTTGCTGCAATCTCCTCAGCTGGCGTCAGCAAAGCCTGTGCAGTTCCTGTGGACCTGCCCAGAGGGGGCTGGAACTGCATCAGCTCTTTCTTCTCTGCAGATCCTTCCTTTCTCTCCTTTCATTTGTGCCCTTGTCCTCTCTCTGTGTCTCTTAGTTACCCTTAATGGTAATTTTCACCCATTCCTTGCCTCTGTGACCTCCGTTGCTGCTACGAGGGGGAAGATGGAGAGGACTCCAGCTGCAAGCAAGACAGTGGTGACCCCTAAATGGTTTCTGAGGGCCACTCAGCATCTGTGTAATGTGTTTGGTTCTACTGCTTGCCCATGTTGTCACTTGACCATTCCTGCAGAGGTGCCCCCTGTCACTGACCCATCAGCACCTGCTCAGTGTGAGGGCAGTAAGAAGCTTTCACCAGTCCTCTTGCTGTCAATTATTCAGCATCACAGAGAGTCAGTGAGACCAGGATGAGTGAGGAGACCCTCTTCTAGCTGGAAGCTGAAATTTCTACCATGATTTGGTTTCCAAAGTGGAGCAAATAGGATTATTCCTCAGTAAATCTTATTTGTCTGCATCCCAGAAGTTCCCCTTCATCATGAGGGCCTTTTCCAGGGGCAGAGGCAGGTCCAAGCCAGACCATCAGCCCTCCTGCATGTCCCCATCCATGCAGGATCCAAGGCCACTGCAGTAGCACTTTGGAGTTTAAACAGGGATTTAACAAGTGACAACATGAAGAGCTACTTGCTTCTGCTGCCCCTCACAACCTCTCCATCAAAGACATTATCTCCTGCCTTGTGATTTGGGTGCTCCTGTCTTTCCCTGAGTCTTGGATGGGATTCTGATGTTGGAGAGATGGGGGCTTTTTCCTTCCTGTGATCCACTCTTCCTGCAGCAGTGGTTGATTCCCATCCTGGTTCCTCTCTTCTCTGTGATCCTGCTTCCTCTCTTCTCTCTGATCCTGCTTCCTCTCTTCTCTGTGATCCTGCTTCCTCTCTTCTCTGTGATCCTGCTTCCTCTCTTCTCTGTGATCCTGCTTCCTCTCTTCTCTGTGATCCTGCTTCCTCTCTTCTCTCTGATCCTGCTTCCTCTCTTCTCTCTGATCCTGCTTCCTCTCTTCTCTCTGATCCTGCTTCCTCTCTTCTCTCTGATCCTGCTTCCTCTCTTCTCTCTGATCCTGCTTCCTCTCT
Source organism: Indicator maculatus (assembly GCA_013399975.1). NCBI lineage: Eukaryota > Metazoa > Chordata > Aves > Piciformes > Indicatoridae > Indicator > Indicator maculatus. The sequence goes on along the minus strand of VXBD01012014.1, from coordinate 190,853 downwards.
TCTCTCTGATCCTGCTTCCTCTCTTCTCTCTGATCCTGCTTCCTCTCTTCTCTGTGACTTCTCTCTAGTCTCTCTGGGTTGGGTGTTTTGGTTTCAGCAGTTCAAGATCAGCTTGTTGAAGGCACTGCAGTTAATCAGCAGGTGGTTTTCTCTCACTCCCTCATCCATGCTCTTTGTTTCCTTTCCTTTCTCCTGAGCTCACCAGTGCTGGTGCTGTGATGATTACCTGGTGTGGGTCCTCCCTAGCTGCTGAAAGTCTCCTGGGGAAGAATTTGGGATGCTGCATCGAATCAAACCTCTCCTCTCTGTTGACCTCCTGTGGCTCACCTGACTCTGGGGCAGTGCCAGCAGCTGATGGTCCTCTCTCTGCCCTCTTGCAGTGCCCCAGGACCTGATGGACACACCAGGTGCTGGCCTCCCTCCCATGTGGCAACCCAGCACCCGCAAGTCCTCCTGCTCCTCCTGCTCTCAGAGTGGCTCCTCTGATGGTGGACCATCCAATGGCTGCAGCCATGAGAGGTGTGATGGCTCTGCTGCTTTCTTGGAGAGATAAAACATGGTTAGAGGGGGAAAGCCCAGCTGGGTGGCTGAACTAGAGCAGTTATGGTGCAAGTGGTGTCTCCAGCCTCAGCTTGGTTGTCCAAGAACCATTTGCAGGGCCCAAGGTTGGAAAAGCCCTCTGAGATCAGATCAACCATCAATCCAACACTACCATGACCACCAAAGCATGTTCCAAAGTGCCATATCTAGATACTTTTTGAACACCTCCAGGGGTGGTGACTCCACCACCTCCCCTGGGCAGCCTGTTCCAATCCCTGACCACTCTTACAGCAAAGAAATTCTACCTAAACCTCCCCTGGTACAGCTTGAGGCCATTTCCCCTTTTCTTATTGCTGGTTACTTGAGAGAAGAGACCAACACCCACCTCATTACAACCTCCTGTCCAGGCTGAAGTGAGGCTTGAGCCTTCATCTGGGACTTCTCAGCTGCTCTGTGGCCATGTCCTGGCAGCAAGAGGTCCCATGGTGCACCTCTGAAGGCAAAGCTGGAGCAGTCAGACCAAAGCAGGGGCTGAGGACATACAGGGAACACTTCTCACATCCCATGTGTTTCTTGGCAGAGCTCCCCTGAAGCTGCTGTGTGACAACATGAAGTACCAGATCCTCTCCCGGGCCTTCTACGGCTGTGAGTACTGGTCCAGTCCATGGTGCCTTGAGATATGTGATGGGCAAGGGATGGAGGCCTGGACTCTGGGCTAGGAGTGGTGCTGAGGCAGCAGGGCAGTAGCCACGGGGACTGGGACCTGTCTGATGCATGCAGGGCCGTTCTCAGGACTGCAGCAAACATCTGAACTCTGATCCTCAGACTTCAGCCCAGCGGGCAGCCGTGCTGGTGGTCCAAGAGGACAAGACGCTTGCCTGCCCCACTAGACTCCCTGCTCTGCTGGCTTAGGCTGGGGGTAGCTTCAGAGGGTCTCCTTCAGGGACTAGATTCATCAGAGCTTTCTCCTGCTCTCCACCCTCCCTGAATTCCCTGGCTGAAGGCTGTCTTCTGCCTGTGCAGGGCTGGCCTATTGCCGTCACCTCTCCACGGTGCGAACTCACCTGTCCGCCCTGGTCAACCACAGCATCGTGTCTCCTGATGTGCCCTGCAGTGCCAGCTCAGGGCTGACTGTGGACATATGGCAGAGATACCTGCAGGACACCACGGTAGGGCCAACACTCTTGGCATGTGCCACTTTGTGATGGCCTTGGGATCTCTGGGGCAGGGTCACTGAAGCGGTGGCAGCGTGGTAGGGTAAAGCACGTTGGGGAACTTCTCGAGGAGAGAAGTCAGAGAGCCTGCCTGGGGCTTCTAATCCTCAACAGGACGTGCTGGGTCCAGCTCTGGAGTCCTCAGCACAAGACAGACCTCTTGGAATGGGGCCAGAGGACGCCACAACGATGGTGGGAAGGCTGGAAGCCCTTTGCTGTGAGGCCAGGCTGAGAGAGTTGGGGAAGGCTCCAGGGAGATCTCCTGGTGGCCTTTCAGTGCTTAAAGGGGCTGAGCAGAAAGTTGGGGACAGACATTTGAGCAGGGCCTGTTGTGACAGGACAAGGGGTGATGGTTGGAAACTAGAAGAGGGAGATTGAGACTGGAGAGAAGGAAGAAATGTTTGACACTGAGGGTGGTGAGAGCCTGGCCCAGGTTGCCCAGAGGGGTGGTAGATGTCCCATCCTTGGAACCATTTGCAGGTCAGGTTGTTTGGAGCTGTGAGCAACCTGCTGTGGTTGCAGATGTCCCTGTCACCCTGAGTGCTGTGGTCCTGAGGGAGGTGTCTGTATGTTCTATGACCAGTGCTGCAGTCCTGCAGTGCTGCTGGCACTCAGGGGCACAGCAGTGACCTGGAGTGGCTGTGGTGGGTCACTTCCTGGCTGTGGTGAGCCAGAGTTTCCCCACGTGTCCATCCACAGGGGTCTCTGGTTGTGCTGAAGCAGGGGTCTGAGGGAGCATCAGCAATGGGTGGGCAGCCAGTCTGTGGGTGGGCAGCACTCTGGGTGCTGAAGAGTGGCACAGCCAAGCTGGGGTTGCTGCTGGGTTGTGGTCTGTGCCCTCACTCAGAGCTCTTCCCACAGAGTTATGAGGACCAGGAGCTGCTGCGGCTGATCTACTATGGTGGGATCCAGCACGAGATCAGGAAGGCTGTCTGGCCCTTCCTGCTGGGCCATTACCACTTTGGGATGACAGAGGCAGAAAGGAAAGAGGTTGGTGTGGCTGTGCTCAGTAGCTGCTGCTGTGTCCTGGGTTCTTCACAGCTTGAAGGGTACAGATGTCAGAGTCTACCCTGTGTGAACCCTCTGGGTGTTGGGACCCCTTTGTACTGCAGCTTTAGATGGGAGGTAGGAGGAAGAAGGCCACCAGCATCCTGGCTTGGATCAGCAATTGTGTGGCCAGCAGAACCAGGGCAGGCCACTTTGTTTCCCTGTGCTAGGGGCTGGTGAGTCCACACCTTGAATCCTGGGTTCAGTTTTAAGTCAAGAAGGACACTGAGGTGCTGGAGCAGGTCCAGAGAAGGGCAGCAAAGCTGCTGAAGGGTCTGGAGAACAGGGCTGGTGAGGAGCACCTGAGGGAGCTGGGGTTGTTTAGCCTGGAGAAGAGGAAGCTGAGGGCAGACCTCATTGCTCTCCACAACTCCCTGAAGGAGGTTGGAGCCAGGTGGGGGTTGGTCTCTTCTGCCAGAGAACAAGAGATAGGACAAGAATCAGCAGCCTCAAGTCACCCCAGGGAGGTTTAGGTTGGACATGAGGAACAATTTTTTCCCCCCAAAAAGTGCTGTCCAGACCTGGCCCAGGCTGCCCTGGGCAGTGGTGGAGTCCCCACCCCTGGAGGGGTTTCAAAGCTGGGGAGATGTGGTGCTGAGGGCCATGGTTTAGTGCTGAGCTGGCAGTGCTGGGTTAAGGGTTGGATTTGATCACCTTAAAGGTCTCTTCCAACCTAACTGATTCTGTGATTGTCTGAAAGACTGAGCTCAGCAGGAGCTGCCAGGATGAAGCTCAGTGCTCCCCTGTGCAGCTGCTGGCTGCTGCTGTTCAGAGCCCTCAGCCCTCAGCAGGGCAGAAGCAGATGGGTGCTCAATTTTCCCTCCTCCTTTGGGCAAGCTCTGGTGGGTCAGGCTCTGGCTGGCACCGTGCTGGAGCTGGGTGACTTTGTGTCCCATGAGCCACAGCTGCTGCAGCATGGAGCTGGCTTGGCCCTGCAGGGCTGGTTGGGGCTGGAGCAGGAGCTGCTTTCTGGGCATCCATTCCAAGCCTGTCTCTAAACTCTCCCAACCCAAACCATTCCTTGATTCTGTGATTCCTGTGGCACCACCCTTGAGCTCCTAATGCTGCTGGGCTTGGGAGGGGACCCAAGGCTGGCAGCAGGGTTGCTGCTACTGCCCCTTTCCCTGGTACCAGGGTAGCCTTAGTGATACTGGTGCCAATTGTGCTGTGGGCACCAAAGGATTCCACCTCCCAAGGATCTGCTCTATCCAGCTGGGGCTCAGCCTTTGTGCCATGGCTGTGCTACCCCTGGAGGTGGCATCCCTGAAAGATCTGTTGGAAGAACCTGACAGGTCAGGTGTGGCTGGAGGTGGCAGCAGGGCAGAGCAGGTGTCTGGAGGAGCAGGGCTGAGGTTTAATGTGGTCCCTCCTGCATGCTGACAACCTGCCAGGAACAGTCCTGCTCCTTCCTGGCTGTGGCACTGCACCAGTGCCATGTGCTGTGACACTGTGGGGACAGGGGCACAGGACAAGCCCTGGCAGCCACACTGCACCAACACAGCCCCCTGGCTGCCCCCTCAGCCCTGCCAGGCACAGACACCACCTCAGGCTGCACTGGGCACATGCCTCCTCCAACTGGTTTGTCAGCTGTGGTTGCTGGATTGGCAGCAGCAGCCCAAGGGCTCAGACTCCTGCAGCAGAGGATCAGGACCCTGGAAAACACTTGGGGCTGCCACCAGCCCTCCCACCCAGCAGGAGCTGCCACCTTCCAACACCACCTGGTGGTGAAGCATCAATGCTGATCAATATCTATAGGGGAAGGGGGGTGAGAGGATGGGGACAGACTCTTCTCAGCAGTGCCCAGTGACAGAATGTCTGGAGGAGCAGGGCTGTGCCTGTGTGGGTCTGTGGCCATCCCTCCCCAGCCCCTCTGTCTGTGAACCCCTCAGGCTGATGAGCAGATCCGTGCCTGCTACGAGCACACCATGGCCGAGTGGCTGGGCTGGAGGTGACAGCAGGGCAGGGCAGGTGTCTGGAGGAGCAGGGCTGTGCCTGTGTGGGTCTGTGGCCATCCCTCCCCAGCCCCTCTGTCTGTGAACCCCTCAGGCTGATGAGCAGATCCGTGCCTGCTACGAGCACACCATGGCCGAGTGGCTGGGCTGGAGGTGACAGCAGGGCAGGGCAGGTGTCTGGAGGAGCAGGGCTGTGCCTGTGTGGGTCTGTGGCCATCCATTCTCACCCCCTGTGTCTGTGAACCCCCCAGGCTGATGAGCAGATCCGTGCCTGCTACGAGCACACCATGGCCGAGTGGCTGGGCTGCGAGGCCATCGTCCGGCAGCGGGAGAAGGAGTCGCACGCAGCAGCCTTGGCCAAGTGCTCCTCTGGGGCCAGCCTGGACTCCCACATTCAGAGGATGATGCACAGGGACTCCACCATCAGCAACGAGGTGAGTGGGGTTAAGGGCTGCAGGAGGGTTGGGCTAGCTGACCTTTAATGACCCTTCCCACCCCCCAGAGCAGTCTGTGACTCCGCAGGCATGTGCTGGGAGGGGAGCTGGCAGGGTTCATGCACACAAAGCTTCAGCCTTTTCCCAGCTCAACCTGAAATTTCCTGTTCTGAAACACTCCCATGGCAATGGAGGAAAACTGTCACCCTTCCTCTCTCCAGCAGAGCCCTGCCCACTCATCACCCACAATACCAGGGTGGGGACAACTTCTGGTGATCTCATCTCGAGTACCTGAAGGGGCTACAGGAGAGCTGGGAAGGGACTTTTTTGCAAGGGCTTGTAGTGATAGGACGAGGGGCAATGGCTTTGAGATGGTAGAAGGGAGATTGAGACTGCAGATTAGGAAGAAACTCTTTCCAGTGAGGGTGGGGAGACACTGGAACAGGTTGCCCTGGAAGTTGTGGATGCCCCCTCCCTGGAGATGTCCAAGGCCAGGTTGGATGAGGCCTTAAGCAACCTGATGTAGCAGGAGGTGTCCCTGCCCATGGCAGGGGGATTGGAACTCGATGATCTTTAAGGTCCCTTCCAACCTAAACCATTCTGTGATTCCATGGTTCTGTGATCTCAGTGCTCTGCAGGTCCTGCAGCCTGAGCAGCAGCAGCTCCTGTGCTACAATAAGCCTCAGGACCAGGAGAACTCACTCTGGATTGAAGCTTCAGAAGGAATCCACCAGGCAGAGCATCCACTGTTGGCTGCAAAGCCCAATGCTTCCTTCTGTGCTTCAGCTGGGATCCAGACAAGGGTGCTGTTGACTTTTGCAGGGGCTGCCTCCACTGAGTCTGGCTTCAAACATCAATATTTGTCCTTTAAGAACAGGGAGAAAGCTTCAATGTGTGTGGAGGGGATTGTTTTATAGCCTCTGACTTCATCCTTTATATAAACCAAGATGGGGAGAGCTGCACTGCTGCCAAATTAGGACAGATTGGTAGAAATTTGCACTCCAGGGAGACAATGTGACCTCTCTGAAGGTCAGAAGAAAGCAGTTCCCTGCAGTCCCAAACATACAGTGTTTGTACAAGTGCCTTGGCCAAGGACTTTGGGGTTTTTGTCATCTTCTCCAGCAGTAAATGTCAGTGGCAGGCTGGGGCAGGGCACTGTGCTGTGTGACAGAGCTGCATGGCCCAGCTGAGGGAACTGGGGTTGTTCAGCCTGGAGGAAAGGAGACTGAGAGGAGACCTTCTGGCTCTCTGCAACTCCCTGAAAGGAGGTTGGAGTGAGGTGGGGGTTGCTCTCCCAAGGAACAAGCAATAGGACAAGAGGAAATGGCCTGAAATTGAGCCAGGGGAGGGTTAGGTTGGAGATTGGGAAACATTTATTTGTAAAAATTTCTTTGCAGAAATTTCAGGCATTGGAACAGGCTACCCAGGGAGATGGTGAAGTCCCCATCCCTGGAGGGGTTCAAGAAATGTGTGGCCATGGCACCTGGGGACATGGTTTGGTAGCCATGGTGGTGTTAGGTCAGACTCAGTGGTCTTAGAGGTCTCTTCCAACCCCAAAGAGTTCTCTGATTCTATGACATCAACATGGGGCAGATGTGAGAATTTATGGATGGATTTCCTGCTTGCTCTTGATGTGCAGATGTGCCCACCTCTGAGGGTGTGGTGTCAGCCTCTTCATGCTCCCAGACCTTGCCTTTTCCTTCTGCTCCTTGCCTCCTCACTGGCTTTCTCTCCTCCCTCTTGCAGTCCTCTCAGAGCTGCAGCTCCGGCCACCAGAATCACGCCCGGCTGCAGAGCGACTCCAGCTCCAGCACCCAGGTGAGCAGCTGAGCTTGGTCCCCTCTTGCTCATCCAGACAGCAGCCACCCAACAGGTTGTCCCTCCCTGATCCCCATCATGATGTCTGGCAAACACAAGGGGTGGTTGGAGGAGGTAAATGATTCACAAACCTGCTTCTGGAGAGGTGAAGGTCAGAACTTGCTTGGCAGTGTTTAATAGTCACCAGCCTGCTCTGCCCAGGCTTGAAGGACCAGCCCCCATGTGGCCTTCACACTTGAAGGCCCTTGGCTGCTCCTTGTGTTAGTGACCATGTGTTTAACCAACCTGTTTGAGTGAGGTTCTGCCAAATCTATCATGCTGAGTAAAGTGCAGTCCTTCGGAGCAGGGACTGTGGGCTCTGAGATGTGCAAATCATCAAGCACTGACCTGCCAGATCCAGGTAGGAGAACCTAAAGGCTGAGGACCATGCCCAGAAATTCCTTCAAGAGTCTGGGTCAAATGGGACGTGGCACAAGATGGTTGGGCTGAAGGTGTCTGTCACTCTAGGGAAGGCACAGCAGTAGTGAGTCTGGAGAACAGCCCCTCTGGTGAGGAGCAGCTGAGGGAACTGGGGTTGTTCAGCCTGGAGAAAAGGAGGCTGAGGGGAGACCTTCTGGCTCTGTACACCTCCCTGAAAGGAGGTTGGAGCCAGGTGGGGGTTGGTCTCTTCTCCCAAGAAGCAAGCAACAGAACAAGAGCAAATGGCCTTAAGTTGCTCCAGGGGAGGTTTAGGTTGGACATGAGGAACAACTTCTTCCCCCAAAAGGGTTGTCAAGGCCTGGTTCAGGCTGCCCAAGGCAGTGGTGGAGTCCTCATCCCTGGAGGGGTTTCAGAGCCATGGAGTTGTGGTGCTGGGGTCCATGGTTTAGTGGTGACCTGGTTAATGGTTGGACTCAGTGATCTTAAAGGTCTCTTCCAACCAAGTTAAAATGCCCTCAAGTCCTCTGAGCTTTCTTTCACTGGTTGCTTTTATGAACCCTTCACATGCAGAGCAGATCCTCCTCCCTTTCCAACCATTGGGAAGATGGGATGATGTCCCCAAGAGCTGCATAAGGGAGTTTGCTGAGTCCAGGATGTTTGCTCTCCCTCACCTGGGTCTCTGCTCGGGCTTTGCAGGTGTTTGAGTCTGTTGATGAGGTAGAACAGGCTGAAGGAGATTCTCAACTGGAAGATGGCAAACAAAGCAAGATCCCCAATGGGACAGTTCCCAATGGCACATGTTCTCCTGATTCTGGCCACCCATCTTCCCAGAACTTCTCCATCACATCAGGATTCTCGGAGCGAAGCTTCAGCAACGAGGACAGCGCCATGGAAACCAACAAATCCTCGACTAGCTCTCAGGGTAAAGCTGGTGGGTCTGACCTGCCAGGTCCACAAGACCAAGATGGTGCCCAGCAAGAGGAGAACCTGCAGGGCCAAGACAGCCTGGAAGGTGAATTTTCCACCAGTGGAAGTGTGGATTTTGTTCCTGTGGATGACAGCTCGTCGGGGGTCCTACGTGATCGTGACAGCGTGGCCCTGACGGTGGTGGAGAGCTGGGCAGACAGTGAGGCTGAAAAGCAAAGCCTAGTGGAGAGTGAAGATAACCTCTCTGAGGAACCAGAGATGGAGAGTTTGTACCCACAGCTGGATTCTCTGGCTGTAACTGATCTGGCCAACAGTGACACATCTGCTGTCTCCTCAACGGGTGTCACCTACTCTGTAAGTATGGACTTGGTCATGGGGGGGTCCCCTGTGCTGATCCTACAGTTGGGTGTCCAGGGACTCTCCACCTTCCACCCAAGCTCTACCCTGTGCTGATGCTACCCTTGGGTGTTCAGGGGCTCTCCACCTCCCACCCAAGCTCTACCCTGTGCTGATGCTACCCTTGGGTGTTCAGGGGCTCTCCACCTTCCACCCAACTTCTACCCTGTGCTGAGCCTACCCTTGGGTATCCAGGGGCTCTCCACCTTCCACCCAAGCTCTATCCTGTGCTGATGCTACCCTTGGGTGTCCAGGGGCTCTCCACCTCCTACCCAAGTTCTACCCTGTGCTGATCCTACCCTTGGGTGTCCAGGGGCTCTACCTTCCCCCCAGACTCTACCCTGTGCTGATGCTGCAGTGGATTGTCCAGTGGCTCTCCATGTCCCACCCAAGCTCTACCCTGTGCTGATCCTACCCTTGGGTGTCCAGGGGCTCTCCACCTTCCACCCAAGCTCTATCCTGTGCTGATGCTACCCTTGGGTGTCCAGGGGCTCTCCACCTCCTACCCAAGTTCTACCCTGTGCTGATCCTACCCTTGGGTGTCCAGGGGCTCTCCACCTTCCACCCAGACTCTACCCTATGCTGATATTGCAGTTGGGTGTCCAGGGGCTCTCCATGTCCCACCCAAGCTCTACCCTGTGCTGATCCTACCCTTGGGAGTCCAGGGGCTCTCCATGTCCCACCCAAGTTCTACCCTGTGCTGATCCTACCCTTGGGAGTCCAGGGGCTCTCCATGTCCCACCCAAGCTCTACCCTGTGCTGATCCCACCCTTGGGTGTCCAGGGACTCTCCACCTCCCACCCAAGCTCTACCCTGTGCTGATCCTACCCTTGGGTGTCCAGGGACTCTACCTTCCCCCCGGACACTTGGGTGTCCAGCGACTCTACCTTCCCCCTAACTCTCCCCTGTGCTGATGCTGCAGTGGATTGTCCAGGGGCTGTCCACCTCCCAGCCAAGCTGTGCTGCCCTGACAGCTGTCTGTTGGGTGTGTGTCTGGCTCTTGCTGTGGGCAGGCAGAGCTGCTGGACATGTACACAGTGAACCTGCACCGCATCGAGAAGGACGTGCAGCGCTGCGACCGCAACTATTGGTACTTCACCCCTGCCAACCTGGAGAAGCTCCGCAACATCATGTGCAGGTGGGAGCTCTGGGGGGTCAGCCTGGGGGCCTGACAGTCCTCCCTGCCATAGGGCAGGCTCCTGGCGCTGGGGGCTGCTCTCCCTGAATTCACTGGGACCCCAAACTTTCTTCTGGTTACTGGGTTTCGTCTCCTTCATCAACCCCCCAAACCTCCCTTACCATCCCAGAGCTCCAAGGACCTCATGAAGTTCAACCAGGGCAGCTGGTAAGGTCCTGCAGCTAGGGAGGAAGAACCCCCTGCACCAATATGAGGGTATGAGGGTGACCTGCTGGAAAGCAGCTCATCAGAGAAGGACCTGGGAGTGCTGGTGGCCAGCGAGTTGCCTGTGAGTCAGAAATGTGCCCTTGTGGCCAAGAAGGCCAACGGTGCCCTGTGGTGCATGAAGAAGAGTGTGGCAAGCTGGCAAGCAGGTCCAGGGAGGTTCTCCTGCTCTTCTCTGCCCTAGTCAGGCCATATCTGGAATCCTGGGTCCAGTTCTGGGCTCCCCAGTTCAAGTGAGATAGGAAACTACTGGAGAGAGTCCAGCAGAGGCTACAAATGTGGTGAGGGGCCCTGGAGCATCTCTGTGAGAAGGAAAGGCTGAAAGCCCTGGGAGAAGAGCAGCCCCAGAGGGGATCTGAGCAATGCTCAGCAAGAGCTAAAGGACCTGTGGGGGGCAAGAGGCTGGGGCCAGACTCTTGTCAGTGGTGCCCAGGGACAGGACAAGGGGCAATGGGCACAGATGAACCCAGGAGGTTCCATCTGAACAGGAGAAACTTGTGTGGTGTGAGGCTGCTGGAGCCCTGGAGCAGGCTGCCCAGAGAGGTTGTGGAGTCTCTGCAGATATTCCAAACTCACCTGGCCATTGTGATCCTGGGCAAGCTGCTGTGAGGGCCCCTGCTTGAGCAGGGGAGTTGGACTGGATGATCTCCAGAGGTCCCTTCTAACCCACACCATGCTGGGATCCTGTGATTCTGTGACCTCACAGTTTCCAGACTAAGGAGTCTGGAGACTCCAAGGAGTCCAGCCATCCTGGCTGCTGCTCTGCCTCGTGACTGCCATGTGTTGGGTTTGTTGGCCAAAGCAGAGGGCTCCCTGGGGCTGCCCAGGCATGCTGCCTCATGGTCTGAACCCATCACATCCCACCTGCTCTCTGCAACATGTCTGAGAAATGTTTTAATGAGCCCTCAAAGCTGTGGTGCTCCTGAAGAAGGGCCTGAAGCAAGTTGGTTCCTGCCTGTCCAGGAGAAAATGACAGCTGGGTACATTTCTGCTTCTCTTTGCTTAGTCCCTGTGACTAGGAGGTAGTTGTGTGACAGTCACCAACTCCAAACCAGCTCCAGCTCAACAGCTGTGGCTGCTTCAGGGAAGGGAGGGGGGCAGCAAAGGTTAAAATGTTATTACTCATCTTCCAAATATGAGGAGAAGCTGCTGTTTCACTGGAGCTGTCACTCAATCTGACAGCTGGAGTTGGAGATCTCTGCTGAGATAAGACCTACAAGGCAGCAGATCTTGGATAACTAGCAAGCAGGGTGGAAAAGATCATTCCCTTGTGTCTAGCAGTGGATCTGAGCCCTTTCAGGAACACAGTTTTGACTTGCTACCAAATATGGGAAGATATCTCTGCAGGCTTGGTTGCTTGCTGGGTGCAGGGAGGAGAAGCTGATGGTATCATGCAGAGAGAGCCAGGAGGATGAGTCAAGGAGGGAAGGCTGAGCCATGGCACAGCCTGGGATCAACACCCTGGGTTGAATGGTGTTACCTGAAAGTCACCACCACAGTGTAATCATTGACATGCCAGCTGTAGAGGTGGCAGCATGTAGGAGACACCAGCATCCCAGGAACCTCCCTTGCAGGGCATGGGGAAGCAAGGTGGCAAGCTGTGGCATGGGAAGGGTTCCTGGACCACCTTTCCTGCTCTCTCTCTCCCACAGCTACATCTGGCAGCACATTGAGATTGGCTATGTGCAGGGCATGTGTGACCTTCTAGCCCCTCTTCTGGTCATCCTGGATGATGGTGAGTGGGTGGCTTTGCTCTGCTGTCCCCACAGCTTTGTTGAGGGGACCTGCTGGGTCTGGTGGTGGCCCTTTGCCAGGGGGAGGGTCTCATGCTTGAAGATGGGGAGCAGCTGGTGGCAGGATCCTGTTTGCTCTTGCTGCTGTTTGACTCTCAAGAGCCTAGCTGGGGGAACAAGGTGGACTTCTGCAGCATGGGCTGTCCTGCTGAGGACCTAACTGTGTGTGTGGAGCAGGGAGGGATGCTGCTGCTGCAGGTGCTGGTGATGCAGCAGTGTCCATGCAGCCAAGCAGTGTCTCTCTTCCCTGCACAGAGGCTCTGGCTTTCAGCTGTTTCACTGAGCTCATGAAGAGGATGAATCAGAACTTCCCCCATGGAGGAGCCATGGACACCCACTTTGCCAACATGAGGTCTCTGATTCAGGTAGGAGGATCCTGGCAGCCTCTCAAAGCTCTTCTTGGGATGGGGGTCTCAGAGGGGCTGAGAGGAGCTTTCAGTGGGTGGGAAACAGGAAAGTGAGCTGGGGCTGTAAACAGGAAGGTGGAGCAGGGTGGAGAAGCTGGGTGGGAAGTGGTGTGTTGGGAGAGCAGTGGGAATGGAGGGAGGCAGGCAGAGGAGCTGCTGGTGCCTCTGCTCTGCTGAGCTTCCTTTGGCTTTTCCTGGCAGATCCTGGACTCTGAGCTCTTTGAGCTGATGCACCAGAATGGTGATTACACTCACTTCTACTTCTGCTACAGATGGTTTCTCCTGGACTTCAAGAGAGGTGTGTGCTCTCCTGGACTTCAAGAGAGGTGGGAGGAGGCAGCTGAGCCCAGCCAGGAGGGGTGGGAAGGGTCTGCCATGCTTCCAGGCTTCCCAGTGTCAGCTGCCTGAGCTTCTCCCCACCTGTCCCTGCTCTGCTGTGCTTTGCCAGAGCTGTGGCTCTGCAGAACCTCTTGTTCTGGAGCTGCTGGTCATCCTCCAGCTGGTTTGTGTCCTCAAGCCTGTGCCCCCAGCTGCAGGCCAGGTTGTTTGTCTTTACAGATGACTGACTTGCTGCTTCCAACTGGAACAGGATCCTGTGGGAGGGCACTACCCAGAGTTGTCTTCCCAGTGCTGCTGGGAGCTCTGGGAGTGGGGACTTGGGCACTCATTGCTGGTGTTGTAGTAACTGCTGGGTCTCCTCCTCTCTTCCCAGAGCTGGTGTATGATGATGTGTTTGCAGTCTGGGAGACCATCTGGGCAGCTGCACATGTCTCTTCTGCTCACTATGTGCTCTTCATAGCCCTGGCTCTGGTGGAGATGTACCGGGACATCATCTTGGAGAACAACATGGATTTCACAGACATCATCAAGTTTTTCAATGGTACAGCTGGACTCTGTGGGGCTTGGGTGTGTGGCAGCTGCTCAGGTGGCCTCCTTCTCACCTGGCTGTAGGTGTCTGGGCTATACTGGTAGAGCAAACTGGGCAGTGGAGGGTTGTGTGATGCTGGTACTGGGAGCACGATGGCAGAGGGACCCCTTGTCCCTGAACTGTCAGGCTCTGAGGGGGGCTGGTGGTGGTCTAGAGCCTGGCAACAGCCCACCCTGCTGTACTTGAAGGCAGCTGTGAGTGCAGGTTGTGCTTGCTGCTTGCTCTAAGCCATCCCAGATGAGTTGGGTAATGGTAGCTCTTCAGAGTCAGGGGTCTTAATGGTTGGAGCTTGAAGATCTTTTCCAACCTGAATGATTCCATGACTCCATGTCTTTGTGAAGGATGGTGCTGGGGGATCTTGGAGAGCTTCAGCTCCTGCCTCCTGAAGGGGCCTACAAGAAAGCTGGGGAGGGACTTTTTAGGCTATCAGGTAGTGATAGGACTGGGGGGAATGGAATAAAGCTGGAAGTGGGGAGATTCAGGCTGGATGTGAGGAAGAAGTTCTTCCCCATGAGAGTGGTGAGAGCCTGGAATGGGTTGTCCAGGGAGGTGGTTGAGGCTCCATCCCTGGAGGTGTTTGCAGCCAGGCTGGATGAGGCTCTGGCCAGCCTGATGTAGTGTGAGGTGTCCCTGCCCATGGCAGGGGGGTTGGAACTGGCTGAGCCTTGTGGTCCCTTCCAACCCTGACTGATTCTGTGATTCTGTGCCTGGAGCTGGGCTGAGAGTGGTGAGGTTGGGGGCCTCCTGGGGCCTGGGCTCTCACTGGGTTCCCTCTCCCTGTGTTGCAGAGATGGCTGAGAGGCACAACACCAAACAGATCCTGAAGCTGGCTCGGGACCTGGTCTACAAAGTCCAGACTCTGATCGAGAACAAGTGAAGGATGTGGGGAAGAAGAGGCACCCAGACAGAGAGCCAGGACGCCCTTCAATGCTTCCTCCCCTTCTCCTCCTTCCCCAAGTGCCACACCTGTGGAGGTGAGGTAGTTGCACACATGCTGCTGTCTAAACTGGAAGTCCCCTTAGCCCTCCAAGTGCTGTGGTCAGTGTTAGGTGCAGGGGCCCCAGGCTCAGATCTTCACAGCCTTCTTCAGTGACTGAACCAAAGATCCCTACAGTTGCATTTTCTTGCTGAGGACTTGCTTTGGAAGCAGGACCTGGGCAGTTGCTTCCTCCCCTTGCTGCAGCAGAAGGGCAGTGAATGCGGTCACCACCACAACTGCTGAGGCTGTTGCTGGCATCCCAGGGCAGAGCTGAGGGTCTGGGAGACCTCCACAGGGCAAACTTGGGCAAGGAAATAAAGCTGCTTCCTTGGAGAGCTGTTGCCCCTTGGCATGGGGATGCTGGCCAGCCCTGCCAGCCTGGGCAACACAGGACTGCTGCCAGACCTTGGTACCAACCTTGTGAGGTTCTGGCAGTAGCAGAGAAGGGACTTTGATCACTGAAATTCTCCTCTTTTGATCTCATCCCTTCATGCCCTCAGCCCCTGTAGGATTTTTTTTTTTTTTAAGGCTCTGTTCTCTCCCTGGGATTTTTACCTTGTTTGTTACTACAGCATCTGAGCACACAAGAGTTTCAGCTCTGGATGGGATGTTCAGGAGAGCTCCCAGTTCAGCACTGGGTTTTCCTTTCAGAATCCAGCCTCTGTAATGCTCTCTGAACGCTGCAAAGTCCGGTCCTGACCTCCTCTGGGAACTCCAGACTTGAGGTTCTCTTACCTGCCTTACTCTAGCTGCTTGTGGTAGGAGTCTGCTCTCCCTCTTGTTCTTTTCCAGCCCCAGTCAGGGGAGGGCTTCTCAGAAGGTGAGTCAGAGCTCTGACTGCTGGCTGTCCTGACTTCCCCTCTGAAGGTGCCTGGTCTATTCTTCTCTTCAAGACCAGCCACCCCAAGCTAGACAGTGGAACAATCCCCTTGGTGCCTGCAGGTTTCCTGTGCACTTCTAGGGCTGCAGAGTCCCCTGAGTCCACTGAAAGTCTCCAGTTAAGTCTTGGGGGGGGGGAGGGCTTCTTTCACATGCCTGTGACAGCCCAAGGCCCCTGAGTGGTCTTTGCTTTTGAAAGATGCACTTCTGTGGCCACTTCTCCTGCAGTGGCTCTCCACTCCCTGGGGCACACTGCATGAAGTGCCTCTCCAGCACTACCAGCATGAGAGCTGAGCTGCTGTGTCCTGCTACAGAGGGTTTGGGTTCATTTTTCAACTCAGGTAAAAAAAAAAAAAATAAAGATACCACACA
>VXBD01012014.1:161297-173891 GCA_013399975.1 Indicator maculatus | reverse complement strand
GGGAAGAGAGGAAAAAAATAGTAATAATAATAATAAAAAAGCTTTGTTCCAGCTTTGTTCCATCAGCTGTGGTGCTGAGTTGAGCCCACAGGAGCAGACCTCTTTGAGGTGCAGGGTTTTGTGCCTGCCCTGGGTAAGAACAGTGGCAGAGCTGAGGTGTGGTGAGGGATGCAGAGGAATTGGGTAGTCCAAGGAATGTGGTGGGTCATGGAAATTGGCCCCAAAGTCATTCCCTTCTGCAGATGGGTCAGGACAGTGGCAGAGCTGAGGTGTGGTGAAGGATGCAGAGGAATTGGGTACCCCAAGGAATGTGGTGGGTCATGGAAATTGGGCCCAAAGTCATTCCCTTCTGTAGCTGGTCCTGCTGTTTGGTTTAGGAGGGAGAATTGCATCACCTGCAAGAGGTGGTTGTGGAGCTGATCAGCTCCTAGCCAGCTCTGCTCCACACCCTGCTCTGCTCACATTCCTACAGCAGTCAGGCAAAGCCATCTGCTCCCAAATGCTGAAGGTGGAGGTCCAGCTCTGTGTTCCCATGCAGACATGAGGCAGAAAACATGAAGGGTTTCCAGGCTCTGCACTGGTGGTCAGTGCCATTCCCCAGGTGCCCCCTGCCAGAGCCTTGCTGTGCTGCTGGCCTGGGAGCAGGCAAGGTCCTGGCCATGGGAGGTCAGGAGCAGGCTGTGTGTGACAGGCCATGAGCTCTGCCCTTCCCCAGCTCCATCCACCTGTGGTCCCACCTTGGTGTGGAGCATCTCAGCAGCAGTGGCAGTGGGTAGCTCCTTGCTGACCCCTCCAGGGTCATCACTGTCTGACCAGCTGTGGAGATCCACAGTGAAGCAACACCAGGAGTGAGGGGCTCAGGATCTGTTCAGTGCTTAAAAGCTACTACAATGGAAGGGAAGGTTTGAGTTCTTCAGCTGTCCAGAGGCTGTCCAGAGGGCTCTGTCCCTCTGCTAGGCTGCACCAAGAGAAAGACATTGTCCTGGTCTCTGCTGGCTGGGCAGCCTGAGATCTCCTGGCTGCCAGGGAGGGAGTGTGGCAGGGGAGTGCTTGTCCATATACAGTCATCTTGTCTGGCTCCTTGGGGAGAGGAATGTCCCATCCCAGCAGCTCCCTGCAGCTGAAATCCACCCCTGCCATGGCTCTGCACACTGGGGACTGTCTTTGTCCTGCTGCTGTTTGCTCTGTGGGTGCAGGCACTGGAGCTGCTGTGCCTTGTGCTTCAAGACTCAATCCTTCCCCTGGCTGCAGGTTGGCATCCTGCCTGTCTCCAGCCTGTGTTCTCCAGTCCAGGTTGCTCCAGAGCTGAGCTCTTCAGCCTGCACTGAGTGTCCTCAGAGGTGTGGGGTGTTCAGCTGGTGTTCTCTTGGAGCTGCTGAGCTCCCAGATGATCTTGGTGTCTTTAACCACAGTCAGTGTTTGTGTCCTGGCCCCGTGTTCCCCCAAGGGAGCTGCTCATGGATTCTCTTTTCTGCCTTGGAGCTCTCTGCTGATGCAACTCAATCACTCTTGGTCCCCCCCCCTGCAGTGTCACTCATGTGAACACTCAGAGACTGAGAAGACTTTTTGTGCATGGGAACTTCTTGCTGCCACCCTGTTCTGCTCTCATCCAGCCTCTTTATGTTTTGAACATCCCCTGGGTTGTTTGTTTATCCCATCTGTTATATCCAGATATGCCTTCCACTGTAACTGGAGCCAGCAGTGGTAGTGCAGGCATCAACCATCATCCCTGAGGAGTGAAAAACAGAGCAGGGGACTTGTTCTTGATGTGGTACCTTGGAATGACAGCTCTGGGAACCCACTCATGGGCAAGCTGAAGCCCATCCCTAAATCCCACCTTGGAGACACCAACCTCGTGACCAAGAGCATTTACAGGAGGAGATCCTTCTCCCTGCCTTCTCCCTGCCTTCTCCCTGCCTTCTCCCTGCCTTCTCCCTGCCTTCTCCCTGCCTTCTCCCTGCCTTCTCCCTGCCTTCTCCCTGCCTTCTCCCTGCCTTCTCCCTGCCTTCTCCCTGCCTTCTCCCTGCCTTCTCCCTGCCTTCTCCCTGCCTTCTCCCTGCCTTCTCCCTGCCTTCTCCCTGCCTTCTCCCTGCCTTCTCCCTGCCTTCTCCCTGCCTTCTCCCTGCCTTCTCCCTGCCTTCTCCCTGCCTTCTCCCTGCCTTCTCCCTGCCTTCTCCCTGCCTTCTCCCTGCCTTCTCCCTGCCTTCTCCCTGCCTTCTCCCTGCCTTCTCCCTGCCTTCTCCCTGCCTTCTCCCTGCCTTCTCCCTGCCTTCTCCCTGCCTTCTCCCNCCTTCTCCCTCCCTTCTCCCTCCCTTCTCCCTCCCTTCTCCCTCCCTTCTCCTTTTCCTTCCCCATCCTCTTTGAGTACCTGGCTGATGCTCTGCACTGGGAGCCCCTGTGGCAAACATTCCTCAGACTCTTCTGGGGCCAGTTTCAGGGTTCTCATCATGCACATTCACTGCCTAAAACCTCTTACAGTATCTCAAGTTGCTGCTCTGCTGTGGTATTGCTGCCCAGCTGGAAGTGGCCTCTCAGCTCAGCCATCAGTGAAGCCAAAACGACGCTCATCAAACCCTCTGTCAAATATCTTCTGCTCCATTTGGGTTATTTCCACAACTCCTGAGCAGTTCTGGGCACATTTTCAGCATCTGGCTATCTCCTGAGCACAAACTGGTAGTGCAAGTGGACAGCCTGGAGAGGAAGTGACCCATTTTGGTAGCAATAAGGAAGGGACTTGCCCCAGAACCAGCTCTCAGAAATTCCTCTTTGAGGTTTCCAGATACCCTGCAGTAGATAAAGTGCCACTTGGTGTGGCTGCTATTTCAGGCCCTCCAGTGAGCTTCAGTCAGGGTCACTGTCCTCCTTCCTTGCCCTGAAGTAAACTCCTGACCCTGCTTGAGTCACCTAAGCCTTTGTGGTCCCTGGTGATGTCACTTTTGTGGTGGCAGCTGGGCCAGGGTTGAGGTTATTTTGGTTCCATAGCTGGCTGTTCCTGCACCTTGGAGTGCTGGATTTCTTCTAAACTTTGTCCCAGTCCTGAACTTCCTGGAGAATGTAGGTTGTTGGGATACCCATCTAATTTTAGATAAGCATTTTCAGCCCTAAATTCCTGCCCAGCAGCTGAATAATTTCCTCTCTCCTAAATGGATTTTGCACATGGAAGCTGAGCAGGGAGCCAAGGATGGAGCTGCAGGTGACAGCCTCTGCTTTGTGGCTGGGTGTGATGGCTCCTGAGCTGCTGGCACATGGAGGTTTGGTGTCCCCAGTGGATCTGGGGCCAGTCCTGCACACAGAGCTCTGTCTGGAGCAGGCAGGGTGTGTCCCAGCCTCCCTCTGTCCTATCAAATGGGTCTGCTGCTGTCCTCAGCATAGCTCCTCAAGCCTCCTGGAGAAGGCTGCACTTCCTTCTGCCCAGCAAGAGCCTGTCCTTGGTGGGGTGAGAGCCTCCAAGGAGCTCAGCACACGACCAGGGACCAGCATCAAGTGCTGTTGATGTGGGAGATGGTTAGGAGGAAGGTCAGAACCCATCAACTCTTTTGTAAGGGGTGGTGGAAAGCACCATTTAGCCTTTGCTTTCTCCTTTATTTTTAACTGAATCCATGCTTAACATTTAAACTATGCACAAGGTCTCCAAAAGTACCTGGAAGTCTTAAGAATTGGTATGGCCTCATTGCTGGGGAAGATGAAGAAATGGTCTGGTGGTCATGGAGGTGTGGGGTTGGACTTTGATGATCTTAGAGGCCTTTTCCAACCTTAGTGAGTCTGTGAGTCCATGACATTCCTCAGACTTGAGATACTAAAAATGTCCTAAAATCAGCTTAAAACTCCTGAGAAATTCCATCTCCTCTTGGGCAACTCCTTCCCAGGAGGCAGGGAAGGAGCAAGCTGATTCCGCAAAGGAAAACCAACCAAACCCTTGGTTGCAAACCCAGCTGGGATGGCACTTTAGAGCCAGGATTGTCTCTTCCCTGAGAGCTGGGCAGGCTGAGCCACTTGCCACAGCCACCATGGGGGGGAAAGGTCATGTCCCAGGTGCTGCAGGCCATGAGATGTCCCTCAGAGCAGGGTGATGAATGTATCTGATGTACCAACCTTTGACTCTTCTGTTGCCCTACACTGAATTGCTGCTTTTCTCTGTTGGATGCCAGCTGGGTCTCTGGGAGCTTCATACCTTTGTACAAGTGCTGCTAATGTTCTTCAGATGATTTGAACTCCACCCTGTGGTAGGATGTCTGCTTTCTGTTCACTGATCCATGTGTTGGGTTGGTTGGGTTGGGTTTGTTTTGGTTTGCTTTTGGTTTTTGGTTTTGGTTTTTTTTTTTTTTTTTATTTAAATTTTTCCTTTTTTTTTNTGTAAACTGTTCCTTCTTGTTGTTCAGAGAGGAAAATTAAAGCTCTATTCTCTATGGTTAATGTATTTTCAAATCAATGAACTCCTGCTTGTTCTTTATGGCTTGCACAGTCCTTGGGGAGGCACAAAAAAAAATAAAACCAAAAGGCAGCTCTGGTGCCTTCAGAGATGCTGCTTCAAGTCACTGAGGTAGGGGAAAGCTCAGCCCAAAAGTGCTGCTGTCTGCTGGGAGCACTGGGATTGATGCTCAGGTGATTTAATCCTTGTTTTGAGGGCATGAAGGGTAAGAGCTGCACCCAAAAGTGCTGCTGTCTCCTGGGAGCACTGGGATGGATGCTCAGGTGATTTAATCCTTGTTTTGAGGGCAAGAAGGGTAAAAGCTGCACCCAAAAGTGCTGCTGTCTGCTGGGAGCAGTGGGATGGATGCTCAGGTGATTTAATCCTTATTTTGAGGGCAAGAAGGGGGTAAGAGCTGCACACAAAAGTGCTGCTGTCTGCTGGGAGCAGTGGGATGGATGCTCAGGTGCTTTAATCCTTGCTTTGAGGACATGTTTCTCCCTCCCTTCTCTAGCCACCATTCTCTTCAGCTAGCATGGGTCCATCCCCAGAGCCTTGAGCTGGCAGTGATGTGAGAGGCTTGGGGCTGCCCTACTGCAGGTGGGTGGGTGGCAGGAGTCCAGGAAAAGATGCAAAGGGGATGAATGAGAGTGTCAAGAGAAAGCTCAAATTATTATAATCAGGCAGCCACAGAATCTCTAGATGTGAAACAAGAAGAGGAGAGCAGGAGGACAAGCTGCTGGGGGTCCCTGCCTGCACTTGAGGCTGGTGCCCATCACCTCTGGAGGCTCCAGGAGGTCTTTAGATTCACAGATTAANTTTTGGTTTTGGTTTTTTTTTTTTTTTTAATGTAAACTGTTCCTTCTTGTTGTTCAGAGAGGAAAATTAAAGCTCTATTCTCTATGGTTAATGTATTTTCAAATCAATGAACTCCTGCTTGTTCTTTATGGCTTGCACAGTCCTTGGGGAGGCACAAAAAAAAATAAAACCAAAAGGCAGCTCTGGTGCCTTCAGAGATGCTGCTTCAAGAGCACTGAGGTAGGGGAAAGCTCAGCCCAAAAGTGCTGCTGTNTGACCTTGAATGTCTCCAGGGATGGAGCTTCCCCCATCTCTCTGCACAACCTGTTCTGGTTTTTCACCACTCTCATTGTGAAGAACTTCCTCCTAATGTCCAACCTCAATCTCCCCTGCTCCAGTTTCAAATCATTGTCCCTCCTCCTCTCCCCACAGGCCCTTCTGAGCAGTCCCTCCCCAGCCTTCCTGCAGGTCACCTTCAGATATTGAAATGCAGCACTAAGGTCTCCCTGGAGCCTTCTCCATGCTCAACAGCCCCAGCTCCCCATAGGAGAGGTGCTCCAGTCCTCTGATCATCTTTGTGGTCTCCTCTGGACCCATTCCCACACGTCCATGTCCCTCTTGGGTGCTCATGGGGGGGTTCCCAGTGTTCCCCAGGGAGGCTGTTGTGTTTGGGAGCAAGGAAGAAGCCAATCCTGATCCTTCTTGGTGCCATCAGCCACCTTCTGGCACTGCTGTGCTTGTCCCCAGCCTGTTCACAGGGGAAGGACAGATCTGCACCAGCCTGGAAGTCACAGTTTAAGCAGCACCAAGTTTAAATGCACTTCTAAAAATGGGAGAGGAGTGGAAGCAAGCTTGGGTGCCAGCTCCAGATTCCTGCCTCTCTCACATACTTAGGAGAAGAGGCTTAATTAAATAAAAGCTGGTATTTAATTAATCCTTAATGTGTTTGCTTCTTGGGGCATGTCTGCTCTGATGGCACAGCAGCAGTCTGCAGCCCAGGCTCACGGATTGCCAGGGAGCTCAGGCTGAAGAAGAACTTCAAAAGGCTGCTGCAGACACTCCCCAAACATGCAGCCTCTGCCCTTGTGAATCTCTTAATTACCTGATATTAATTAGCAGTCCAATCACTAGAGGCCAGGTTGCCCCCCAAGGTGCCAAAACAGAACCTGTCTGTGAGGGGAGAGGCTGCACAAATCCTGCTGGTGAGGTGGAGGGAAGGAAATGAGCCTGAAAAGGGAGCTTCATTAATTTTTAACTCAGGACACTCTCTCAAAAAAGCAGCTGTCCTGAGGCTGTGCTTTGAAGTGCACTTAGGCAGCTGCAGCCCCTTCAAGCTCCACCAGAATTCCCACCTCCGTGCAGACTCTTGCAAGCCTGCAGGGCAGCTCCTTGGCACTGCTGGTTCCCCACGCTGGGCACTGGGCTGCACTGCAGGAGAATGCAATCCCACCACGGAGGGGGTGGAAGGGACCTCTGGACATCATCCAGTCCACCCCCCCATGCTCAAGCAGGGGCACCCACAGCAGCGTGTCCAGGATGACAGTGGCCAGCTGAGTTTGGAAGCTCTGCAGAGAAGGAGACTCCACAACCTCTCTGGGCAGCCTGCTCCAGGGCTCCAGCAGCCTCACACCAAAGAAGTTTCTCCTCCTGTTCAGGTGGTACCTCCTGGGTTCCAGTTGATGCCCACTGACCCTTCTGTCTGTCCCCATCCTCTTGTCCCCCTTCCCCACACCTCACCCCCCCTCCCCTATAGATATTGATCAGCATTGATGCTTCACCACCAGGTGGTGTTGGAAGGGGGCAGCTCCTGCTGGGTGGGAGGGCTGGTGGCAGCCCCAAGTGTTTTCCAGGGTCCTGATCCTCTGCTGCAGGAGTCTGAGCCCTTGGGCTGCTGCTGCCAATCCAGCAACCACAGCTGACAAACCAGTTGGAGGAGGCATGTGCCCAGTGCAGCCTGAGGTGGTGTCTGTGCCTGGCAGGGCTGAGGGGGCAGCCAGGGGGCTGTGTTGGTGCAGTGTGGCTGCCAGGGCTTGTCCTGTGCCCCTGTCCCCACANCCAGGGAAAGGGGCAGTAGCAGCAACCCTGCTGCCAGCCTTGGGTCCCCTCCCAAGCCCAGCAGCATTAGGAGCTCAAGGGTGGTGCCACAGGAATCACAGAATCAAGGAATGGTTTGGGTTGGGAGAGTTTAGAGACAGGCTTGGAATGGATGCCCAGAAAGCAGCTCCTGCTCCAGCCCCAACCAGCCCTGCAGGGCCAAGCCAGCTCCATGCTGCAGCAGCTGTGGCTCATGGGACACAAAGTCACCCAGCTCCAGCACGGTGCCAGCCAGAGCCTGACCCACCAGAGCTTGCCCAAAGGAGGAGGGAAAATTGAGCACCCATCTGCTTCTGCCCTGCTGAGGGCTGAGGGCTCTGAACAGCAGCAGCCAGCAGCTGCACAGGGGAGCACTGAGCTTCATCCTGGCAGCTCCTGCTGAGCTCAGTCTTTCAGACAATCACAGAATCAGTTAGGTTGGAAGAGACCTTTAAGGTGATCAAATCCAACCCTTAACCCAGCACTGCCAGCTCAGCACTAAACCATGGCCCTCAGCACCACATCTCCCCAGCTTTGAAACCGCTCCAGGGGTGGGGACTCCCCCACTGCCCAGGGCAGCCTGGGCCAGGTCTGGACAGCACTTTTTTGGGGGAAAAAATTGTTCCTCATGTCCAACCTAAACCTCCCTGGGGTGACTTGAGGCTGCTGATTCTTGTCCCATCTCTTGTTCTCTGGCAGAAGAGACCAACCCCCACCTGGCTCCAACCTCCTTCCAGGGAGTTGTGGAGAGCCAGAAGATCCCCTCTGAGCCTCTTTTTCTCCAGGCTAAGCAAGCCAGGAGGTCTGTGCCATGGGGATTGGCTTTGCCATCCTGGGTATGCTCAGAGGGTATGCTGGAGCAGTTCATGCTGTGGTGTTTCTAATGAGCTGTGGAAGTTCCTCCCAGCCCTGACAGACAAGCTCAGATATGGGAGACAAAGGAGCAGGGAGGTGCTGAGCCCTTTCTTGAGCACAAGGAAGCGGAGTGCTTTTCCCTGCGGCGCTTCTCAGAAAGTGAAAGCATTTCTGCAGCACTTCCAGCAGCTGTGTGGATGGCCTGGGGTGGTCACTGCTATTATCAGAGCTCTGGACCATGACAGTGCACAAACCAAGCCTGTCTCTGCTGCTTCACACCAAAAGGTGTTTTCTGAGAAGCTTCCCACACTTTTCACTCCAAGGACGCTGAGGTGCTGGACCAGGTCTTGAGAAGGGCAACGGATCTGGTGTAGGGTGTGGAGAATAGGGCTGGGGAGGAGCAGCTCTGGGAGCTGGGGGTTGTTCAGCCTGCAGAAAAGGAGGCTGGGGGCAGACCTCATTGCTCTCTACAACTCCCTGGAAGGAGGCTGGAGACAGGTGGGGGTCGGTCTCTTCTGCCAGAGAACAAGAGATAGGACAAGAGGAAAGAGCCTCAAGTCACCCCAGGGAGGTTTAGGCTGGACATGAGGAATAATTTCTTCCTCCAAAAGGGTTGCCAAGGCCTGTCCCAGCTTGCCCAGGGCAGTGGTGGAGTCCCCATCCCTGGAGGGGTTTCAAAGCTGTGGAGATGTGGTGCTGAGGGCCACGGTTTGGTGGTGCCCTGGCAGTGCTGGGTTAAGGGTTGGACTGGATGATCCTAAAGGTCCTCTCCAGCCTGAACCACTGCCTGACTGAAGGCTTGCAGGAGCTGAGGGAGGCCGTTTGGGAGCCAGATGCTGCCGTCCCTGGGCGGGGGGCTCCGGGTTCAGCGCACGGCTGAGTTTATCTGAGCATTGTGAGCCGAGCTCCCAGATCCTCACCTCCATGCCTCTGCCTCCCAGCGTGTTGTCCTTGGCTGCCTTACAGCAGCAGGAGCTGCAATCTGAGTCACTCCGCTGCTCGGGAGAACAACAGCAGACTCCCAGGAACTCTGCTGTCCTTTGTCCTCCCGCTGGCCCCCGCCCCTGCGCCTGGCCATGTGCTGCTGGCTGATAGCGCAGGGCGGGCCCTGGCCGGGGTGGGTGCTGTGTCCTCACCCCAACCAGCCGAGGTGAGACCTGCCAGGGTTTATATAATGGGCCACACACACACACACAGACACACACAAAAATCCCCTCCACACCCACTGATTCTTTCACTCTGATGCAATCCAACCTCCGCCACGGCGCGCTCCAGCAGCTCCTGCCTCCTGGAGAGCGTCGCAGGGACAAGCCTGATGCTGCCTTATCCTCAGGCTTTTGTCAAGGATCTCTGGCGGGAGCTGCTCCCTGCAGTGAAGCTCTGATGACCTCTGCCTCGCTGGATTTCTCCTGCCTGGAGGACAAAGCGTTTTGGAGATACTGAAGGTTTCATCCTGCAGGCACTGCGCGCCCACCGGAGGGGCGATGTCCTTTCCAGCCTGGCAGAGCTCAGCCTTCTCAAGGGCACAAAGGATGGTCCAAAGGAGCCAGGTGAAGCTGGACTGTGTGTTTGACAGACTCTTCCCTTTAAATAAGGACTCTCTTCTTCCTCCCAGCCCTACTCCTGTTTAAATCAGAAGCCAAATGTGGGGGATGGCAGAGGAAGGAACGGGGGTACCATGGCCAGTGGGGCTGTGCCCTCTGCCATGCTCTCTGTGCAGCTCTGCATGGATTTTCATGGTGGGTGAACACAAAGAGGTGGGAAAGGAGCTTTTATGGACCCCTGTTATGGTGGTGGTGAGCAGGATTTTCTGCTTCCCCTTTTGCAGGTTGTCTGTGGTCAGCAGTGGAACACCTTGGTGCAGTACCTGATGCCTGAGATGTGCAAGGAGCTCTTGGCTGGTTCCTCCTGGGGCCTCATCCTGACCCTTCATGGACAGATTTGGCTTTCATGGGAGCACTGACTTAGTGGAGGGCTGCCAAGACAGGACACTGAAATGCTTCACTGCTTCAGGCCAGAGCCTTTCAAACCCCTGTGGGAAGGAGGAGAGCAGACAAAGTGGTTTTGAATACGTCTCCATCTCTTCCTAACAGGAGCAACTTGCTCAGTGGGAAGAGATGGAGATTAATGGCTGGGGCAAAGGAGGGAACCTTGCCCTTGCACCTGGTGAAGTTGTGCAGAGCCTGGATGCTGTTACAGAATCCCTGAACCCCAGCATGAGGTGGGGGGGTAGGAGAGGACCTCTGGGGATCATCCAGTCTAACCCCCTGCTCAAGCAGGAGCACCCACAGCACCTTGCCCAGGATCACAATGTCCAGGTGAGTTGGAAATCTCTCCAGAGGAGACTCCACAACCTCTCTGGGCAGCCTGCTCCAGGGCTCCAGCACCCTTCCACCGAAGAAATCTCTCCTCCTGTTTTGGCAGAGGTGAGACAGGAGTGGACTTTCACCCCTGCTGTTGTGATGGTGCTTGGCTGGGATCTCCCCACCAGCTCCCATGGCCTGACCTCAGGTCCTCAGGGCTGTAGCAGGAGGTTTGGCAGTGGGTCCCCATTGCATATGCAATTAACCCATTTCTCCACTGCAGGGCACTGACAGACTGTGCCAGAGGAACCAGCTCAGGGGAGCACACAGGCTTTGCTGTTAGTCACTGTGTTCTGCAGGCCCTGCTTTAATTCTGAAAAGGTCCCACCTTGGAAGTTTAATTGTATGGTGGAGAAACAGCAGTTTCATAGAACTGCAGAACCACCTGGTTGGTGAAGGAGAAGACAGATCATTGAGTCCATGCCATCACAACTCCCTTTACACAACTCTTAGACCATGTCCCTGAGCTCCTGCAGAGAATTTTTTTTCATAAAATTGTTTGGGTTGGAAGGGACCTTCAAAATCATCTAGTTCCTAGCCCCTGCAATGGGCAGGGACACCTTCCACTAGCTCAGGTTGCTCAAGGTCCCATCCAGCCTGGCCTTGAACACCTCCAGGGAGGAGGCATCCCTGACCTCCCTGGGCAATCTGTTCCAGTGTCTCCCCACCCTCACTGCAAAGGATTTCTTCCTAACCTCCAGTCTTAAATCTTCCCTCCTCAAGCTTCAATCCATTCCCTCTCATCCTATCTCCACAAGGCCTTCTAAACACCTGCAGGAATGGGGACTCCATCACCTCCTTGGTCAACCTGTTCCAGTGGCTGGGTATCAGCCCTGCGAGAAGAGGAGGTGCCTCAGCCTGGCAGAGCCTCTTGTTGGTTTGATGGCAAAGAGTGGCCTTTAAAATGGCCATTCCTGGTAGGTGGAAGGGCTTGTCCCTCCTCCACTGTTCACTGCCTGTGTGTCACCAGGCTGGTGGCCCTGGTGAAATCATAAACCCAGGGTTCAAAGCTCATGTGGCTGCGTGAGGTGGGCCTGGCAGTGGCTGTGGCCATCCACACCGCAGGGTGGAATTACAGCTCTAATTTATATACATGGGGGCAGAGAGCAGGGCTCTGCCTTACACCCTGCCCCTAGATTGAGGCAAACTCTGCTCCAAAATTCACTGACCAGCCTGCTGGGAGGAAGGTTCGTGCAGGGTCTTGGTGGGAAGAGAGAGCAAAGGGGCAAGAAAGGCTTCTTGGAGCCAGGGCTGTGTGCCAAAGCTTAGGTCCTGCTGGCCCAAGGGAGCTGCAGATGTCATCAAATCGTAGAATTGTTGGGCTTGGAAGAGACCTCCAAGATCATCCAGTCCAACCATCAACCCAACACCACCATGGTCATCAAACCATGTTCCCAAGTGCCCTGTTCCACAGGTTTCTGGAACACCTCCAGGGATGGGGACTCCACCACCTCCCTGGGCAGCCTGTTCCAGTGCCTGACCACTCTTGCAGCAAAGGCATTTTAAAACATCTCCAACCTAACCCTGCTCTGGCACAATTTCAGGCCATTTCCTCTCCTTCTATATCCTGATACTAGGGAGAAGACACCAATCCCCACCTCACTGCAACTTCCTTTCATGGATTTTTAGAGAGCCTCGAGGGCTCTCCTTAGCCTCCCCTTTCCAGGCTGCACAACCTCAGCTCCTTCAGCTGCTCCTCACCAGACCTGTTCTCCAGACCCTTCACCAGCTTTGTTGCTCTGTCTGGTGGCAACAGGTGGCAATGGGTGATGGTGGGGTGATGGTAGGTGATGGTGAGGTGATGGTAGATGATGATTGGATGATGGTAGGTGGCGTTTGGGTGATGGTGGGGTGATGGTAGGTGATGGTGAGGTGATGGTAGATGATGATTGGATGATGGTAGGTGGCGTTTGGGTGATGGTGGGGTGATGGTAGGTGATGGTGAGGTGATGGTAGATGATGATTGGATGATGGTAGGTGGCGTTTGGGTGATGGTGGGGTGATGGTAGGTGGTGATTGGGTGATGGTAGGTGATGGTTGGGTGATGGCAGGTGGTGGTTGGGTGATGGTAGGTGGTGTTTGGGTGAGGGCAGGTGG
>VXBD01012014.1:136006-157117 GCA_013399975.1 Indicator maculatus | reverse complement strand
AAGGGAAAAAGAATGGAGAAAAAGGGAAAAACAGAGGGGGGAAATGGGAAAAAGAGAGGCGGGGGAAAAAGACAAAAATCTTTAATGGTTCTACTATCCGGGTGCGGTTCTGGATGATTTTCATGCTGGTTTTGGTGGCCCCCGGGTATGATGTTCTGTTGGTGAGTAGATTAGAGCTTTATTTTGTAAGCCAAGATGATTTGGGTAAGAGCTTCCAATTATCTGTTCCCCTTTAGGATTAGTGATGCTAATGTGCTTAAATGTCCGAATAAAGATGTTCTCCTTCCCCTCCCTCCCCCCGCCTTCTCCCCACTAAAGGAGTTCACAGCCTTGCGGGTTGCTGCTGGGGTTGCTGGGGCTGGCAGTGGTCTGCAGAGGGGAGATGGCTTTCAGGAGTGCTTAATTTTGGACTTTGGGAGATGTATCTACTCTCTAGAGTTAGTTTTAGGTGGTAGTCTGAGCTCATCCCGCTGGTTCTTTTTAACTAGCGGGTGGACATCCCTTTCCTTGTGGCACGTCAGCCCATCAACGGGAATACGGATTTATTTTGGAAGCAGGTCTGATATTTAGGCATCAAATTTCTATTACCCTCCTCTATTACACAACTCGTTGTCCGTTTTTCATCCTAACTCCACAGAGAAGTGATTTAGGTGTGGATGGAAGGGTGTGGAGCTCTGCTTAGGGGTGGAAATAGCTGATTGAAAAGATCACGCAGAGGTCAGGTCCCATTTCCTTCAACTCGCACGGAGATCTGCACGGATTCAGGAACAAAATAGGGATTCTGAGAGGGTGAAGCAAACTGTAGCCCAGGACATTCCAGATGAACAGGAGGAGAAATTACTTCTGTGTGAGGGTGCTGGAACCCTGGAGCAGGCTGCCCAGAGAGGTTGTGGAGTCTCCCTTCCAAAGCCACTTGGACATTGTGATGCTGGGCAAGCTGCTGTGGGTGCCCTTGCTTGAGCAGGGAGGTTGGACTGGATGATGCCCAGAGGTCCTTTCCAACCCCCACCGCGCTGGGATTCAGGAATCTGTGCAATCACTTTATTTCCCGTCTGGTGGTGTCGGGAGCTTTGCCCTCCCATGTTTGTTGCCTGCAGCGTTGTTGCTCTTCCGAGTCCCTCCCCTCGGAAGGTAGGAGGTTAATCCTCCGGATTCAGGTGTTGACTTGATTTCTATTTCTGTGGTGTAATCCGGTGATTTTCATTTGTGGGTGAGGAATGGGATTAGAGGACATCGTGCTCGGCAGATGGTGGAGCTCTCCTGTACCATACTGAGCTACCACAACCTTCCACCATCCCCCCAACCCCCCCAGATAGGATTCTTCAGAGTTTAGTAACAAATTTCTCTTCAAGTGTTGCTCCTAATGAAACGTTGGAGGGATTTCAGCCCCCAGCAGTGGATATTTTGTCAAAAGTGATGTTTTATTCCACGCTGGTAACTGCAGCCAGCTTTCCTGGTAGGCTGAAGAGGTGAACTATGTTTCCAGGGTAACTGTGAAGTTGTTTAGCTTCACTTTGTGCCAGAAGTGAAGCTTGCTGGTATTTTCTTTTCCTTGTCCCTCTTTTAGAAATGGGGAGGCTTCACATCTCTTTTGTTTTACTAACACGTTAAAAAATTCTTCCCTTTCTTTGTTTTTTTTTCTCTGACGTTCTGAGGGTGTGGTAGGGAAGCAGACAATGTATGGCAGAAATGCTCATAAACTTCCCTGGCAGCTTCACCTCAGTAAAGGCTTTTCCCAACAACTCTTGCAGGAATTTCTGTATTATTTTCTTCTTTTTTCATTTGGTAGGATTTTCCTCCTTACATGCTGTGCTTTTTTTTTTTTCTGTGAAAAATCGTTGAAGATATTTCAGCCTGGAGAAGAGAAGGCTCTGGTGAGACCACCTGGTGGTCTTTTGGTGCTTTAAAGGGGCCAGTCACAGAAAGCTGGGGACAGACTTTTGAGCAAGGTCTGTTATGACAGGACAAGGGGTGAGGGTTTGAAGCTAAAAGAGGGAGATTGAGACTGGAGAGAATGAAGAAATGTTTGACACTGAAGGTGGTGAGAGCCTGGCCCAGGTTGCCCAGAGGTGGGAGATGTCCCATCCCTGGAACCATTGCAGGCCAGGTCATTTGAGGCTGTGAGCAACCTTTTCTAGTTGCAGATGTCCCTGCTGAGTGCAGGGGGTTGGACTGGATGAGCTTGTAAGGTTCCTTCCCACCCGAACCATTCTGTGATAATAAAGTTCATGTTCAATTTGGAGCCATCTGAGCCTTAAAACTCAAGTTGTTTGGATCCTGATAGAACTTTTGTCTGCTCTCAGGTTAAGCTTTGTTTAGTTTCTCTTCAGTCACAGTGGAAGGTTTAGTGCAAGGTGTCCCTGCCCATGGCATGGGGGTTGGAACGAGATGATCTGTAAGATCCTTTCCAACCCAAACCCTTCTGTGATTCTATGCTGTTTATTAGCCAAGCATATTTATTAGCCAGTAAATCTCTAAAGCCTTTCTACTTTAGAATAATTACAGAGGTAGGAATCCTGAATAAACAGAAGATGCAACCTGTAATTAGCTTTTGATAGCTGTACAGTTTGGTGCAAATAGACTCCTGAGCTTCACTCCGTTCTTTCAGACCAGGCTCTGGACTAATTCTAAGCTAAATTGTTTCTTTTCTGATAGGTGCAATTGACTTGAGTGCTGTTGTATGGAAAGTCCCTAAAGGGAGTCACAACACAGGGCTGCTTTCTGACTGGAATCCTTGGCTTTGTCGTTTTTGTTAGTGCCTCATTTTATATACAGCAGTAAACACTGTGAAGGTTGCCAACCCAAGGTTTGTGCTCACATTGCAGTTCTGGAGAGGGCAGAGTACCTGCTCCCTCCTGACCTGGGCTCTGAACCCATCTATTAGGGGGGGGGAAAAAAGTAATTTGTGATGATGATCATTGTGGTGTTTGGTTGTTGTTTGGTTATTTTTATTATTATTATTTTTTTTAAACCTGTTTCCAACCATGTGTCATCTTGGATGCTAATTGAGCCCCTCGTGTGTTTGCAGGCTCCTCTGGCAATACTTAACATGCTTCCTGGGTGCCTCATTTCCCCCAAAGGAGAAAAATAACATCAATTATCACTTGGAAGTAGATATTATTGAAAGGCTTTGCAGGCTCTGAAGGTTTGTGAGGGGAAGGCTTTGCAGGCTCTGAAGGTTTGTGAGGGGAAGGCTTTGCAGGCTCTCTGAAGGTTTGTGAGGGGAAGGCTTTGCAGGCTCTGAAGGTTTGTGAGGGAGAAGCTTGCAGGCTTTAAGGTCTGCTCCATGAGCTGTAGGTGAGATGTAGACCACATGAGAGAGTATCAAGTCCTGGCCAGCAGGTCCCTGGTGGCAGGCAGGAAGAGCTTGGGGGTTCCACCTCCCGGGAGCCTTTGCAGGGCTGTGTGATTTTTGCTTGGGTGTTGTCCTGGACTCTGCACCATTCAGTGCTTCTGTTTCTCTGGCTACTAGATAATTTTGAAACCAGTCCTGTCACCTCCCTCCTCTTTCACACGTGCTTGGTTGCTGTGAAGTGAAAAAGGAGCTGGCTGTCCTCGGTGAAGAATGTGCTGCTGCATTCCCTGCCCTCTCCTCTCCTCAGGGTTTAGTCCTTGCTGGATCTTTGGCCGTGGAGCTTTCTCTTTTCTGGCAGCTTTTCCAGGTATTGTCAAAATCGAGTTTATAGAACTCCAGGTGAATTTCCACCTGTCCTTGAGGGGTAAGAAAACTTCCTCTATTGAAGGTTCCAGGATGGTGGTGGTTGTAGGGAATGCTCTGCAGGAATCAGGATCCCACGGGAGAGGATTACTCCTTGCATGTCAGTCAGGGACACAGCGCAGTCCTGGCTGCAGAAAACTTCCTCTTACAGCTTTGGCTGCTCAGGGGGTTAAAAATTGTCCTGGTTTTGTGTTGAGGAGTCTCATAAAGATGTATTTTTTTTTCTTTCCTCCGAAGGCTTGGCATGTTTTCTCGAATTAATATTCCACAGAACGTGGTAACTCGGAGCTGGGGAATTTCCCTTTGGCAAAGGGGTTTGTCAGGCTGAGCTTTGTGCTGGGTAGTTACATAAAAATGTGAGCAGTCAGAGGGGGGCATGTCTAAATGTGCCACTTTTGAGTGATCTGCATCCAGTTGCATCTCGTGCCACTGGGCTGCTCTTACTTTCAAGCTGTGTCTTCTTAGGGGATTTTTTTTTTTTCCCTGCAGGAGGAGATGGATAATGCTAGTTGGAAGTTGTTCTTTCACAGCTGTGTGGACATGGAACTTTGGGATGTAGTTTAGTGGCCACGTGGTCTTAGCTTGACATTTGGACTTGATCTGGGAGGTCTTTTCCAATCAAAACAATGCTGTGATTCTAGGAGATATTGGTTTATGTTATTAATTTATTTCCTAGCACAGGCACAGCCTGTTGGGACTCCTTGTTCAGCCCTTAAGTAGCAGGCAGCTTTGGGGAGGAAAGGACTATGTCTGTTCAATGCTTCCAAGAGACCTTCATGGAGTAGGAGATCATTCAGTTTGTGAGGCTGAAGTAAACTGAATCCTGCAAGCCCAGACAGGAAGCCTGCAGAGATGCTGTGAGCAGAGTCTGGATCACTTCAGAGTGTCTGATGCATGAAGGTGACTGGAACCTGAGAGTGTTGCAATGTTTTAGATGTGGTTTTTTTTGTTTTGGTTTGTTTGTTTGTTTGTTTTGCATGAAGGAATCATAGGGAAAACCCCACAGACTTGTTGCTTTTGCTTCAGAAATGCATTTGGATGAAGGCTCCCTGGTTGCTGTAGTGGCCTTTGCAGTGCCAGCCACAGTGTGGTTGTCTTGAGTTGGCAGCCAGAGAGGTTGGAATAACAGCATCAGGAGGGCTGTGGAATTCCCTCTGCAGCAAACTGCTCTTGAATCCTAATCACAACCTTCTGAGTGACCACAGACCTGGCAGCTTAAACAGTTCAGCTGGAAGACATCATGCTTGAGAAACTTCCACATGCACCTGCCCTGTGCTGCTGGATGTACAAACTTCTCCTACAACCAGCCAGGGGTTTGTTGTTAGGTTCCCATTTATGTGCTGCCCGTGAGAGGTGACTGTTGGAGCTGATTCTGGGCAGGTACTTGCTGGCTGGGAAGAGGTGGAAGAAGTTGTGTCCTTTCTTTGATTGACTTTCAGGGGGTTTGAAGGTCATACATAAACCTCTCTCTGAACTTTCAGGTCTTTCTTGTGGAGCTGTGATCTAGTAACACTTAAACCTTCCCCCTCCCCCCTGCTCCAAATTAACAAGTGAAACCCATAGCAAGCCAATTAGTGTTTGCCTTGATTAGGCTTTAGTGGGTGGTGTTGTGCACAGTGGATTTACCATCTCTTAGGTTCTGTTAACTGGCAGGAACCCCAAATTCTTAAGAAAACCTGAGGATTGAGTTTGGGCCAAGCATGCTAAATTTAGTGTGAGACTATTCTGTCTTTGTGCAGTTACTGCTTAAACATAATAAATCAAAGTTTCTCCTCATGACTGGGTATCAGTTTAGGCTGGTATGACCTCACCATCTGATCAGAAAGGGAGAGGTAGGTCTGCTGAATGATGATGATGTTTTTCCTCAAGCCTAGACTTAAATAAACTAGGCTCTAAAAGAGGTTTACTTCCATAAACAACTTAATCTTGAGATTCTTGTCCCAGATCAAGAGAAAAATCTTTTCCCTGCTTCCTACTGCCTTTGATATGTTCTGGAAATATGTGAGGCTGGAAGTTCTGCAAGTGAGGAAACCATCAAACAGCTTTCCAAACTGCTTGGGGTTGTTTTTTCAGTGCATCTGTACAAGAAGGGATTGTCAACAGGGATTGTCACGGTTCCTGAACACCTTAGGATGATGTTGAAACAACAGGAGTTGAATTTGCTTTTTGATACTCTTGATCTCTACAAAACATGCTTGAATTTGCTTTTGATGCCCTTCATCTCTGCAACACGTGTTTGCATTAGCTTTTTATACCCTTCATCTCTACCAAACATGCTTGGGAAGAGGAAATGAATTTGTTCTTAGGCCTGTGTGATTGTGCTGATGCAATTTAAGCAGCCTGGAACTACAGAAGATGATTATCCCAGCATTGCTTGGTGTTTTGAGTCACGTCCCATGAACATGCATTTAAACACTGGGGGCAAAGAGGGGAGGGGGAATCTGGGCTCCTTTAAGCCACTTAGAGCCATTCATTAAAAGTTCTTATAAGAATTAAGTGCCCAAACAGCCAGTTTTGGGCTATAATAATTCTGTTGCATGCCTGAAGGCAGATGAGTGTTGGTCTCACAGCGGTGTGTGAGCTGGAAGCTTCTTACTACTGTAGTAATTATGAGTCAGGATGTTCATTAAGCCTGCTGGAACAAGGAGCAAAAGATAACCAGACCTTCAGCAGCTGAATTGTTATCAACAGCGTTCACTTGGAGGGAAAACTGCTGCATTCCAGCAATTCTCCAAAGACTTTGTGTCTGCAGCATGCCAACAGCTCCAGCTTTGGGGTCACTTTGGGCTGATTTTTCCAGCCTTACCCTAAGCTCTGATGGGGAGTTGTAAGAGATGGGGCTGGGCAGCCTAAGCTCTGATGAGGAGAGATCTGAGCCTTTTGTTGTTTTCCAGGTCAGAATACCCCTTTGATTTGGCTGGGGGTTGGGGACAGCATTGCCATGATCCCAGCAGCCCATTAAGCCGAGTGCCAGCCGTGACCCACTTACAGTCCAGCAGCGGAGTCCCAGAGCTCTGGCATTCCCAGGAAGCGTGTGTGTGTGTCTGGGAGCAGACAACTGCAACTTGACTGCAGAAGCAGAGCTTGGAGACAAAGGTGGATGCAAACAGAGAGGAAAAAGGGGACTTGGCTGCTTTTTGTTGTTCCAATCTGAAATAAGTTGGTTCAGCGCTTGGGAGAAGAGGTGGAGGAGGCATCGATGCTTGGTTAGGTTTTCCTTAGTGGTTACAACCATTTGTACCCTTCAGGGCTTCTAAAAGTCAAAAGCTGCCAGGGTTTCAGTGAAATATTAGTGAATATTAGGGAATTTAGAAATGTTGCTGAACTATTTTTAAGAGAATTTCTTTTAGCCTTCAGAGTTTCTAAGGGTGAAAAGCCAGCAGCGTTGTAGTGAAATAACTGAAAGTGGAATATTAGTAGTGGAATATTAGTAGTGGAATATTAGTAGGGGAATATTAGTAGGGGAATATTTTAGCAAACTATTTAACCCTTAATTTCTAAGGGTTAAAAGCCAGTAGTGTTTTAATGCAGTACCTGGAAGTGGAATCTTAGTGGAATCTTAGTGGAATCTTAGTGGAATCTTAGTGGAATCTTAGTGGAATCTTAGTGGAATCTTAGTATTTTTAGCAAACTCTTTGACCCTTCATGATTTCTAAGGGTAAAAAGCCAGCAGTGTTTTAATGGAATACCTGGAAGTAGAATCTTAGTAGAATCTTAGTAGAATCTTAGTAGAATCTTAGTAGAATCTTAGTAGAATCTTAGTAGAATCTTAGTAGAATCTTAGTAGAATCTTAGTATTTTTAGGAAACTATTTTACCCTTCATGATTTCTAAGGGTAAAAAGCCACCACTGGTTTAGTCAAACCCCTGAAAATAGAATATTTGGATGTGCTGTTAGTAAAAATGAGTAAACTAATAGTGAACTGTTTTACCCTTCGTTGTTTCCAATGGGTAAAAAGCTATCAGTGTTTTAGTGAAATGCCTGAAAATAGAACATTTCTCTGTGCTATTAGTGAAATATTAGTGAATATTAGTAACTTTAGAGCTATTAGTGAACTATTTTTTTTTTTAGCCAACTCCTTTACCCTTCATTATTCGTAAGGGTAAAAAGCTATCAGTGTTTTAGTGAAATACCTGAAAACAGAATATTTACATTGGAACTGATGCAAACTGTTGTTGTCCTACACATGAGCCCCTTCTGTTGATTGTTTTTGTGGTTCCTGTTGATTGTTTTTGTGGTCCCTGTGGATTATTTTCATGTCCCTGTGGATTATTTTTGTGGCCCTCTTGGTGTTTTCCTAGTGCCTGCTTATTCCTCTCTTGAGTTTGAGCTTTCTGTGCCTCTCTCCACAAGTGACAGTGACAAAAATCAACTTCTGAAACTCCTTATTCCTCCTGTTGCAAAGCACAGATCTTTGTTTTAGGGCACTGATGAGACTCTGAAGGACATAAATAGGAGTGGAATCGAAGTTTGTGTTCATTCCCCGCTTTTAATGAGCTCAGATGTCAGCTTGGATTAATTCTGGCTGCTTTCTCAATTCATAGTATCAGTGACTCTTGGTAGGCAGTGAGCTGTGCCAAAATCCAAGAGGGATGTTTATCTGCTGTGGGTATGTTCAACCATACAAGGCTTTGGATGGACAGAGCTGTCTCAGCCGGAACGAAAGCGCTCAGCCCAGGGTTGGAATTCTTGGCCCCTGTCACTGGGGTTGATATCTCAGGAGAACACTCAGAATCCCTCATTGAGCAAAATGAGCAGGGATCAGAGAATCAAGGAATGGTTTGGGTTGGAAGAGACCTGAGAGATCAGGTTGTTACCACCCCCTGCCGTGGGCAGGGACACCTTCCACTAGCCCAGGTTGCTCAAAGCCCTGTCCAGCCTGGGCTTGAACACCTCCAGGGAGGAGGCATCCACAGCCTCCCTGGGGAACCTGTTCCAGTGTCTCCCCACCCTCACTGGAAAGATTTTCTTCCTAATCTCCAGTCTAAATCTCCCCTCTTCCAGCTCAAAGCCATTGCCCCTCATCCTATCACTCCACCCTCCTCAGCTCTCCTGTAGCCCCCTTCAGGTGCTGGAAGGCTGCTCTGAGGTCTCCCCAGAGCCTTCTTTTCTTTAGGCTGAACAGCCCCAACTCATTTAGCCTGTCCCTATAGAGAAGGTGCTCCAGCCCTCTGATCATGGCCTCCTCTGGAGCCTCTCTAACAGTTCCATGTCCCTCTTGTGTTGGAGTCCCCAGAATTGGATCCAGTACTCCAGGTAGAACCTCATGAGAGCAGAGCAGAGGGGGAGAATCTCCTCCCTGGTCCTGCTGGCCACAGATGCCTTTAAACTGAGTGTTTGTGCTGAAGTCATGGAGCTCAGCTGGCTCGTACCTTTGCTTGGAGACCTTCAAGAAATGTCATTTCTATTATTTGTTGTCAAACAGTGCTCTGACTGGTGGCACCATTTCCATGCCAGGTATTGGTAGGAATGTTTTAATCAACATGATTAAATCAACTTATCTAAAGATCAGCCAGTTCTGGCTGTTCACAGCCACCAATGGTGCAGGGTTTGTCCTTTCCCTGTTCAAGCCTTTAACAGCAGTTATGGCCAAGACAATAAATCTCTTGATTTATGCAAATAATAGTGTTTCCTGAAACATGTTTGAGTTTGTGTAACACCAGTACAGGTGTCCATGAGCCAGCAATGTGCCCTTGTGGCCAAGAGGCCAATGGTGCCTTGGGGGTGCAGGTAGAAGAGTGTGGTCAGGAGGTTGAGGGAGGCTCTCCTCTCCCTCTGTTCTGCCATAGTGAGGCCACATCTGCAGTCCTGGGTCCAGTTCTGGACTCCCCAGTTCAAGAGAATCAAGGAACTGCCAAAGAGTGAAGGCTCTGAAGGTGCTGAGGGGCTTGGAACATCTTTGTGAGGAGCCAAGGCTGAGAGATCTGAGGGTGTTTAGCCTGGAGAAGAGCAGCCTCAGAAAGCTTTTTCTCAAGGCTCAGCAAGAGCTAAAAGTTAGGGGGGCAGGGAAATAGGACCAGATTCTTGTTAGTGGTGCCCAGCAACAGGAAAAGGGGTGGTGGGCACAAACTGGAACCCAGAAGGTTCCATCTGGACAGGAGGAGAAACTTCTTTGGTGTGAGGCTGCTGGAACCCTGGAGCAGGCTGCCCAGAGAGGTTGTGGAGTCTCCTTCTCTGGAGAGCTTCCAACTGCCCCTGGACATTGTGTTCCTGGGCAAGCTGCTGTGGGTGCCCCTGCTTGAGCAGGAGGGTTGGATTGGATGCTTTCCAGAGGTCCCTTCTAACCCTCACCACGCTGGGATTCAGGGATTCTGTGATTCTCATGAGTCATTGTGATGTTCAGCTTGTGTTCTCCACAAAATGCATATTGAAGAACAAATTCCCTGCAGCTCTCTGTGGTCACTGCCTGCAAAGGAGAGCACAAGTGAGTTGATTTGATGACAGTGGAGTTTCTGCTTGCTTCAGATCTTTTGCTCCTCTCCTAAGTACAGCTTTACCAGGTAGAAGGGAGATGCTCCTGGTTTCTGTGTGGTTGGGTGCAGCTGCAGGAGAGATTTTTCACGTCTGACCTGTTCTCACTAAACCTGACAGGACAAGGGCTATTTTCTTCTGAGAGCTGAATCACAGCTCACATAGGAAGGGCTCATCAATGGCTCCAGATCAGCATTTCAAGAAGGTCAGGGAAGCTGGTTTCTGCCTGCTGAGCATTATGCTAATTGGGTTGTTAAACATATTGGGATTGTGCTTCCTTTTGCTTCTGCAGCGCTGGCAGATTCCATCGGAGCCTTTGCTCTGCACTTGGGGTGCAGAGGGTTTGCTTTGGGCAGGGAGAAGCTTTCAGCTTTCTTCTGTCCTGTGTTGTAATCATGTGTGAGACATATGTCTGGAGAGCTCAGCTGGGACTGAGCTCCTCTCACCAGGTGTTTGCTTACCTTGTGTCACTGTCACCCTGCTGCTTGTTTCTGAAGGTAGAATCATGGAATTGTTTGGGTTGGGAAAGATCTCCAGGGTCATCCAGTCCAACCAGCAACCCAGCACCAGCATGGCCATTAAGTCATGTCCTAAAGTGCCATGTCTACAAGATTTTTGGACACCTCCAGGGATGGTGACTCCTCCATCCTTATACCTCAGCATGGTTGGAGCCCTCCTACAAGTTCCTGGGCTAGGACAACTTTTGCTCTCCTGTTTTCCTGCTCAGGGCTGCAGGGCTGCTTTAAAACCTTCCTAAACTGGGGTCTGCTTGTTTTTGCTTCTTGTATTGACTCCTTCAAATGCTGAGAGGAAGCTGTCTTCTGGAGATCTGCATCTCAGCATCCAGATAATTACACTGGTTCCAGCAGGACCTGGTTGTTGATGGGAGTGTGGAAGCAGCCTGTGAACATGGGAGGGGCACCTAAACCTGGCATTTTGAGAGCATCCTTCAGAAGGAGGCAATGAAGCAGATGGCAGGTCAGCGTCTAGAGAGCTTCAAAACTGATCACAGCATGTGCTGGAAGGCAAAGGATGCATTTGGACACTTGGCTGTCTGGCAGCCTCCTGCTCAGATGCTTCTCCTTGGGGGGAGTCACTGTGAGCCTTTGGCATGGCTTTGAGTCTGATGGCCACTGCCAGGGCTTGATGGGTCCTGGTTTGGAGCAATCTGAGGTTTGTGAGACCAAGGGTAAGAGCTGCTAGTGAAGCAGAATCATAGAACCATAGAATTGTCAGGGTTGGAAGGGACCTCAAGGATCATCAGGAAGAAGTTCTTCCCCATGAGAGTGGTGAAAGCCTGGAATGGGTTGTCCAGGGAGGTGGTTGAGGCCCCATCCCTGGAGCTGTTTAAGGCCAGGCTGGATGAGGCTGTGGCCAACCTGATGTAGTGTGAGGTGTCCCTGCCCATGGCAGGGGGGTTGGAACTGGCTGATCCTTGTGGTCCCTTCCAACCTTAACTGATTCTATGATCATCCTGTTCCAACTCCACTGCCATGGGCAGGGACACCTCATACCAGATCAGGTTGCCAGCCTGGCCTTAAAAACCTCCAGGGATGAGGCTTCTATCACCTCCCTGGGCAACCTGTTGCAGTGTCTCACCACCCTCACGCTCACACTTCACACTCACTCATGGTGAAGAGTCAGTACCTGAACTTGTCTGCAAAGAGCTGACTGGAGAAGGTATTGCTGGCCAGATTGGATGGCTCTGCTTTCCACCACATCTGCAGAGAGGAGGCTGAGTGAGAAACTGGAGGCAGGAGTGTGTGTTTTCAACTGAGCAGTCAGCAGGAGCTTGTTTATCACTCTTCAGCCGACGCTGGCTTTAACTCAGCGCTCAAGACGGTGTTTGCAGGCACTTGGGCTGGCTTGGCTGCAGCATCCAAATCTGTAGGTTTAGCATTTTCCTGCAAAACAAACAGAGCACAGGGTGCCTGAGCTGTGGCTGGATTGGGTCAGGCAAGGTAGAGCTCTTAGAATTAGAGCCATAGAATTGTTTGGGTTGGAAAAGCCCTCTGAGTCCAGCTGTCAGCCCAACACCACCATGAGCATCAAACCATGTCCCAGAGTGCCCTGTCCACAGGTTTCTGGAACACCTCCAGGGATGGGGACTCCACCACCTCCCTGGGCAGCCTGTTCCAGTGCCTGACCACTCTTGCAGCAAAGACATTTTAAATCATCTCCAACCTAACCCTCCCCTGGCACAATTTCAGGCCATTTCCTCTCCTTCTATCACCTGATACTAGGGAGATCATTCTGCTGTACTCAGTGTTGGTGAGGCCACAGCTCAAATCCTGGGTTCAGTTCTGGGTCCCTCATTCCAAGAAGGGTGTTAAGGGGCTGGAGTGGATCCAGAGAAAGGCACTGAAGCTGGTGAGGGGTCTGGAGAACAGCACTGGGGAGAAGCAGCTGAGGTTGTTCATCCTGGAGAAGTGGAGGCTGAGGGGAGACCTCATTGCTTTCTACAACTCCCTGAAAGGAGGTTGCAGTGAGGTTGGTCTCTATCAGGTGACAGATCAAGAGGAAATTGCCTGAAATGGTGGCAGGGGAGGGTCAGGTTGGGGATTATTTTTTTTTTTTTCCCTGCAAGAGGGGTCAGGGATTGGAACAGGCTGCCCAGGGAGGTGGTGGAGTCCCCATCCTTTGGAGGTGTTGAAGAAACCTGTGGCCATGGCACTTGGGGCCATGGTTTAATGGCCTTGGTGGTCTTAGCTTGATGGTTCAACTCACTGTTAGATGTCTTTTCCAACCCAAACAGTTCTATGACTCTAAGGAAGCATCAGGAGCTCCTGTGGCACAAACCCTGTTCTCAACAGGTTGGTTTTTTTTTTTTATGGGTCTGCGGTTTGGGGCAGATTATTGATGCCTGATGGGTGGTGGCAGCCTGCTGCATTGCCCTACCCTACCCACCTTAATGATGCCTGGACTGTAAAAGGAAGACATCACAGAGCTGTCTGCAAATTGCCCACAGCCTGAGAGGCAGAAGGATTAACTTCAAAGTGTGTAATTGTGTTGAAGAGCTGAGGATGACATAAGGGGGTTTGGCTCAGAGGATGATAAATGCCACCAGGTGTTTTGCTTTCATAACAATACTTTGTTGGACTCCACACAGATCCACCCAGCTCTGCTCTAGTGGCTTTTCCAGGAGTTATGGGATGTGAGTGGGAGTTGCAAAACTGATGAGGGTGTCCATTTGAATTGGAATGAGCTGGGGCATTGGAACAGGCTGCTCAGGGAGGTGGTGGAGTCACCATCCCTGGTGGTATTCAAGAAATGAGTGGCACTCTGGGACATGGTCTACTGGTCATAGAAGCATTGGGTAGAAGGGTTGGAGCTGATGATCTCAGAGCTCTTTTCTCACCTTTATGATTCTATGAATTGCAGTGGCTCAGTTGGTGTGGTGAAAGGCAGAACTGGAGTTCAAGTGATCCTCATTATGACTGTTAATAATTGACTTAGTCCCCATTGGCTCATTTTCCATGTAAAGCTTTTGAATTGCTGCTGTAGAGCTTGGGCAAAGGAGGCTTTTAATCAGATAACCTACCCTGCATCATAGGTAGTGCTGGGTAGAAAAGCTGAGGCTGGTATTTTCCATGTGGGGCTTGGCTACCAGAACTGGTGCTAAAGGTGGATTTGGTCAGGTTGTTGCTGAGCACACTGGAAAATTTCCCCCTGAGCTGATGCCAAAGCTATGAACCCAAGTCCAGTTCTATTCTTCCCTCCACTTTGCCTTAAGTATATTTGGGTTATGGGGACACATCCAAAAGAGATGTGTCAGGATCTGCTTCTGCTGGTGCACAAAGCAAAGCTTGCTCCTGAAGATGAGGTTTGCCAAGCTGGCTCCTGAAGATGAGGTTTGCCAGGCTGGCTCCTGAAGATGAGGTTTGCCAGGCTGGCTCCTGAAGATGAGGTTTGCCAGGCTGGCTCCTGAAGATGAGGTTTGCCAGGCTGGCTCCTGAAGATGAGGTTTGCCAGGCTGGCTCCTGAAGATGAGGTTTGCCAGGCTGGCTCCTGAAGATGAGGTTTGCCAGGCTGGCTCCTGAAGATGAGGTTTGCCAAGCTGGCTCCTGAAGATGAGGTTTGCTTGGTAGTGCTGCTAAGCCCTGTGCTTGCAGATTCCAGTGCTTGAAGTGGAGATGATAGGACCATAGAATCATAGAATTGTTTGGGTGGGAAAAGCCCTTCAAGATCATGAAATGCAGCCATCTAGCTAAGACCACCATGTCCCCAGGTGCCATGTCCACATGTTCTTTGACACCTCCTAGGGGCCCTGATTCCCTAGAATGGTTTGGCTTGGACAGAACCTTTAAAAGTCAATCTAGTTCCAAGTCCCTGCAGTGAACAGGGCCATCCTCAACTGGATCAGAACCCTGTCAGATGCTTCCCCCTTTCCAGGATGCTGCACCTGTTGTCCTTGCCAGCTGTTAGGGATGTCCTCAGTCAGAGTTTGCTAGGTAGTGCCCACAGGTCCATGTAATGTTGGTGCCCAGCACACTGGGTTGCCTGCTGTGGTGGTTCTGAGCTGGAGAAGCAAAGCTCGGTGCACGGTGGTGTTCTGCTGCCAGCAGCCCTGCTGGCAGTGCCTTTGGAAGCTGTGCCATGGACCACCTGGCTGCCCTGGCATGGTGAGCTATGTTGTTTATTACTGCTAAGTCTGGCAGCCTGTTGTCATGCTGTGTCCTTGCCAAGGGGGACAGGGAGGTAGCATCATTGCCCACTTCAGAGAGCTGCTGCTGTGGTGCAGCGTGGTGGTGAGCTCGACCTTTAAGACAAAGGTTGCTGCAGCTTAGTGGAGCTGCCTTAGAAATTGGCCTTTTGTTCATAGGACATAATAATGTGTTCATGGGAGTCATCTCCTCCCACAGCCCCTGTCCAGACCAGGACCAGTTCACAGAATCCCTGCATGGTGGGGTTGGAAAGGATCTCTGGAGATCATCCAGTCCAACCCCCCCTGCTCAAGCAGGGGCACCCACAGCAGCTTGGCCACAATGGCCAGCAGGGTTTGGAATCTCTCCAGAAAAGGAGACTCCACAACCT
Source organism: Indicator maculatus (assembly GCA_013399975.1). Taxonomy (NCBI): domain Eukaryota; kingdom Metazoa; phylum Chordata; class Aves; order Piciformes; family Indicatoridae; genus Indicator; species Indicator maculatus. The sequence goes on along the minus strand of VXBD01012014.1, from coordinate 141,894 downwards.
CTCTGGGCAGCCTGCCTCAGGGCTCCAGCAGCCTCACACCAAAGAAGTTTCTCTTTCTGTTCAGATGGAACCTTCTGGATTCCACTTTGTGCCCGTTGCCCCTTGTGCTGTCCTTGGGCATGACTGAGAAGAGTCTGGCCCCAGCCTCTTGCCCCTCACAGATCCTTTAGCTCTTGCTGAGCACAGAGCAGATCTGCTTTTCTCCAGGCTAAATAGCCCCAGGGCTCTCAGCTTTTCCTCCTCACAGAGATGCTCCAGGCCCCTCAGCATCTTTGCAGCCTCCACTGGACTCTTTCCAGTAGTTCCCAGTCTGCCTGCCTCCCTTGAGCAGGGAAGGCCAGAACTGGATCCAGGACTCCAGATCTGGCCTCAGCAGGGCAAAGGGGGAGGAAAACCTCCCTTGACCTGCTGGCCACACTCTTCTTCATGCTCCCCAGGAGGTGTTGGCTGCAGTTCCATGCCTTGAGTAGTCCTTGGGACAAGTGTTTTGGGCTTTAGTGTAAGCTGCTTGTTGACCAAGTTAGACCACATGCTTCTGTGATGACTAACACAAAATATTTGGCAGGTAGACTGGTGAAATGAAAGGGGACACTGCTCCTAGGCAATGTTGTCTGTCTGTACTGGAAGAAAATATGTTGTTAGCAGCAACCCCCAAAGCTGTTGAACACAAGGTATGACTTTTCCAAGCAAGCAAATGGAAATCAACCACCAAATGGTAAAGCTGGGAGAGATGGAGCAGAACATAAATGTGGGTAGCAAGAAGATGCAATGACAAAGCTCTTTTTAGCTAGCTGGGAGCTTAGAAGCAGCACAACCACGACAGCATCTTTGCATGAAGTGTTTTGTCTGTAGGTGGCACATCCTGTGCCAGACTCTTCTCAATGGTGCCCAGCAACAGGCATGATCTGGAACCCAGGAGGTTCCATCTGGACAGGAGGAGAAACTTCTTTGGTGGGAGGGTGCTGGAGCCCTGCAGCAGGCTGCCCAGAGAGGTTGTGGAGTCTCCTCCTCTGGAGAGCTTCCAAACCCACCTGGACATTGTGTTCCTGGGCAAGCTGCTCTGGGTGCCCCTGCTTGAGGAGGGGTTTTGGGCTGGATAGAATCATAGAAGGGACCTTCAGAGGTCCCTTCCAATCGCCCCCATGCTGGGATGCTGTGATTCTGTGAATGTATGAAAGACTTGGCATTTAGAAAGCAGTGCTGGTGATTCCAGGTCAGTCACAGAAGAGCATGAGCTGGTTGTGCTTTCTGGAGGAGCTTTGCTGTGCCAGCCCACGAGTGAGTTCTCCAGCACTGGAAATCCTGTTAGAATGTGAAGAGGAAGATCAGAGGATTAGGAGCTTTGTCCTTTCTTACAGCCTCTTCTGACACAAAAGCACCTGCCAGGCATGAAGGCAAGCAGGAAATGTCTTCTCACATCATTCTATTTCTGTGGCACAGTCACCTTCAGAAGCTCCATTGAAATGAAAGGCTCCATTCTCCTGAGCCCTTCCTGGGTTCAGGGGGTGGTGTGTCAGGTTTATTTCTGAAGCCTCCATAATCTTTGCCCACAGGCAGTAGCTCTGGGAAGCCACTTGCCTATTTTTATAATTAGTAGGTGGATTTTTTTTTTTTTGTTGTTTGTTTGTTTCCATAAACCAAAGCCCACAGATCTGTTCCACGAGATGCTTTGACTTCCATGTCACTTCCAGGTCAGCAGCAGCCTTATCTCCCACGGGATTAAGAAAAATTTCTTCCCAGGAAGGGTTCTCAGGCACTGGAACAGGCTGCCCAGGGAGGAGTCAGCATCCCTGGAAGTGTTTCAGAGACACATGGATGTCTTGCTGAGGGATGTGGCTCAGTGGCTTAGCAGGAGGTGGTGGGATTGTGAGCTTTAGTGGTTGGACTTGGTGGTCTCCAAGGTCTTTGCAAACCCCAACAGCTCTGTGATTCTGTGAATGTTTCCACCTTTTGCTGTTCTCTTCAGCTTTGCTTGGTCCACACTGTGGCAATCCTTCTCTGTGGGTGTATTCTAAGGAGGGTTTGGGTTTTTTTTTTTTTTACTTCCCATTTACTCCATGGGATAAATACTTTCAGTCTCAGTGTCCATGTAATTTTCCCCAGTGTTTTGGGAGGAAGCTGTCCCCATCACATCAGTGCTGCTCCTGAAGTGTTTGCAGCAGCTGGTGGCTCTGGAGGCAATGAGGACAGTGAGCAGAACAGAACATCCAGAGTTGGCACCTGTCCTGTCAGCTCTGAGGCTGGAGACAGTTGTCCTTTGTCTTTCCTTGTTGCCAAGAGGATGAGAAGTACAGACAACTCCAGGACATAATTCCAGGTGTGGGTGGTCTCTGAGCTCCTTTTTGCTGGTGAGGCATGGTTCTGGCTTTGGTATTCTGTAGGGGAGTAGCAAGTGGAAGAATGCCAGGGGTGGGCAGCCCTGTATTTCTGTGCTGCAGACAGCTGGCTCATCCATCTCCTTGCTCTCCTTCAGCTGTGTCCATGGTGTGCCTGCCAAATTGACAGCATTCCCACCCAAAACTGGAGTCTCTGGAGACAATCCAGCCCTGCCTTGCCTTCATGGGCTTCAGTTAGGAAGGGATGGTCCAAGTGCTGCCTGCTCAAGGTCGGGGGATCAGCAGCTGTTTGATGTGCTGCTGAAACAATAAGGAACCAAATTTCACCTCTTCTGAAGCAAGGTCACAGAATCATAGAATTGTTTTCTTTGGAGAAGCCCTCCAAGATTGAGTCCAACCATTGACACCACCATGGTCATCAAACCATGTCCCCAAGTGCCATGGCCACACCTTTCTAGAACCCCTCCAGGGATGGGGACTCCACCACCTCCCTGGGCAGCTTGTTCTAATCACTGACCACTCTTGCAGCAAAGAAATGCTTCTTAATCTCCAACCTAACCCTCCCCTGGCACAATATCAGGCCATTTCCTCCCCTTCTATCACCTGATACTAGGGAGAAGAGACCAACCCCCACCTCACTGCAATCTTCTTTCATGGAGTTGCAGAGAGCAATGAGGTCTCCCCTCAGCCTCCTCCAGGCTGAACAACCCCAGGTCCCTCAGCTGTTCCTCCCCAGACCTGTTCTCTAGACCCTTCACCAGCTTCATTGCCCTTTTGAAGTACAAAGCCACCTGATTTAACTCCATAAAGCAAGAGAGTGTTCAGTTTTTCCTGACAGTTACTAAAGAATCATCAAGAAACCACCACTTAAAGCCTGAAAGGTGCAGCCAAAAGGTGAACAATAAATGATTTTGGTCTGCACAGCAGCCAGACCAAATCTGCCTGTATTCAAGCCCCCATTTCAGTGAGTCCTGTTTGCAAATCCCAGTGCTGTCTGTCAGTCCCTGCTTAAACACCCAGCTGGGTTTTCCCCTAATCTTCATGTTTGTAATTTACTTTCCATCCTAAATCTCCCTTCTGGGACAAGAGTCTGTGAAGTGCCACCTGAGAAGCTGACCTTCAAACTGCTGATTTTTACTTTTTTTTTCCTCTCCCCATCCAAATATGACTTTTACCATGACAAAGCAGTTTCCCCAGGATCTCACCAGCAAAGGCAGGAGAGATTAGCTTGGGTTTTAATTACATTCTTACTGCAGAGGCAAGGGTAAAGCAGCAGCCATTTGAATCTCAGCAGCAAGAAGGAGCTTGAATTTTCCTCATCAAAAGCATATTTAATCTTTGTGAGCAGATGCAGGTGGCTACAGAAGGTTGGGTTCTTTTTTCTTTTTTTTTTTTTTTCTTGAAGAGTTGGTACACTCTGGATGGATTTTTTTGGGTTTTTTTTGAGAAAATCCATGTTGGGAAATCATCATCTTTCACTCAGGTGCTCAATTGGTTGTTGCCATCCTCTTGGCTACTATGGGACAGGCTTTGAAGGGTGAGTCTTGGGGCTTCTCTCACCTGATCTGGCTTGATGTGTGTTTTCCCTACAAATCAGCAGCTTTGCAGGTGATACCAAACTGAGTTGTGTGGCTGACAAAAGTGAGGGACAGGATGCCATGGAGAGGGACCTAGACAGGCTGGAGAAGCAAGTTCAGGACGTCCTCTTGAGGTTCAGTAAGGCAGAGTGCAAGCTCCTGTGTGTAGGTCAGCAAAATCCTTGATATTGGTCCAGGCTGGGGGATGATGAGATTGAGAGCAGCCCTGCAGAAAAGGGCTTGGGGGTGCTAGTGGAGCAGCTGGATGTGAGCCAGCAATGTGCACTTGCAGCCCAGGAGGTCAATGGCATCCTGGGCTGCATCAAAAGAAGTGTGGCCAGCAGGTCGAGAGAGGTAATTCTGGCACTGTGCTCTGCTGAGACCTGGCCTGCAGTACTGTGCCCAGCTCTGGGGCACCCAACACAGAAAGGACATGAACCTGCTGGAGTTCAGAGGAGGTCAGAAAGGTATCAGAGGGCTGGAGCACCTCTGCTCTGAAGACAGGCTGAAAGAATTGGGGCTGTTCAGTCTGGAGAAGAGAAGGCTCCAGGGAGACCTTACAGCTGCATTTCAGTATCTGAAGGGGGGGATCTACAGGAAGGCTGGGGAGGGACTGTTAAGAAGGGGCTGTGGGGATAGGAGGAGGGGCAATGGTTTGAAACTGGAGCAGGGGAGATTTAGGTTGGACATCAGGAGGAAGTTTTTCACAACGAGGGTGCTGAAAAACCAGAACAGGTTGTGCAGAGAGGTGGTGGAGGCCCCATCCCTGGAGACATTCAAGGTCAGACTTGATGTGCTCCTGGGCAGCCTGCTGTAGTTGGAGATGTCCCTGCTGCCTGTAGGGAGGTTGGACAAGGTGACCTTTGAGGGTCCCTTCCAATCTGAGGCGTTGTCTGATTTTTATGCTGCTAAATGTGCTTATTTATGGATTCTGTGAAATATTGATGTGAACACTTCCAACCAGAGCCAGGATCATACCCTCCTGAGTCTGCAGCCTGCAGCCAGCTTCTCTCAACACCACCACAGTGGCACTGTGAACTGCAGAGGTTTATTTCTGTCCTCTCCTCTCTCAGGCAGGCTGATGAACTCTCTTCACCTTCCCCTTCCCTTTCATATCTCAATCCACTTGAAATTCCTTCTCAACTACTTACACGCTGCCTTAGTCCCCTCCAGGTCCACGACCTCTCCTAGCCAAAATAGTCACCTAACCCAATCAGCTTATCAGAATCAATCTGTCCCTTCCACAGTCTCAACAGATCTTAATGAAATTATCCTCCCTCTCCCACTCCTCATGCTAGGAACTGCCATCAAAATCCGATTAAGATGCTCGCATTCCAAGGATGCAAAGGTTTTGTGGGAGAGCAGTGATGCCAAAACCAGGGTGATGGCCACAGGGAGCTCCCCAAAGCCAAAAGCGAAGCTGCAAACCCTGCATCTCTTGCAGTGCTTGAGGAGATTCTATTTTTATTTTCTATTTCCCCTCCTTCCTGTTGTTCTGTGGTTGTTTTAGTTTGGAAAAGCAGGCACAGAGCTTCTTACATGAACTAAAACTTGATCCTCAATGGAACGCAGGGCAGGGAGTGTACAATGTGGGACACAGTCCTGGCTCACAGCACACAGCTCATTGCTGCTGCAGCCAGCATTCCTAACCCACAACTTACCCCTCTGAGAGATCTGTGCTTTGCTTTAGGACATTACACTGCCATTTAAAAAATGTTAATTTTATTAATTTAAAAATTATTTTTATTTTATTTTTAAAATTATTTTTAAAATTTTTATTTAAAAATTATTTTTACTTGAAATTATTTTTATTTTTAATTTAAATTTATTTTTGTTTTAAAATTATTTTTAGCTTTGAATTTATTTTAAAATTATTTTAAAATGATTTTTATTTAAAAATTGTTTATTTAAATTATTTTTTATTTTTAATTATTTTTGAATGAATTTAAAAATTATTTTAAAATTTATTTTAAAA
>VXBD01012014.1:115294-130051 GCA_013399975.1 Indicator maculatus | reverse complement strand
AAAAAAAAAAAAAAAAAAAAAAAAGAAAACTAAGGCTTTTGGAGGAAGACATCCAATTGTTGGAGGTGAGGCTCTGTTCTCCTCACAGCTCCCAAAGGTCAGGAGGGTTACAGCCCTGATGTGCAACCCAGGGTGGATGCTTCCCATTGCAAAGTGGCAAACTGCTTCTCAGACCTTTTCAGAATCATTCTAGAATGCCCTGGTTTGTTTGTAGCAACCACAGAGTCTGCTGGCAAGAAGCTTAACTTCACTTGTAGCTGTGTTTTGATGAGAAGCTTTTCTGTAAAAAATCTGTGAGGTTCAAGGGAGTCCCCAGCTATGTCTTTCTCTCATGCTGCACATCACAAATACAATCAAAATCATTACACACTGATTTATACCTCTCTTGTGGATCCCCCTGAGAACAAGTCTGGTGAGGAGCAGCTTAAGGGAGCTGGGGTTGTTTCCTCTGGAGAAGAGGAGGCTGGGGGGAGATTTCATTGCTCTCTACAACACCCTGAAAGGAGGTTGGAGTGAGGTGGGTGTTGGTTTCTTCTGCATAGTATCAAGTGATAGGAGGAGAGGAAATCACCTGAAATTGTGCCAGGAGTGGGTTAGGTTGGAGATTAGGAAAACTTTCTTTGCTGCAGGAGTGGGCAGGGATTAGAACAGACTGCCCTGGGAGATGGTGAAGTCGCCATCCCTGGAGGTGTTCAAGAATCCTGTAGCCATGGCACTTTGGGAAGTGATTTAATGGCCTTGGGTTGATGGTTGGACTCAATGACTTTAGAGGTCTCTGCCAATCCAAACAATTCCCTGATTCTATAAAATGGGAGTCAGCTTGTTTCCTTAGGGCTCAGGACTGTTGCCTCATGTGGTGTTACCTCTGTGGAGCTGGGTGTGTGCCCTGCTGGAATCTGAACACTCTTTGTTTCTTTGCAGGAGAGCTCTGAGCAGTGCTGCTGAAGCAATTGCTTTCCCCTCATCTTTAATGTCATCTTGGTGACCAGGATCTTGTTTTTCACTATGAGCAGTGAGTTGGGTTGTAGGAGTTGGCTCCAGCAGGAAATGCACATTATGGTAAGTGGCAGCAAAGCTTTTTTTGAGATTTGGAGAATCTTTTGTTTCCTTTGTTTAATTGTAGACCTTAGCTAACAGATAACAGAGAGGACTGGAGCACCTTCCCTATAGGGACAGGATGAGAGAGTTGGGGTTGTTCAGGCTGGAGAAGAGAAGGCTTCAGAGAGACCTTAGAGCAGCTTTCCAGTACCTGGGGGGGGCTACAGGAGAGCTGGGGAGGGACTTTTGACAAGGGCTGGGAGTACTAGGGGGAGGGGCAATGGCTTTGAGCTGGAAGAGTTGAGATTAGGAAGAAATTCTTTCCAGTGAGGTTAGGGAGACACTGGAACAGGTTGTCCAGGGAGGCTGTGGATGCCCCTCCCTGGATATGTTCAAGGTCATGGTGGATGAGGACTTGAGCAACCTGGGTTAGTGGAAGGAGCCCCTGCCCATGGCAGTGAGGTTGGATCTTAGATGATCTCTAAGTTCCCTTCCAACCCAAACCATTCTAGGATTCTGTGAACACACCCAGCCCCATCAGTCTTGATATTTTTTGTTAGCTTTTCAAGTACACTTTCACTGCATCTGGCCAGCTGCTGTGAATGGGAAGCTGATGCCCTGATTCAACAACAAAAATGAATTTTCTTATTTTTAAATATCTCAGCCTTCAGACCTTCCTCAGCTAAGGGGAGCTTGGTGCTTGTACAGATGTTCTTGCAGGTTTTTTGGGTTGTAGTTTTTGGTTGTTTAGCCTAGTCAGTGAATAATGGTGGGGTTTTAGAGGAGGAAGAGGATCAGTCTGTCTTTCATTATGATCCACTCTGTAAACAGCATATCTGAAAGGCACCTTAGTCTCAGCTGAGCTGCTGTGTGAATTCAGATTGGAAGGATGTTGGTTGGTGCTCACGCTGCCTGTACATCAATATTTGCTTTTTTTTTTTTCCTTTCCTTTCTTTGCAGAGCCTTTTCCCTGGTCGGGCTTTTGCAGTTCTGCTGAATGTGTAATCACAGCTATGGCAACAAGAGTGGAAATCAATTCTGCTTTGGCGTCTTTGACGACAGTGCCTGACTTAAACGAGCTGAGGAGCCAGGAGAAACCGCAGCGTGTGTATGTCAGCGTGCTCTCAGATGCCAGCAACAAGACAAAGGAGGCCTCAGCATCACTGCCTCTTGAAGAGAACCAGAAGTTTGGGAGTGCTTTGAGGTCTGCAACCATGCCGTCGCTAGGGTCCCGGCCAAGGCTTTTCCCAAAGCCTTTCTCGAAAGAGAAACCTTCAGAGGCTTTTGCAAACGTCAAACCTCCCGTCCCAGCCTTCAGATCAAGTAGTCTGCTTAGAAAGGCCCCTGAAGAAACATCCTCTGCCAAGGGATTGAGTGGAAACGTTCCTCTGTTGGTAGACCAGAGAGTGATTGAAAGTGAGAATAAGGCTGGTGGGGAAATGGTCACCAATGTGACTTTCTACACTGGTCCCACTGCCAACACTGTCATTCTGTTCGAGGCAGCAGGCACAGAGCAGTCCAAGGTCAGCCTGGCCCAAGGGAAAAGGGCTGCTGAGGACTGCAGGGTGTTTAGTTCTGTGCACACAAAGGAGCTCCAGTGCACCACGAGGCTGGAGAAGCCCTCTGAGACCCCCAAGAGTCCCGAAGGGTCTCTTCACAGGCAGGTATCGTTTTGCTCCAGCCTTAGGCCAGTCACTTGGAACTCCCTCAAAACCGGTGAGAAAAAAGATGCTCCCGAGCTTCACCCAGGGGAGAAAACCCACGAGGGTGTGAACAATGGCAGCAGTAAGGTTGATTTCTCTGCTGATGTGCAGCAAAGGCCAAAACACAGACCGGTTTCTGCTATTTTTCTGGAATCCTTGCGAGATCAAAAGCACCGTGCCGTGGAAGCTCCCGAGGAAAAATCTCCTGCAGACAAATCCTGGGCTAGAAAACCAAGACCTTTGTCCATGGACCTCACAGCTAAGTTTGAACAGAAGGATCCTTCTTCTTGCAAGAAGCCTTCTTCCCCTCCTGAGGGCAAGGAGAACCTAGCAGCCATTTCTTTGAGTGACTCTCACGATCAGTCTGAAACGGGGCCAGAAAGTGAGGAAATGGAGTTGGCTAAAAGCAGTTCTTCTAAAACCAGCTTGAAGTGCAGCAGCCAGGAGGTGGGCATCCTAAATCATGGAAAATACACCTGGGAAACTAAGCTTAAATCTAAAAGTGAGCAAAGTGAGACAAAGCCAGAAGTAACAACTGACTTTTTTGGGTCTGAAAGAAGCCAGGAAACCGCTGGTGAGAGTAGAACTACTAAAGGGGGGAAAAGAGCAGAGCAAAAGGAAACTTTTTTGCTTCTGGGCTCTGGAAGCCCTGCAGCTTCCTCGGAAAAAGAGAGTAACGTGCTGAGAGGCAGTGTCAAAAAACACATTAGTCTGTTTACTTCAGAAAATCCCAGTGCCCCAGTGGATGCAGAGCTTCTCCCATCAGCTGCTGAGAAGGAGAACAGATGTGTGACCATCCAGCAGAGAATCAAAGAGCTGACGACAGAAGCCGCTGACGTGAAGCCAGGGAACCTCCGCAGGTCACTTCAGGCACGGCCACTTTCTGCAGACTTAACCAAAATGTAGGTTGCTGAGAAATTCTCTTGAATCCTCTTACCTTCATTCAGTAGAACTTGTGCAGTGAAAGAACTAACCTTTTGGGTTTTGCTAAGTGTAATGATTCTTTATGCTCTTGCTCTTGAGACGTTGCCTGGGTTCAGGTTTGGGCCCTTCGCTCCGAGAAGGACACTGAGATGCTGGAGCAGGTCTGGAGAACAGGGCTGGTGAGGAGCAGCTCAGGGACCTGAGGTCATTCAGCCTGGACAAATAGGAGGCTGAGGGGATATCTCATTGCTTTCTACAACTCCCTGAAAGGAGGTTGCGGGGAGGTGGGTATTGATCTCTTCTGCCTAGTATCAGGTGATATAATGAGAGGAAATGGCCTGAAATTGTGCCAGGGGAGGTTTAGGTTGAGGGATGAGGAAAAATTTCTTCACTGCAAGAGTGGTCAGGCATTGGAACAGGCTGCCTAGGGAGGTGGTGGAGTCACCATCCCTGGAGATGCTGAAGAAATGTGTGGCCATGGCACTTTGTGGTTTAATGGTTATGGTGGTCTTAGATTGATGGTTGGACTTGATCTTAGAGGTCTTTTCCAACCCAAACAATTCTATGATTATGAAATACTGATATTTTTCCTTAAGAAATGCAATTTATTGGATCTTTGCTGCCAGCCTGCTTTGGTAGGAAGCATTCCTGCAAACTCACTGGACTAAAAGGAGTAATAGAAGTCTCTTCTCTCAGGTTTTCAAGCCCAACGTCAAGCAGCGAAGCAAAGCCTGAGAAACCTGCTGAGACCAGGAATGACTCCACCAGTGAAATGCAAGAAAAGCAAAAAGTAAGAAACCAGCAGCAGGTGATGTGGTCTCCAGCAAGGTTTGCATCCTGTGTGTCATTATCAATCTGGGCCTTCAACCTGGGTCTGGAGAGAATGAAGAGTGACATAATCCTAAGAGGTTTACTTGTGTGAGGCTATCTTTAGGACATGCCTGGAACTTAGGGCAGTGTCATTTCTTGCAGTCAAATAGGCAGTGTGGTGGCAGAGAGTGAAAAGTATTTTGTATCCTGTTTTAAAGGGACTTTTAATGCCTGAACCCCCACAGTGAAATGGCTGTGGCTGTTTGTGCAGTGATTAGCCTTTTTTTCCTCTGGGTTAGAGCATTTCTACATCTAGCTCACAACTCGTTGTAGGACTCATGTCCATCTCCTACATAACATTTAACCTAGAAATTTGAACACTGAAGTATTACACAGAAAGTTTGAAGGCTGGACTGGAAGACCCTTAAAGGTCTCTTCCAACCCAAACCAGTGTGTGATTTGCCTTTATTTTCTCTGAGTTGGAGCATTTCTACATCTGGCTCACAACTCCTCATCAAATTCATGTTCACAGAATCATAGAATTGTCAGGGTTGGAAGGGACCTCAAGGATCAGCCAGTTCCAACCCCCCTGCCATGGGCAGGGACACCTCACACTACATCAGGTTGCTCAGAGCCACATTCAGCCTGGCCTTAAAAACTTCCAGGGATGAGGCTTCCACCACCTCCCTGAGCAACCTGTGCCAGTGTCTCACCACCCTCATAGTGAAGAATTTCTTCCTAACATCCAATCTGAATCTACCCATTTCTATTTTTGTTCCATTCCCTTTAGTCCTGTCTCTCCCTGACTCCCTAAAAAGTCCCTCCCCAGCTTTCTTGTAGCCCCCTTCAGATACTGGAAGGCCACAATAAGGTCACCTTGGAGCCTTCTTTTCTCCAGCCTGAACAGCCCCAACTCTCTCTGTCTCCATAGGAGAGGTGCTCCAGGTCTTGTGTCTATCTGCTAAATAACATTTAACCTAGAAATTTGGACACTGAAGTATGACACAAACTCTGAAGGCTGGACTAGAAGACCCTTAAAGGTGTCTTCCATCCCAAACCAATGTGTGATTTGCCTTTATTTTCTCTGAGTTGGAGCATTTCTACATCTAGCTCACAACTCCTCACCAAATACATGTTGTAGATCTCGTCTCCATCTCCTCAGTAACATTTGACATAGAAATTTGGATGCTGAAGTATGACTCTCAAAGTCTGAAAGGTTTGACTAGAGGATCTCCAAAGCTCTTTTCCAACCCAAACCAGTTTGTGGTTCTTGATTTTGCTACAAAAGCTTTAGAGTCTGTCTGTTTCCAAGCAACTCTTTGGTGTTGCAAAACTTTTCTGCTGAAAATTCATCTTAATGTTGGAGATTTAGTGTAGTTTTAAGGGTATTTTTTTTTAGGAGTTCTCATGGCTGTGCTTGTTTCCTGCCTAGGCTGAAGGTAAGACAATGTGGTATGGAAATTTGCAGCTAGCTACCAAGCTTTGGTAGTTTTAATATCCTTTGAAAGAAGATGTGTTTGTTTTAAACAAGAAGATCTTTCCCTAATGGCAGTGCTGTTTTCAGAACGAGTCAGTGAAATAAGATTGAAGAAAAAAAAAAATTCCTTGGATTTCCTTGAAGAACACAGCACAGATTTGAAATCTTTGGGTAAAAAAAAAAAAAAAATATTTAGTTTTTATTTTCTGACATTCTTCAGTTCTTTTTTTTTTTTAAGAGAATCTTAAATAAATTTCAGGTTTTAAGTAATAAAACTCTTGTTGAAAGGGTTTGAAGAAAGGTTGAACTCTTGTAGGACCAAGGACTAAGGGGTTTTTTTTTTGGCATGCTGGGCTTTTTCAACCAGTGTTAGGAAAAATAACAGCTTTTGGGATGCTGTTTCCATTCCCTGCAGGTAGATAACAGTGAAGAGCTGGCAATAAAAACCAATTCTTGCTTTCTCTCTTTACTTCAGCTCAGCCTTGACCTTCTTAAGAGCTCCAGCTGTGCTATTTACCCAGGTTTTCATGTTCCTTCATGTTATTGACCATGTAACTGGTTAGGTCTAGTGGGAAAGACCATTTTGACAAAATGCAGTATATTTAGATTCTCCTGGGAGTTAAGCCTTCCTCTGAAGGTGCCTACACCCCTGTGGTGCTGCTCTGTGCTCTGCTTTTGGGCTTGGAGTTTCTCTAGAGCCTGCAACGTTAAATGTTCATCAGGGAGTCTGTGGAAGCTGGGGGCTGTGAACCTCCAGAAGTTTTGTGCTGATTTTTTGCATCTGTTGCCTTCTCTGGAGTAGGATGTGAGTTCACTGCAGGTTCAACTGCCTTGTGGGGTCTGAGCTCAGCAGCTCACAGTTGGGCATATTTCATGAATCAGAAAAACACAGGGGTTTGAAGGGACCTTTAAAGATCATCTAGTCCAATCTCCCTGCCAGAGCAGGGTGTCTTAGAGCAGGTCACACAGGAACACACCCAGGCAGGTTTTGAATGTCTGCAGTGAGGGAGGGTCTGTCCAGAAGCCCTCTGGGCAGCCTGTTCCAGGGCTCTGTCACCCTCACAGTGAAAATCTTTTTCCTTACATTCATGTGGAACTTCCTCTGCTCCAGCTTGCACCCATTGCCCCTTGTACTGTTGTTGGACATCACTGAGCAGAGCCTGGCTCTGTCCTCCTGACACTGCCCTTCACATCTTTATAAACATGAATGGGGTCACCCCTCAGTCTCTTCTTCTCCAAGCTAAAGAGCCCCAGCTCCCTCAGCCTTTCCTCACAAGGGAGATGTTCCACTCCCTGCAGTATCTTTGTGGCTCTGAGCTGGACACTTTGAAGCAGTTCCCTGAGGTCCTTCTTGAATTGAAGAGCCCAGAACTGGACACAATATGCCAGATGCAGCCTTGCCAGTATCAATGATAGAATCATAGATGGGTCTGGGTTGGAAGGGACCTCCAAAGGTCATCTGGTCCAACCCCCTCTGCAGTCAGCAGGGACATCCTCAGCTAGACCCTGTTGAGCCTCACCTTGAATATCTCCACTGCTCCACAGCTACTCAATGCTTCATCTATTTTTTTCCTTCTTTGTACTAAAACTCAGCTAGGAGAGAATTATNGGTAGTGATAGGACTGGGGGGAATGGAATAAAGCTGGAAGTGGGGAGATTCAGGCTGGAAGTGAGGAGGAAGTTCTTCCCCATGAGAGTGGTGAGAGCCTGGAATGGGTTGTCCAAGGAGGTGGTTGAGGCTCCATCCTTGGAGGTGTTTGCAGCCAGGCTGGATGAGGCTCTGGCCAGCCTGATGTAGTGTGAGGTGTCCCTGCCCATGGCAGGGGGGTTGGAACTGGATGATCCTTGTGGTCCCTTCCAACCCTGACTGCTTCTATGTTGTAATCAAGGAGCTGCTCGTTTGCTTAGGTGACCTTGATCTCAGTGGGTGTTGTGTTCAGAGAAGGTGGGTCAGTTTAACTTGTGCAGGCTGTTGCACAGAGTAGGAGCAAGTAAGGCTTCAAGTGAACTCCATTGCACATCTTTTAGATAAAATTATCCTAACTGTTGGATTTTTCTCTCATTCCAGAGTAAGGAGATCAAGCTGGCACCTGGCGCAGATGTCACTGAAGCACACCCTGCTGGCAACCCGTGGAAAGGCCGGCAGGTGTTAAAGATCACCAATAAACCTGATCCCATAGAGAGGAGAGGAAGCTTCCTTGGGGATGGGCAGCATTTTCCTCAGCAGGGTGAAAATTCTGCCTCATTCACAAGCAACCTGGAAAAAAAACTAAAACCAAGCCCCCTGACGGAGAAACCCTGCGTTAAAACCGTCCGAGCCACCATGTTTGACCACAATGTTCAGAGGCACAACGTTGCTGCTGCTCAGCCTGGGACTGATTCTGCACTGAAAAAAACCAATGAGCTGGAGGTGAAGCCTGAAGTGGTGACTTTGGGCCACACCAGGTGGTCCTGGATGGGAGACGTGGAGGAAAGCGCTAGTATAAAGAAGGAGCATCACCAGCAATCCGAGTCATCCAAACATACTGATGTAGAAAAAAGGGGAAACCTGACTTGTTCAAGTGAAGACAAGAAAATGACTTCAGGAATTCTCATGGAAAAATCTTTGGCTGAGAAAAGTGAAAAGCCCACCACAAAAAACGCTGAGGACTCCGTCGTTTGCCAGAGAATTGAGCCCCGGTACGAAATCTTTCAGACGTGTGGTGAAAGAGCTCTGAGTGAAGCCATTACAATGGCTCCTGAGAAAAAGGCCATGACTCTCAGAACCAGGAAATCATCTGTGAGAGAGAGCAAACTGGATGAGGATCTTCTCCATGATGGTCAGTCAGGTAGGGTGAGTAGTAAAACCCTCTACTTGAGGGAGGAAAACGTTATTTCAGGAGCTGGAGGCACAAAGGTGCTTGTGAGCAAGTCTGTGCTGAGAGAACCTAAGGATTTGTTCTCCAGTGAATGCACTTTACCTGGGCAGAAGAAAGACTCTGATAGGACTGAACCTGGTCCCTTGGCAATAGCTGAGAAAACACCTCATTCCACAAGCAAAAGCAAATGTTTGGGGGTGAATGAGAATGGGAGCAAGCTCCCTTCTGAAATGAAAAGTGATCAGGGTGATGCCTCTTCCATGGAGAAACCAGAGAGGTCTAACATGATGGAATGCTCTTCTGAGAAAAGGAGTTTTAAGCCAGGTGGGACAGAGAGCTCTGAGTTCAGAACCAACTTGGACTGGGAAGTTATTTCAACAAGTGTGAATAAACATGTGGCCCAGTCTTCTGCAGTGCTCTCAAGTGGGCAGTTCTGTAAAGCTCCCAGTAGCCACCATCCTGATCCCAAAGTTGTGCTCATCAATAAAGAAGAATCCAGGACCTTTAGTTTAAGGAAAAGTCTGGAGTTAAATCACAAAGAGCAAGACTTTAGCTTAGATAGACCAGCCCATCAAAAAATCAGAGTAATGGATCCAGAAGAAAAACTCAGGAGAAGCAGAAGTAGTGTTTCTGACTTGAAGATTTCTGAGAGGTGGAGGAGGAGGACCTTGCCTCAGGATTCTGTCAAGACAGAAGAAGTTGTCTGGCTCGCTTCTGAAAACCTCAGGAGGCTGAGCCAGACAGATTCATTGCAGCTGGATGAAAGCTCAGTGAAAAAGAGAAGCAAAAAAGGCAAAGAAGGGCTGGAAGGGAATGAGGCAACCCAAGCCCTTCTTGGAAGTCCTGGTGATGGCTTGAAAAATCAGAGCTCTGCCTTTGAGCCAAAGGCAACTTATTATGCAGTGACTTATCAGCCCCCTGGTACCAAGAAAGAGAAAAGCTGTGCTGGTGCTCCAAGTGCAAGTGAAATGAACTCAGGCTCAAGTGAGGGAGCAACAATTAACCTGGACCCTGTTTTTCCTGGGAGGTCCAAAGCTTTGTTGCAGCAACCAGCTAAAAATGTGACAAATTCAAACTGCAGAGAAGACTCCAGGGAAGTGCATTTTAGCAAGGATCAGGTTAAAGAAGATGACAGAGATGATGTTTCTTCCAAAAGCCTTGCATTTGGTAGTTTCCACATGCCTAGGAAAGATAACCAACAGCATCATGAAAGAGGTCTGGATCATTCTAAAGAGAACATTATAGACGTTGATGCTTTCCTGTTGAAGCAGGACCTGGAAAGTACAACTCCAAGTGACCTCAAAAGTAGCAGAAGAAGAGTCTCCTCTTATCATGAGCCCAGGTCCCCTCCACGTTTTGCACAGTCACATAGAGACACTGAACTGGGCCCCCAGAAAAGGAGTGAACATAGTTGTGATTTATCTGGGAGGAAGGCTGAGGATGGATACAGATCCCAAATTCTTGATATCGACGCGCTTATGGCAGAGTACAAAGAGGAATCGGTGAAGGCCAGCAGCGTTCAAGACAGGCTCTCTGGAGAGCACAGTTCACTGAGTTGGGAGAAATCAAAGAACAGAAGGAATGTGTCAGATAGGATGAGTTCATCCTCCAGCTGGAAAGAGTGGAAGGGCTCAGATCACTCTTCTGTTACTAGCAAGCAAGGTGATTGTGCGGGGGAGTCCCACAGACCGGAGAAGTTAATTGTGACTGAAAAGAGCAAAGAGAAGCTGGAATCGTGTAGCCCAGAAATTGAGAAACAGAAGTGCAAAGACAGAAAGTTCAGCCCTCCTTACTGGGGAAATCCCAGCAGCTTTTCTCCAGAGAAGCTTCTAAATTCCCCTGTGGAGTTCACTCGCAAGAAGACTTTCATCGTTGATGAGGATGAAGAGGTGAACCTGACGCCTAGGACTCAAAGCTCAAAGTTTGTGATTGAGAGGGTCCAGCCTGTCAAGCTGGTTGGTACAGAGCACAAGTGGGAAGTTAATTTTGCTTCCAAGTTGTCCATAAAGACAGATGATGGCCACTCCCAGAAGAAGCTGGTCACAAAAGAACAGGTTTTGGAAGTGTCTCCAGAAGGCGACCGGAGCAAAAACGCGGCCAGGAGCTCTGCGACGAGGAGCAAAGACAACGTGAAGAAGACAACCTCTGAGAGCGACTCTCCCAGTCCAAAGGGTAAAACTGACTGGAGGAGCTACACAGCTGCTTTAGGAGGTGCTCCCACGGATTTGAGGCGCTCCTACTCGGAGAAGATCCACCAAGGAAAAGGCAACCTGCTGCTCGTGCAAGAGGTGAGGGGAAGGAAGGATCTGTACCGCTGCAGGCAGAGCCTGCCGCCGGAGAGCGTGGACGGCGGCTGGAAGCACAAGGCGTCCCCTCCCTCAGACACCTTCTTCCATGAGGACAAAAAGGTAACCTTCTCTCCAGTTAGGGTGGTGGAACAGGTTGCCCAGGGATGCCCCCCTCCCTGGAGGTGTTCAAGGCCAGGTTGGATGAAGCCTTGAGCACCTTGGGCTAGTGGGAGGTGTCCCTGCCTGTGGCATGGGGTTGGAACTAGGTGATCTTTAAGGTCTCTTCCAACTCAAGCCACTCTGATTCCATGATTCTCTTGCCAGCTGGTTGTCTTAATTGCTTCCTGTAATTAGTGACAGGATGAATTGCTTCCTGCAACTAGTGACAGGACGAGAGGGCTTGGTGTGAAGCTGTGCCAGGGGAGGTTTAGGTTAGATATTAGGAAGCACTTCCTCACAGAAAGGCTGAGTAGGCACTGGGATGGACTGCCCAGGGAGGTGGTGGAGTTACCATCACTGGAGGTCTTGAAGAAAAGATTGGTTGTGGCACTTGGTGGCATGGTTGAGCTGATGTCATGGTGTTAGGTCATAGGCTGGACTTGATGATCTCAGAGGTCTTTTCCAGCCTCTAGAATTCAGTGATTCAGGGAAGTGAGAAGAAGCTTTTCTTGTGTGTCTTTGTTGGCTTTGCAGCAGTGAGCAGATCTGCAGAGTGCAACAGAACTCATTTCCCTCTGGGTTTTGTTATCTGGAGGAGTTTGGTCCTAGATGACCAAATTGTTCTTTCAGGTGTATAAATATTTATTGGTGTTTCCATGGAGAATTTGAAACAAGTCCATATATTGTTAATGCTGCCAACCTAGGATGTGAAACTGTGAACTCTGCAGTTGGATAATGGCTTGAAAAGAAGCATCACAGAATCCCAGCATGGTGGAGCTTCCAGTTTGTGCCCATTGGCCCTTGTGCTGTTGCTGGGCACACTGACAAGAGTCTGTCCTTATCCTTTTGCTAGAGTGGGCCCTTTAGCTCTTGCTGAGCTTTGAGCAGATCCCCTCTGGGGCTGCTCTTCTCCAGGCTCACCAGCCCCAGGGCTCTCAGCCTTTCCTCTTCACAGAGATGCTCCAGGCCCCTCAGCATCTTTGGCGACTCCACTGGACTCTCTCCAGTAGTTCCCTGTCCCTCTTGAACTGCAGACCCAGTACTCCAGACATGGCCTCACCAGGGCAAAGCACCGGAGGAGGAAAACCTCCCTTGACCTGCTGGCCACACTCTTCTTGTCATGTTCCCTATGAGACCATTTGCCTTCTTGGCTAAGAGGGTACATTGTTGGCTCATGGTGAACTTGTTGTCCAGCATCACTCCTAGGTCCTTCTCTTTGGAGCTACTTTCCAGCACTGGTACTGGTGTAGGGGGTCATTTCTCCAAAGGGCAGGACCTTACATGTGTCCTGATTGAATTTCATGAAGTGGCTCTCAGCTCTCCAGCCTGTCCACATAATTTGGGTTTATTTCATGAGCTGCCACCAGTGATCTTTTTGAGTTCTTTATGGCTTGTTTTTTGGTTTTAGGTTTTTTTTTTTTCCTTGAGAGAAGCAAATTATGACTTTTTTTTTTTTCCTTGGGTGAATGACCTTCATTTGTCTATAAAACAGCAGATGCTGACTTCAGTGCAGTGCAAGTGATGCCCTTAGTACAGGGACATGTTAATGCTTTGAGGCATGGCCAGCTGGACCTTCATGGCTCTAATGGTTTTCTATTTTGTGTTTTTCCCCTTTGGACCTTCTCTGGTTTTGATCTCAGGAGGAGCTTTTCTGTATGTGTAAATGTAACAACATCCATGACTTCATTTTAACAGGCTTCTAGGAAAGAGTGGACCAAGCAGAGTTCAGACAGACCAGAAGGAACAGACTTTTCCTTGGCCTCTACTCTGAGGAGCCACCACAGCTTCTACAGGGAGAGAAAAGTGGACAATGGGAAGGTAGGTGGAGGAGGCTCTTGGGCAGGGCTAAGGGAGCTGCAGCCTGGCTGCCTCCTCTCAGCACTGTTTTCCTTTCACAAAGAGCTGGAAGAGTGTGTGTCTTCTAGAAGGACCAAAGGCACTTCTTGTGGAGTCTAACTGGTGGAAAACACTTCTGCCTGGGGGTTCCAGCACCACACTGCTCTGTGCCAAATCATCCAACACAAAGCATTAAGCCTGCAGTGTTGGTTTGTCTTTCAAAGCAAAGAATTTTCATCCTGAAGTCTGAAGATGGGTTTAAATCATTGAGTTTTGTTTGCTTTTGGTGTAGATAATGCAGATTGGTTAGATTCTTCTAGAAGATCTTTTCTGGAAGATTGTGTGGACAAACAGAACCTTGTCATAGTCTGAAAACCAAAGGATTTAATTTTCATTCTAAGAGGACTCTTTGTGTGAAGAATCACTGCTGATGTTCTTGATAATCTCATTTGTTTCTGATATACCTAATCTGTGTCAGAAGCTGTGGAAGCTCCAAGCCTGGAAGTGTTCAAAGCTAGGCTGGATGGGGCCTTGAGCAACCTGCTCTAGCAGGAGGTGGCCCTGCTCATGGTCCCTTCCAACCCAAAGCATTGTATGATAGATGTTTTTAGGGTAAATTCCTGCTTAAAGTTGTTGGGTGATACTCTCCTAAGTTGCAGAAAGATGTCCTGACTTCAGGACAGATGAATTTTTATCTTGGGAATCAACATCCTATATCTAGGTGTCATGAAATACAAAGCTAAGACCTATAGATCCCAAAGACAAAGATACATAATCCCAACATTTCCTGTGGAAAATGAAGGATTTGAAGCTCTTACAACTGTAGAGTTTTGTGTGAGACATTGCTGCTGCCACTGAAATCCTTTCTTACTGGAAGAACTTGTTTGAAAGCACTTCAGGTGCTGTAGATTTGGGTTTGATTTTTTTTTTTCTTGGTTGCTGTGGGGTTTTTTGGCTTTATTTTTGACTTTGGTTTTTCTTTTTGGTTTATTTTTTTACTTTGATTTTTCTTTTTGGTTTATTTTTTACTTTGATTTTTCTTTTTGGTTTATTTTTGCCCCTGAGCATGTTTGCTACAGGGGACCAGTGCTGCTGGCACATCAGAGTGCCCTCTCTGATAACTCTGCACTTGAATGTTTTCAGTTGTCCCACATCCTGTCAAAGCTCTTGTGTGCAAAAGAGGTGACTGAAAATTGTTCCCATCCAAACCAGCCCACGGTCAAATCTCAGAGTCTCAGTCTGCAGCACACTCCTGTGGTGACTGCTGTGTATTGCTCTCCACAGAGGTCCTGGGTTTGGAGTTCCTCAAACTGCTCTTGAAGAGAGAATAGACAAAAGGAGCAAAAAAAGAGAAAGGAATTGAGTGAGGTTTTTGTTTTCTTTCCTAGTGGAAAAATAAGAAAGAAAACACTCAAACCTATCAAGTGTTTGTGAACAGGGAGTTTGGGAAACAGGCTTCTGTTGTTCCAATTCTAGTCTTAAAACTTCATGGGAAGTATTCCAAGGGCTGAAATCCTCTTGACTTTCCCATTCCTAGCATGGATTGGAGGTGGAGGGTTCAGCTTGGAGGGAGGTGGAGGGTTCAGCTTGGAGGGAGGTGGAGGGTTCAGCTTGGAGGGAGGTGGAGGGTTCAGCTTGGAGGGAGGTGGAGGGTTCAGCTTGGA
>VXBD01012014.1:104267-115220 GCA_013399975.1 Indicator maculatus | reverse complement strand
GGAGGTGGAGGGTTCAGCTTGGAAGGGAGGTGGAGGGTTCAGCTTGGAAGGGAGGTGGAGGGTTCAGCTTGGAAGGGAGGTGAAGGGTTCAGCTTGGAGGGAGATTGAGGCTTATTTACAGAGCAGATAGTCATCATTCAGCACCTAAAAAGTTTTTATGTGCTGTCAGCTTCCAGTGTGGCTATACAAAGATTTTGTTGAGAAGGTGGAATGTGTGGAAGGGAAGTGCTCTCAGAAATAGTGCTGAGATCATTGAATTATTTAGGTAATCCCCTTGAATAAATGAGTGCTGTGCTCCAGCCTGGTTGTTAAGTGTGAGGTTACCCCAGATAAACCTTTCTCTTCCTCAAGTGTAGCTGGAGATGGTTAGGGAAGGCTGTCAGCTCCTTGAGAAGGGAAAACTCACATGTCCAGCATCCACTGGAATTCAGTAGGGTCCAAGTGCTTTGCTCCTTTGTATGGCTCTGAAAAGCCTGTTCATGGTGTACTTATTGTTCAGCAGAAGGTCAGCCTGGCCTTCAAGCAGATGGATCATAGAATTGTTTTAGTGGGAAAGGACCTCTAAGATCAAGTCCAACTGTCAACCTAAGACCACCATGGCCATCAAACCATGTCCCAAGGTGCCATGTCCACACATTTCCTGAACACCTCCAGGGCTGGGGACTACACCACCTCCCTGGGGAGCCTGTTCCAATGATTGTTTTGGTTGTAAAACACCTCTCAGACCATTGAGTCCAACCATCATGAGTGAGCAGGTTGAGAGAAGTGGTTTTTACGTGTTGGGGATTAAATTCCTCACACTTTCATGTTTCCTAAAGCCCCACATGGATAACACAGAAGTTTGTGTACAGCTGAACCACTGGCACCACAGTTAAAACCTTTGCAGTTGGAGAGAAATACATCTGGAGAAAAATGCCAAGACTTCTGCTGTCACTGTTCTCATCTGGGTGTTTCAATACTTCCCTCTGGTGGAAAGACTTCTTGTGGTTGTGTTTGGTCCATGGGAGGACCACAGTTCAGTGATGCATTTGCTCTGACTGTGAGTGCAGTCTGGGTTTCACTGAGGGTGCTTTACAGAGAGGGTGAGAAGGAAACAAAAGAGCTGTGGTTTTGTTTGAACAGTTTCTGGTCTTATCTGGTTGGTTGGCAAGTTGCTTGTGGCACAGTGACAAAAACACATGCTACATGTTGCTAGTCACTGGAGACTACCCTTATCTTTCTGAGGAGGCTGTAGTGCTCAAAGGGACAACTTGTGTGACAGAATGCCAGCTGGTGGGGTTGGAAGGGAGCTCTGGAGATCATCCAGTCCAAACCCCTTGCTCACCCACAGCAGCTTGCCCAGGAACACAATGGCCAGGTGGGTTGGGAATCTCTCCAGAGAAGGAGACTCCACAACCTCTCTGGGCAGCCTGCTGCAGGGCTCCAGCACCCTCACAACAGAGTTTCTCCTGTTCAGATGGAACCTCCTGGGTTCCAGTTTTTTCCCTTGTCTTGTCCCTGGACATGACTGATAAGAGTCTGTCCTCATCCTCTTGCCCCCCACAGGTCCTTTAGCTCTTGCTGAGCATTGCTCAGATCCCCTCTCAGGCTGCTCTTCTCCAGGCTGAACATCCCCAGGTCTCTCAGCCCTTTCTCCTCACAGAGATGCTCCAGGTCCTTCAGCATCCTCATAGCCTCTGCTGGCTCCAGTGACCGTTCACCTTCCTTCCCCTGCCTCTCCTGAGCAGTGCAATGAACTCTCATGTATTCTGTGACAGCTGACACAGCCAACTGTCATCAGTGTGCATTTATTGCACTGTACCCTGTGCTAAACCAGCTGCTGGAGTGAAACCCTCCAGGGCAGCTCAGGGGCTCCATTCTTAGGGGTGAGCACAGCTCCGTGGAAGCAAGGTGCAGTGGTGTAGTTTTACTCATCACAGAGGCCTTGAAGTTGGAAAAGATCTCTGAGGTCATCAACACTTCTGCCCAACACTCCATGATGACTAGACTTTGTCCTGATGTGCCACATCCACTCATGTTTTTTGAACACCACCAGGGATGGGGACTCCACCACAGCCTGTTCCAATGCCTGACCACACTTGCAGCAAAGAAATTCTTCCTGAAATCCAACCTAAACCTCCCTGGTGCAGCTTGAGGCTATTTCCTCTTGTCCTGGTCATTAATCACTTAGGAGAAGAGGCCAGCACTGGCTTCATTCCAACCTCCTTTCAGGTGGCTGTAGAGAGCCAGAAGATCTCCTCTCAGCCTCCTTTTCTCCACACTAAACAATCCCATTTCCTTCAGTCTCTCCTCACCAGATCTGTTTTCCAAAGCCTTCACCAGCATCATTGCCCTTCTCTGGACCTGCTCCAGCACCTCATTGTCTGTTTTTTTCTGAGGTGCCCCAAACTGGACACAGTACTCAAGGTGCAGTCTCACCAAATTCTAGAACCTGTGGTTCGAAGAGCTGTGGAATCAAAACACTCTCAGCTTCTGCAGCCTTATTGTAAGACCAAGACTTGTTCTGCAAGCCCAAGAGTTGTTCTGCACTGTGTGCTCTTTTAGAAGGCTCTGGAGCCACAGGCTGCAGTGGGAAGCCACCTGAATTCAGAAGATGCTTCCCAGTATTATCTTTCTTGGATCCTAATGATCCCATCCCAGCTGACACCGGTCGTTAATTCGCTGACGTTGGGGTTTCAAACCTCAGTTCCTGATGGAGTCATCAAGACTGATAGGAGTCCTGTGAGCTAAAACCTGAGGAATGTGGTGATGTCCTCACCCCCCAGGAAGGAGCTGCAGCTTCACCTGCAGATGGAGCAGCTTTCATGCAATGATGGTGGAGAACCAAAACCACTGCTTTGTGTGGTTAAAGGCAGCATCTGAAGGGGGCTACAAGAAAGCTGGGGAGGGACTTCTTAGGGTGTCAGGGAGCGATAGGACTAGGGGGAAAGGAACAAAAATAGATTCAGATTGGATGTTAGGAAGATGTTGTTCACCATGAGGGTGGTGAGACACTGGAAGAGGTTGCCCAGGGAGGTGGTGGAAGCCTCGTCCCTGGAGGTTTTTGCAGCCAGGCTGGATGTGGCTGTGAGCAACCTGATGTTGAGGTTGTCCCTGCCCACAGCAGGGGGGTTGGAACTGGCTGATCCTTGAGGTCCCTTCCAACCCTGACAATTCCATGAAATTTTTGGGTTTTTGGCCTTTTTAAACTGCTGTGGGCATGAATTGTTTTGAAGCTTCTGTTTATAGATTTTATTTTTTTTATGTTGAACCTTTGGGGGGATTTGGCCTTTGAGGAAAATTCATAGAAACAATTCACAGACTGGTTTAGGTCAAAAGGGACCTTAAAGGTCATCTTAATCCAACCCCCCCAGCCATGGGCAGGGACACCTTCCAGGTTGCTCAAGGCATCATCCAACCTCACCTTGAACACCTCCAGGGAGGGGGCATCCATGACCACTGGTATCCATGGTGGTATCCATATAAAGCTGAGAATTGGTGTAGGCATGAATTGGTTGGAAGCCTCTAGTTCTAGATTTTATTTTACTTATTTGCCATTAAGCTTTTTTTTGACCTTTGGTGAAAGAGATCTGGTACCCATGGTGGCATCCACCTAAAGCTACAAGCTGCAGGCGTGGATCTGAATTGTTTTGCAGCCTGTGGTTATAAATTCTCTTTATTTTATATTAAACTTCAGGGGATTTTGGCCTGTGGTGAGGGAAAATATGGTATCCATGGTGGTGTCTGGATAAAGCTGCACTGTTTTGTGTGGGTGGGGGAGAATTTGTTGAAGAAAAGCATGAGCTGCCTCTTAAAAAAATATTTTGGGAATGAAGTGCAAGGGAGAGAAGGTAAATATTGTGCAAACATGTGCAGATGAATTCAGTTTGGCTCATCACAGTTCACCAGTTGCTGCTGGTCTCTCCTGCCCACTGAAAAACAAACCCTTCTCATCTGCTGCTGCTTGGGGTAAAGCCTCTAAAGCTGCACCTTCTCTCCTTCCCAGATGGAAGCAGATGTACTGACAAACATCATGTGTGAATTGCTCTGCTGGCTACAAAAAGTGAAACAGCCTGGAAGAGAATCAGAAGAATTTGTCAGCTTTAAAGGATTTTCTGTGTGGGAATCAGAAAAACGGCAGAGGGGGATGAGGGGGGAGATTTTTTACCTTAAATGTCCAGAACCCAAATTTCAAGCAAAGGAGGCAGTGGAGTTCTGGAGGTTTTTTTTTTTTTTTTTTTTGTGTCACCTCCATATTGTCCCTCCCTAGGGAAGGGAGAAGCTGGAGGAGTTCTGGGAAGGGAAAAGGCTGTGGGATCATCCCAGGACTGGGTCCTGCAGCTTAGCTTTTGTTTTTTCATCAAAAAAAATAAAAAGGATACAGGTTAAAAAAAGTAGGAACAGATGGAAATGAATGAGGCCAGACTCTTCAGTGACAGGACAAGGGGCAATGGGCATGGTCTGAAACCCAGAAGGTTCCATCTGAACAGGAGGAGAAACTTCTTTGGTGTGAGGCTGCTGGAGCTCTGGAGCAGGCTGTCCAGAGAGGTTGTGGAGTCTCCTTCTCTGGAGAGCTTCCAAACCCACCTGGGCATTGTGATCCTGGGCAAGCTGCTGTGGGTGCCCCTGCTTGAGCAGGGGGGGTTGGCCTGGATGATCTCCAGAGCTCCCTTCCCACCCTCACTGTGGTAGGGTTGTGTGTGTGAGCCTGTGAAAAGTTATGATGCTGGGGTTTTTTGGGTTTGTTTTTTTTTTTTTTCTCTTCACCTCTCTTTGGTCATTCAACTCCACTTCCTATTTCTAAGGCAGCCCAAAGGAGGGTGACCCTGTGTTGCTTCATATTTGGGTTTGCCTGGGCTTGCTTCCTTTTTTGGTAATATTTGTTTGCTGGGCACATTCCAGTGGTGTCTGAAAAGCCACTTGGTGTCTATTTCTTCTCCTTCACAAAAATGCATATTAAACCAGGAGCTCTTCTTTCACTTTTTTTGCCCCCCTCCCTACCCTCCCTCACCCTCCCCTCTTTTTTTTTCCTTGCACGTTACTGAAAAACAAGGTCAGCCAGCAGCTGCTAGGGCTTTAATAGTGTTTCATAACCCAGCCTACAAACCCTGGTGGGTTTAGAAGCTTCTCTTCTTTTTTTTTTTTGCTGCCAGATGAAGGGTTTTTAGTGCAAACCCAACAGTGCTATTATTAATTCCAGACTTAACCCATTCCCAGATTACCGGGCTGGGAGAAGTCGGAGCCGGTTAGATGCTCGATACCAAGTGGTTAAGTCACATGCTGCTGCTGTAGCTCAGCTCCTGCTTCTGAGTAGCCCCAGCAGCTGTTTGAAAGGCTGTGAGCTCAGCCTGGTGACGTGGGAGCCGTGGTACATTATTCATGTTGGATTTAATTGCTCTGCTCTGCTCTGAACTCCTGCTGGAGGCGGGGAGGAGCGCGGAGCGTGGCTCCGGCGAGGATGGGGTTGCCTTAACTTTGTGCCGTGGAAGATGGAGTATTATTACTGTCCCCGTTTGCTGAAGTTGCTGCAGTATCTGTGGGTAAGTGTGGCTCTTCAGTGGGGTTCCACTGGCCAGGATTTGGGGTGGTTTTCACTGTTTTCAGCAAGTCCTGAGGGCGTTCAGAGGGCGCGCTGGCTTCGCTTTGCAGTTCCCTTCTGGTCTTTCTGAGCAGTAATGTTGAATGTGGGGTTTAGGGTGGCTGAGAGCAGCTATTTTTTAATGCTCCCTGAAAAAGGAGGAGACTGAAGGCTGCTTGAACGTGCCTCAGAAAAGCCTCCTGGTAGCTGGAATTTCTTCCTTGTTTACTCCTAGGCAGGGCAGTTGCAGTTTTGCATTAGGAACGTTCTTCCCCGTGTGTTGAAAAGCTTTTCCCTGGACTCCAGAGGCTGCTGCTTCCAGGAGCTCCTTCCCCTGCTGCCTGCCAGGGCAGGAGAATGGTCAGGATTCCTGGCTTTAGACCTCTGGGTATTTACAATTCCTACCTTATATTTGATTTGGGTGTGTTGAGAGGTTTCACTGAGGGTGGGCACTTCCCCTTCCAGCCCTCCTTGGCAATGAAAAGCTTTCTCCCAACCTGCTGTGCTCCTCTTGTGGGCTCTGAAGGGTTAACTTCTGCACAGGAGTTGCTGTTGGTTTACTGTTTTCAGAGCTCTAAAAAGATGGATTTGATTTGTAACACCTTGATGAGTTGCATTACCTTGAACCTAATTACTTTCTGGATTAATCTGTCCTAATTAAATGCCAGTTTTCAGTTCTTGGTGGTATTAATTAGTGATATTTTCAGCTGCAAATTCAGTGTAGAAACACCACCAGCACCTTGGACCTTTTCCTGTCAGCTGCTTTCTAGTGTGGCTTGAAACTCCAGCAAGTTGGCAGCTCTCACTCTGAGTGGAATTTTGCAATCCTTGCCTTGGATGTGCTTTGCTCAGCAGTAAATTGAGGTGAGGTTAGGTTGCCTACTGTAAATTATTTCTTTTTGTGGCTGGGAGAGCAAATAATACTTGAACTGGGAATTTGCTGGAAGATCTTGAAGGTTGGATTTGATAATCTCAGAGGTCTTTTCCAACCTTAATGATTCTGTGATGTTCTCCTGCTGGAGGCTGTAGTGTTGTAAACCATGGAAATCTGGGGATGCTGCTTAAGTTTTGGGTTTTTATTTACTTGATTTTTTTCTAGATTTTTTTAAAAAAAAGCTTTCTTTAAACTGCACATTAAAAAAAATAGGGTGAGGTATCAGACTTCAGCGTGATGAGGGGGTGAATGTTCTTGGTGGTTTGCTTGGTGAGAAGTCTAAAAATGATCTCTGGATCCTTTTGTTTTCACACCTGTCTCATGGTTTCCTATAAGGCCAGGATAAAAAAACCCAACAACAACAACAAAGCAAATGTTTGGATCAGTCCAAAAGATCCTTGGGATGATACCTAATACACCTTGTGCAATTTTAATCAACTTTTGTGTTGCTTTCTGTGTAACTATGCAATACTAGAGGTCTTTATGTACTTTTCAGGCATTTCCCTTAGTCTACAATCTCCTGATGCATTGCAAGGAAATACTGGAAGAACATGTGGGATGTTCATGATACTAAATATCTCTTTTAAAAGCTCTTTGAAGGGGGAAGCTCTGCCTTTTGTGACTTTCTTTACTGAGCTGAAGGCAACCAAGGAGATATTTATCAGCTCTTCCTCCTTATCATCAGGAGTAACCAGAGCTGTTTGGGGTTAGTTGACCAGCTTTGTGTTGAAGTCATTTAATCTCATCCTAGGGAGCCAAGATACTTTATTCATTAGGGAGACATACCTGAGGAAGCTGTAACTCTTAATTAAAAAGAAATATTATAATGAAAATCCACTTTGAAAAGCTACTATTTCAAGTTCCTCTCTTCTGCTTCTGCATTTGTTTTGCTTCTCCACAGTGGTGGTGCAGTTGGTGGACACCAGTTGGACCCACTGAGTGCCAGCTATCTGCTAATTTCTTGCTGATTCCTCTTTAAAGAGGTTATTTGTTGGGATGTGTAGGAAAGTTGTCAGAGGAAGACCTCTTAGTGTTTTTTGAGCATAGCATAGAATCATAGAATTGCTTGGAAAAGGTCTCTAAGGTCATTGTTAGGAACATTAGGATATTAGGAAGAAATTCTCTGCAGTGAGGGTGGGGAGACACTGGAACAGGTTGCCCAGGGAGGTCATGGCTGCCCCATCCCTGGAGGTGTTTAAGGCCAGGTTGGATGAGGCTTTGAGCAGCCTGGTCTAGTGGGAGGTGTCCTTACCCATGGCAGGGGGGTTGGATCTAGATGATCTTGAAGGTCCCTTCAAACCCAAGCCATTCTATGAATCTATGAATTATCATCAAGCCCAAACCAGGTGGTCTGCCCAAGCATGTGTGAAATGATGGCTGACCACCCAGAGGTGGTAGGCAGGGCTGGTTGGGTGGCAGCTCTGAGTTTCTGAAAGGTCATCTTTGTGGCCAGCAAAATGTTTTGTTCCATAGGTTCTCTGAGACACAGGCAGAGTTTCTGTCCTGTAGTTCAACCTGGAGCCTCCCTTTCCAGTTTGAGTTGTGGTAATAAGGAGAAGAGTGAGCTTATCAAACCTGGATCCTTTCCACTCATCATGAGGCACACCACAGGACTCTGAAATTCTCCAGCTTGCTCTTGGTTGGGCTTTTCTTCAGTGTGGTGTTTACCACTGCAGCAGAGGTTCCTGAGAAGCAGGTTCCTAGGAAGGCATCAGGAAGGTTACTGAGAATGACTGCAGAAAAAAAGCAGAACGATAAAAGAGGAAGCCAAGAGTGCTGATGGAGCCTGCCAGGTAGCTGCATAAAGCTTGGAGGAGTCTTTAGGACAGCTCTCCAAGAACCTAGCAGCTCCTGGCTGGTGTGATAACAGAGTCTGGTGTTGGTCTGATGGATGCTTGTTTGAGAGGGGAAAGAGCAGGACTCTGTTCTCCCTCAATAAATTGTCTCTTTGTGCTCTTAAGTGTTCTTGTAGTTGGGAGAAGTTTCTCAGAAGCTTGTGGTTTGTGGCTCCAGCAGCATATTGACTCTTCTCTGCTTCTGACCCTTCAGATTACAGATGGTTTGAGATATCACCTGTGTGACATACAAGTGAGCTTTTGCTGGGGATAAGGGGAGGAAAAATAAAAAGGGGTCCTGGCTGTCTCCTAGGTCTGTCTGCAGCCCTTGGTAGGACCACTGATAGTCAGTCCTGTGTTTTCCTGTAGGCTTCTAGTGATGCTGCTCTTCCTGCTGTTTCCAGGGCTGACTGTTCACCATCCAGCTGGAATCAGCACTGATTCCTCTTACTGCCTTTTCCATCAACCTGGAATTCAAGTTGCTCAGTTGCAGGCTGTACTTGGTACCTGGACCTCTTCACTCCATGAAGCAGAGCACTGCATGCTGCTTTGTGGTCATCTGTGGTTCAGAGACTGACTCATAGCTCTCTGTACTCCACATCATCACTTCCTTCTCTGCTCTGCCATGTGCCTTCCTCCTAGCCACGATCTTTTCATCACCTTTAATTGCTTAATCGTTGTAATTATGCATTCAGATGTCAGTCTTTCAGTAACCATGTTATGTCTTTGTTGTACCTGAGTGTTTTCCAGGGTACCTAAGGTGTTCATCATCCCACTTCCAGCTGGTGAGGAGCTTTGCTGCAGCTGATAGAAGGCATCTTTAGGTCTGACTTGCCTAAGAAGTCCTTTAGGTGCAGCTCACCAGTTTGCTGGTCCAGCACTTGCATCAGTTGTGTTGTTGAGCTGCTCAGTACTGGAACATCTGTCTGGTGAGGAAAGGCTGAGAAACCTGGGGCTGTTTAGTCTGGGGAGGAGAAGGCTGAGAGGGGATCTTATGAATGAACTTGGTGATCTTGGGGGTCTCTTCCAGCTGGGTTGATTCTGTGAGATCTCTGAAAGGTGGGTGTCAAGAAGAAGGGGCCAGGCTCTGTTCAGTGGTGTCCTGTGATAGGACAAGGGGCAATGGACATGAACTGGAGCCCAGGAAGTTCCACCTCAACATGAGGAAAAACTTCCTTCCTGTGAGGAGGAGCAGGCTGCTCAGAGAGGTTGTGGAGTCTCCTTCTCTGGATACTTTCAAGACCCATCTGGGTGCATTCCTGTGTGACCTGCCCTAGCTGATCCTGCTTTGGCAGTGGGGTTGGAGCTAGATGATCTGCAAGGTCCCTTTCAACCCCTACCATTCTGTGATTGTGTGAATACAGCAGGTATGCAACCACAGCAGGGAGCTTCCCTGTTCCTTTGTCCCAGAGCCAGCTTTGTTTGGTTGCTTGTGAACAGAGCCACTCATAGAACACTTTCAGCTGGTTCTGTTCCTGCCCTTTGCCATCTGAAAATTGGGAAGAATCTCAGAACTCTTGCTCTGCCCCAGGGGGATTTTGTGGGCTGCTGCAATTTTGATGATGTTATCTCCTTTCTGATGTCTCTGAGGTCACCATGGGAGCATAATGATAAACAATGAGCTGGGGCACAAGTAGGACCAGGTAACATAAACCAGATTGGTGAGTAGAGGTCAAGCTTCTTGCAGTGAGAACAGAGCCAGCAAGAGAGAGGGGAAACTCTGGATCTGTTCCAGGATGGGTGGAAAAGGAAAGAACAGGAGTCCTGGCTGATTTTGAGCAGGTCCTGCAGTACTCCTGGGGAGAAGGGTGCTGGGTGCCAGGAGGTGAACTGTGCAGGGAGCAGGTTTTGTGCCTTAGTCAGGAACCATCTGAGAGTCTCTGGTGGTTGGTTCTGCTGAGCTACCTTCAGAATGGTCCTGGCTGGTTTGATGGTGGGTGAGGGACCTGGCTTAGGGTGCTGGGTGGACTTGCAGTGCTGAGGTGTTATCAGAGACAATCAACCACCAAGATCTTGGGGCTCAATGGAGAGCTCTGGGATTGCTGCTCAATCCAGGTAAGACAGAGAGGAGACAGCTGGAAGGGTTGAGAGCAGCCACCAGTGCACTCCTTTACCTGAGAGAAGAGTGGGATTTCCAGGGAATAGGGGGTCTGCCTCTGCACAGCCAGAGGTTGGCCTGAGCTGGATCCCCCCCACAGTGCATAGAATGCATCAAGTTGGAAGGGACCCTTGAAGGTCACCTTGTCCAACCCCACTGCAGTGAGCAGGGACATGTGGTAGCTCAATAAATCCTCTGCCTCAGAAAATGAATCATAGAATCATAGAATCATTTCATTAGTTCCATCTGAGTCTGACAGGAGAGGCATCTGGGGCCAGGTGAGTGGCTGAAGATGCCTTGAAAACATCATAGAGTCATAGAATCAGTCAGGATTGGAAGGGACCTCAAGGCTCAGCCAGTTCCAACCCCCCTGCCATGGGACATCTCACACTAGATCAGGTTGCTCAGAGCCACATCCAACCTGGCCTTAAAAGCCCTCCAGGGATGAGGCTTCCACCACCTCCCTGGGCAACCTGTTCGAGTGTCTCACCACCCTCATGGGGAAGAATTTCTTCCTAACATCCAATCT
>VXBD01012014.1:79486-104242 GCA_013399975.1 Indicator maculatus | reverse complement strand
GGAGAATCACCTCCCTCCACCTGCTGGCTATGCTTCTCCTGATGCAGCCCAGGCTCTGCTTGGCTCTCTGGGTTGCAAGTGCTCACTGTTGGCTCATGCTGAGCTTCTCATCCCCTGGCACCCCCAAGTCCTTTTCTTCAGGGCTGCTCTCCAGCCAGTCCCTGCCCAGCCTATATCAGTGCTTGGGATTGCCTCAGCCCAGTTGCAGAACCTTGCCCTTGGTCTTGTTGAACCTCCTGAGGTTGGCTTGTGCTCACCTCTCCAGCCTGTCCAGGTCCCTCTGGATGGATCCCTTCCCTCCAGCTGTCAGCTGCACCACACAGCTTGGTGTTATCAGCAAACTTGAGGGTGCACTCAATGCCACTGTCCATGGCACTGACAAAGATGTTGAACAAGCCTGGTCCCAGGACTGACCCCTGAGGGACTCCACTTGTCCCTGGCCTCCAGTGGGACATGGAGCCAATGACAGCCACTCTTTGGGTGTGGCCATCAAGCCAGTTCTTCATCCACCTAGTGGTCCACCCCTCAAACCCATGTGTCACCAGTTTGGAGACCAGGATGTGGTGTGGGACAGTGTGGAAGGCTTTGCTCAGGTCCAGGTATGGCCTCAGAGTGGCTTTGGCTCCACTTCAAGATGAAGGTCCTAAAGCCTGGGTGAAACTAAGGTCCTGAAGGAGCTCCCTCATCAGTTTTGTAGCCCAGTGTTGTACATACATGGTACTGTGAGCCACAGTTGTAATGGGAAGGGACTCCACACTCACTGCTCAGTTTGCCCTTCTGGTGTGGGTGATGGTGGTGGTGAGTCTCCTGGGCATGCCAGGTACCATCCTTCATGTTTTGGGGTTTTTTTGTTTGTTTTTCTCAGTGACTCTTGTTCAAATAGCAAATGAAGGCAGCATCCTGAGAGGGCTGAAAAGAAAGTGGCAGGGTTTAAGGAAAATATTGTGATGGGTTAAAAAAACCCCAAACTTTTCTTTACTGACAGTCATAGCACCACAGGATGGTAGGGGTTGAAAGGGACCTCTGGAGATCATCCAGCCCCAAGCAGGATCACCTAGGGCAGGTCACACAGGAAGGTGTCCCCTAAGTCAAAAGGAATTTGGGGTATTTAAGTAAGAAGCAGGATCCAAAGTTTGGGATGATAAGATTTTTAATTGCTGTCCTGTAGGAGTGGTTCTGATACCTCTTTATCAGGTGCCACTCCAAAGGAAGTGGCAGCTTGATTATAGCAGGGCACTGTGACACAGTCACTGCAGGAGCAGTTTGGTGGGGGAGGAAACCATAACTGCATGCCCTGGCTGGTGGCTCTCCCTGCTTTGAGGGCAGGGACCTTCTGGCTCTCTATAACTCCCTGAAAGGAGATTGGAGCCAGGTAGGGGTTGATCTGTTCTCCCAAGGAACAAGTGATAGGACAAGAGGAAATAGCTTCAAATTGCTCCAGAGGAGATTTAGGTTGGACACAAGGAAAAATTTCTTCCCCTTGAGGGTTGTCCCAGCCTGGCCCAGGCTGCCCAGGGCAGTGGTGGAGTTTCCATCCCTGGAGGGGTTTCAAAGCTGTGGAGATGTGGTGCTGAGGGCCATGGTTTGGTGGTGACCTGGCAGTGCTGGGTTAGCAGTTGGGCTTGATGAGCTGGAAGGTCTCTTCCAACCCAAACAATTCCAAGGCTTTCATGGTTGATGGTGTGTGGCTTCCCATGGTGTGCACTGCTGGGGGATTTCCTGTGGATAGAATCCTAGAATCAGTCAGGGTTGGAAGGGACTACAAGGATCAGCCAGTTCCAACCCCCCTGCCATGGGCAGGGACACCTCACACTACATCAGGCTGGCCACAGCCTCATCCAGCCTGGCTGCAAACACCTCCAGGGATGGAGCCTCAACCACCTCCCTGGACAACCCATTCCAGGCTCTCACCACTCTCATGGGGAAGAACTTCTTCCTCACATCCAGCCTGAATCTCCCCACTTCCAGCTTTATTCCATTCCCCCCAATCCTATCACTACCTGACAGCCTAAGAAGTCCCTCCCCAGCTGGTGTCAGCTGCTCTTCTTTGTGCGCTTCCCTTCTGATGTGTGTTTCAGACACACATTTTTTTTCCCCCCAAAGACTTAAAAATCCTTCACACTCAGATATGATCTGAGATTTATCTGCTGTGCTGATGCCAGCAGCTAACTGCCCCAGGGGAGGTTTAGCTTGGACATGAGGAACAATTTCTTCCCCGTGAGGGTTGTCCAAGCCTGGCCCAGGCTGCCCAGGGCAGTGGTGGAGTCCCCATCCCTGCAGGGCTTTCAAAGCTGTGGAACTGTGATGCTGAGGGGCACAGTTTTGTGGTGCCCTGGCACTGCTGGGTTATGCTTGGACTTAAATGTCTTTTCCAACCAAAAAAAAATTCCATGATCCTAACCTTCCCTTTCAATCTCAGTAGGCAAAGCCCCTTGCAGGGACAAATCTGTTGGAAAAGCTCTTCCCCGGTCCCTGAACGCTGCGGAGGAGGAGGAATTCCGAGTGGTGTGGGGTTGCTAGGAGCAGTCAGAGAGACAGAGCCTGGCCAGGGAAGCCCATTCCCTGCAGGAACACAAGAGAGTGCTGTTCAGCCGTGGTGGCCTCATCCTGGCTCATGGCCACATGTCCTCCTCAGCCTCAGAGCTCACCCGGGAAGCATCCAGGAGAGTCTGTTAGGATTAGATGTGGTGTGCAGTTTAATTTACCATCAAATGCTTTTGTGGAGTAGAACTATTCCAGGAGAATCTGGGGTTGGACTAGAGGATCTCTGAAGGTCCTTTCCATCCCCTAACATTCTGTGATCTTGGTCCAGGAAGTTTGTGTTAGGTAAGAAGGAAGCACCTGAAGACTTGGTGGTTTTAGTGGTAGTGATGCTGCTGTTCTGGGCTGGGAGCAGCTGGAGCTGGGGGGCTCCCTGCTTCCCCCTCCACTATACAGTCAATAGAATGCACTGAATTGGAAGGGACCTCTAGAGGTCTCTGCAGTCAGCAGGGTCATCTCTAGCTAGCTCAGGTTGCTCAGAGCCCAAGCAAGCTTGACCTTGAATATCTCCAGGGATGAGGCTTCCACCACCTCCCTGGGCAACCTGTGCCAGTGTCTCACCACCCTCATGGGGAAGAATTTCTTCCTAACATCCAATCTGAATCTACCCATTTCTAGTTTTTGTTCCTTTCCCCCCAGTCCTGTCACTCCCTGACANCTCTCCAGCCAGTCCCTGCCCAGCCTGTATCAGTGCTTGGGATTGCCTTGACCTAGCTGCAGGACCTTCCACTTGGTCTTGTTGAACCTCCTGAGGTTGGCTTGTGCCCACCTCTCCAGCCTGTCAAGGTCCCCTGTCCAGGTCCCCACCTCCCTGAGCAACCTGTTCCAGTGTTCCACCACCCTCACAATAAAGAACTTCTTCCCCATGTCCAGTCTAAATCTCCCCTGCTCTAGTTTCAGACCATTAGAATCACTGACCTGTTGAGTTTGGAAGAAACCTTTGAGATCATCAAGTCCAACTGCCCCTTGTGCTGTAATGTGCCCCTGAAGCAGTGAGTAGTGCAGGGGGGGGGGCTGAAAGGGTTTGCAGAACCTCATTTATCCATACAAAGCAGGGGGAACTTTGCTGCCTCCCTACTCATATTTTGATCTAAAGTTGTTTTGACTCAGTTCCTGCTTTCCCATGCTGTTGTCTGGGTGGCTGATGCTGGGAGATGGCCAAGTTCCCACTATTGTTCCTGTTCTTTCAGCAGTTGTGAGTCGTTGGTCCAAGCCAGAGCGTGTTTACTGGGCTGAAAGGAAACAGTGGTGGAGGGGAGCAGCTTGAGCCATGGGGAAAGGAGTTCTTTGGGGTGGACTTGCCTCAAGGTATGGCAGGACTTTGTACTGGGTGCAGAGCTCCTCCTCTAAAGCAACTTAAGGTGCACAGCATCACAGGTTGTTAGGGGTTGGAAGGGTCCTCTGAAGAGCATCCAGTCCAAACCCCCTGCCAGAGCAGGAGCAGAGGATCCAGCACAGGTCACACAGGAACACATCCAGATGGGGCTGGAAAGTCTCCAGAGAAGGAGACTCCACAACCTCTCTAGGGAGCTTGTTTCAGTGCTCTGTGACCCTCACAGTGAAGAAGTTCCTCCTCATGTTGAGGTGGAACCTCCGGTGCTGTAGTTTATATCCATTACCCCTTGTCCTGTCACAGGGTTCAATGGAGAGGAGCCTGTCCCTTCCCTCTTGACCCCCAGCCCTCAGATATTTATAAGCATTCATTAAATCCCCTCTCAGTCTTCTCCAGACTAAAAATCCCCAGGGCTCTCAGCCTCTCCTCAGAGGATGTGTGCTCCAGACCCTCAATCATCATGGTAACCCTCTCAAGGTTCATCTTGAGCCTGAATGAAGCTGGGAAGGAATGAAGTATTTGATGTGGTGATTAGTGGTTAAGGCTGATGAATACCTGCCATGTCCCAGGATCCCTGGATCCCAGCATGATGGGGTTGGAAGGGACCTCTGGAGATCATCATAACCCCCTCCTCAAGCAGGGTCACCCACAGCAGCTTGCCCAGGATCACAACATCCAGGTGGGTTTGGAATCTCTGCAGAGGAGGAGGAGACTCCACAACCTCTCTGAGCAGCCTGCTGCAGGGCTCCAGCACCCTCACACCAAAGAATTTTCTTCTCCTGTTCAGATGGAACCCTCTGGGTTTGTGCCCATTGGCCCTTGTCCTGTCCCTGGGCACCACTGAGAAGAGTCTGACCCCATCCTCTTACACCCTTCAGCTCTTGGTCAGCACTGATGCTTCACCATCAGCTGGTGTTAGAAGGTGGCAGCTCCTCTGGGGGTGGGAGGGTTGGTGACAGCCTCAGTGTTTTCCATGCCCTTGGTCCTCTGCTGCAGGAGTCTGAGCTCTTGGGCACCACTGAGAAGGGTCAGGAAAAAAGGGGATCTGGCTCAGGAGATTCCTGCTCTCCCAGGGTGGGGGTGGCCAGCCCCATCCAGCCCACATAGTGGGGTGGCTGCTCTGATGGAAAGTAAGATGCTGGCTGAGCTGTAATGCTTCAAACCTTCTTAGGGCACCTTTTGTGAGATGAATCAGCATTTCCTGGTGGCGTTTTGAGGAGAAGGAATGAAACTGGTGGCTCTGGGGTTATCCCTGAAGTGGGATTTCAATGCCTTTGCAGGAGGGGGGGTTGGTGAGGAGGGGTTTGATGACTGCTCATATGCAGCAGCAAAACTTTGTCAGTTGAAGAGGAGGAAATACTTTGAATGCCTCCTCCTGCCAGGTTGTCCATTCTCATTTGCACATCATTTGCCTCTTCTTCCTGTTGGTGTTTGGAGCAGAGGCAGCACGTTCCCAAGCTTGTTTTCTTTCCTTTCACCTGCCTCCTTTGCCCTGTGAGGAAAGTTTAGCAGTTGGAGGTGTTTTAGACCATGTCCTGTCCTCAGGAAGTCTCTCTTGAAGATAGTTGTCCAGGGAGGAGGTGGTGTCACTGTCCCTGGAGATGTTCAAGAGGTGTGTGGCCATGGCACCTGGGGACATGGTTTAATGGCCATGCTGGTGTTGGGTTGATGGTTGGGCTGGATGATCTTGGAGCATTTTTCCAGTGTGTTTTGCAGTTTCCCCTGCTTAACCTGTGGGAGTCCATTAGGTGAAGTGATGGAGAGATGTCTGGTCCCATGCTGGATTTAATGAGCACCTGGGCCATGGTACTGCTTTGTTCTGTCCTCCTGGTGCCAGAAAGTACTTTGTCAGCTGAAGCCTTTGCCCTGTGGCTGCTTGGCATCTGAAGAAATTGCCCAACTGGAGGTGGGACTTTGGTTAAAAAACAGAATCAGTGGTGTGTTGGGATGATGCCTGTGATCAAACAGCAGCACTGCTCCTCAGAACACATCTGAGGCAGCCTGTGGTGTCCTGCTGCTTTGTGTTTATTTCCATGCTCATATTTTGATTTCAGTGTGCAAATGGCTTCCTCTTCTCCTGTATCAGTTTCCCATTGTGCTTCTTGTTGACACTAGATACCTCCTGCTGCAGGAGAGCTCCTGCTTTTCCACAGCATCTTCCTTAGGTGATGCAAAAGCTGATCATAGAATCACAGGATGAAGGGACCTCTGGAGATCATCCAGTCCAACCTTCCTTGCCAGAGCAGGGTCACCTAGAGAAGGTTGCACAGGGTAGCATCCAAGTGGGCTTTGAATGACTCCAGAGATGGAAACTCCACCACTTCTCTGGGCAGCCTGCTCCAGGGCTCCCTCACCCTTAAATTCAAGAAGTTCCCCTTCATGTTTAGATGAAATTTCTTCTGTTCCAGTTTGTGCCTGTTACCCCTTGTCCTGTCACTGGGCGAAAGCCTGGTGCCACCCTCCTGACACTCACCCTTGAAGTATTGATCAGCATTGATGAGATCCCCCTCAGGCTGCTCTTCTCCAGACTGAAAGGCCCCAATGCTCTCAGTCTCTCCTCCTTACAGAGATGTTCCAGTCCCCTCAGCATCTCTGTAGCCCTGTGCTGTACCCTCTCCAGCAAGTCCTTGTCCTTCTTGAACTGGGGAGCCCAGAACTATCCCCACTACTCCAGATGTGGTTTCACCAGGGCAGAGAAAAGGGAGAGGAGAACCTCTCTGGACCTGCTGGCCACACTCTTCTTGATGCACCCCAGGAGTCTGTTGGCCTTCCTGGACACAAAGTCATACTGTTGGCTTCTGGTCACCCAATACTTAGCTTCTTGCAAAGCTCAGAGCTAATTTGTTTGTAGTTTCAGCCCACAGGGAAGGGAATATCTGCTAATTGTATGGTGATGTTCATCAACCAAACAACCTCCATCCTGGATTTTTGTTTGTGTTAAGTGGGAAAAGCCTGCAGCTCTCCATCCCTGGCTTGCTTGGATCCTTTTGATGTCACCATAATGTAAAGACAACGTCGTTAGTGCTTCCCGGAGTGTTTGTGCTGTAGGAATTTCCTGCTTCTGCTTTGTTGTTCAGCTTTATCCTCCTCCATTGAGATGGAAGGGAAGTGCCAGATGATTATGTACAGGAGCTTTCCAAACAGCACAGGGTATTTTTAGCTCCTTCCCTCTGCTCTAAGGTTGATAGCTTTGTTTGACTCTGAAACAATTCCAGGTAGAAAAACTCTGCGTGTTCAGGATGTTTAACTGGGTCTTTCTCCAGCTCTCAAGAGAAACAAGAGTCTGGGGGGACAAGAAGGATGAATGTTTCTCCAAACACTTGGCTCTCTGCTTATTGCAGATATTGCTGCTCATCCTACTGAGACTGGCATTGCCTAAAGCCTTGGAATGCAAGGTGAAACTCACAGCTGTCACAGGATGCCAGCCTGCGGCGCTTGGGTTGCTGGTTGGGCTCCGTGGGCTTGCAATCACGGAGTGGTTTGGGTTGGAAGGCTTCAAGATGATCTAGTTCCAGCCCCCCTGCCATGGGAAGGGATACTCCCCATTAGCCCAGGTTGCTCCAGGCCCTGTCCAGCCTGGCCTTGAACACCTCTGGGGAAGGGGCATCCATAACCTCCCTGGGCAACCTCTTCNATTGCTGCTCATCCTACTGAGACTGGCATTGCCTAAAGCCTTGGAATGCAAGGTGAAACTCACAGCTGTCACAGGATGCCAGCCTGCGGTGCTTAGGTTGCTGGTTGGGCTCCGTGGGCTTACAATCATGGAGTGGTTTGGGTTGGAAGGCTTCAAGACCATCTAGTTCCAGCCCCCCTGCCATGGGAAGGGATACTTCCCATTAGCCCAGGTTGCTCCAGGCCCTGTCCAGCCTGGCCTTGAACACCTCTGGGGAGNAGTCCCTCTCCAGCTCTCCTGCAGCCCCCTTCATCTCTAAGGAAGCTCTAAGGTCTCCCTGTATCCTTCTCCAGGCTGAACAGCCCCAGCTCTCTCAGCCTGTCCCCACAGTGGAGGTTCTCCAGCCCTCTGATCATCTTCACAGCATCCTCTGGACTTGCTCCAAAAGTTTCTATGTCCTTCTTGTGTTGGGGGCACAAGAACTGGATGCAGGACTCCAGGTGGGATGTCACCAGATGGGCAGAATCACCTCACACACCCTGCTGGTCACACTGCTTCTGGTGCAGGTCTTGGGGGTCTTTTCCAACTGAAACAATTCCATGTTTGTAAGAAGAGTGAGCAGGTTGTGCCTGAGAGCTGGAGACCAAGTGAGGAAGAAGTTTTTCCCCATGAGAGTGGTGAGAGCCTGAAATGGGTTGTCCAGGGAGGTGGTTGAGGTCCCATCCCTGGAGGTGTTTGCAGCCAGGCTGGATGAGGCTCTGGCCAGCCTGATGTAGTGTGAGGTGTCCCTGCCCATGGCAGGGGGGTTGGAACTGGCTGATCCTTGTGGTCCCTTCCAACCCTGACTGATTCTATGATTCTAAGCGAGAAGTGGAGCTGTGAGGTGGACTTGCTGGCAGATGAGATGCATTTGGGATCTGACCTTCTTTAGCAAACGTTGCAAAATGCTGCTCTGTGATAAGAATATTTCATTTCCAACGTGCTAATGTGCTACTTGTGTGAGAGGGGGAGGAAAGATGATGTCCCAGCAAAATTCCTGTCCAGTTTGAGCTTCATATCCAGTTTGAAATGTGTGGATGATGTGGATGTGCATTCCAAATGGCTTTATCAGACTGGGCTTCTCTGATTTTTTTAGAAGGTTGAGTTGGAAAAGGTGCTAAAAGCTCTCTGTACATGAAAATGGTTTGTAGCCTTGCTCATGGGCATGTGAGGAGCTGGATACACAACACTGCAACAGTTTTTTGCTGCCTCCTGGAGGTGTTCAAGAAATGTGTGGGCATGGGACATGGTTTAATGGCCATGGTGGACTTTGGCTGGCAGTTGGGCTTGGAGGTCTTTTCCAACCAAAATCATTCTATGGTCATGGAGAAGCTGTGAGTTGCCAGAGGATTTGGGTGAGATGGGAGTCCATGTTCAGGCATAAGCTTCAGCTCTAATAAATGACCACTGGGTAGGTAGGAGCCAGAATTCCAGCCTGGTGGGATTGGGACCTCTGGAGGTTATCCAGTCCAACCCCCTGCTCAAGCAGGGGCACCCACAGCTGCTTGCCCAGGATCACAATGTCCTTTGGAATCTCTCCAGAGAAGGAGACTCCACAACCTCTCTGGGCAGCCTGGTCCAGGGCTCCAGCACCCTGACACCAAAGAGGTTTCTTCTCCTGCTCAGATGGAACCTCCTGGGTTCCAGTTTGTGCCCCTGGCCCCTTGTCCTGTTTCTGGGCACCACTGACAAGAGTCTGGCTCCAGCCTCTGGCCTCCCACCCTTTTAGCTCTTGCTGAGCATTGCTCAGATCCCTTCTCAGGCTGCTCTTCTCCAAGCTAAACAGCCCCAGGGCTCAGCTCTCATCCTTTTCTTCTCACAGAGTTGCTCCAGGCCCTCCAGGCATCTTCAGAGCCTCTGCTGGACTCTCTCCAGTAGTTCCCTGTCTCTCCAGCTGGGGAGCCTAGAGGTGTTTACCCCCTTAATATCCCTGATGCCTTGTTGGGGTTGTAGAGCATCAAGCACCTCCCTCATACTTGCTCCCAAACCCTCTAATGCTCTTCAAGAGTGGTCATTTGAACCTTCATTTCCTGTGCACCAGATGCACTTTCCTGCTTGGTTTATGCCTCTCTCTCTCCAAGTCATTGTTACCTCAGATGGATATACATCCTGGGAAGGTTGGGATGTCAGCAGTGAAGAGAAATGATGCAAAACAAAGTGGAAAAAGTTTCCTTCCTGCTATGTTGCTTGCAGAGGCTTTTGGAGACAAAATTCATGTTCTGCCATGGGGGGAGCAGGGACAGGAGAGGAACCACAGGCAGGGAATGAGCCTTGGAGAAGTGAGTTCTGTTTTTACCCCAAGCATTGGGTCCCCTTGGCAGCAGCACCCAGCCCAAGGAACGTTGTGTCTATGTTCCCATCGCTCTGGGGACAGCTCACACCTGATCCTGAGCCTGGCTGGGAATGTTCCAGGGATGCTGCAAGGTGCCAGCTGTACCTGGGCAGTGTGGAGGGGTTTTGCTTCTTCTTACACACTTATTTTCTTTAATTCCCTGCTGTTTTGTTCTCCCTGCAGTCTGAGCCAGTCTCTTTCTATACAAGACCTACAGAAGCAACATGATTTCCCCCCCTCCCCTCCTCATTTCTCTTTCCTTGTTCCTTTTCATTGTCCTCCCTTAGCTGCTATTTAAGAAGTTCCATGCAGTGACCATGAGCTGCTTGATTGTTCATGAAACCTTGGCAGGGCTTATTCATTTCTGCTGGGGAAGTGGCAAACCCTGTGCTGTAGCTCTGCAGGGAAGTTGGTGGTTTCCTCCCTGAGGTCTCTTTTGATTTTTTTTTTTTTTTTGTGGCAGGGAATGTTCTAAGTGCTTTTCTGCCTCTGCATGAAGGGGCTCTGGGATGCTTGCTATTCAGAAAAGAAAATCATACAATCAGAGAATTGTTTGGGTTGGAAAAGCCCTCTAAGAATACTGAGTCCAGCCATCAACCCAACATCACCATGGCCATCAAACCATGGCCCCAAGTGCCATGGCCACACATTTCTGGAACACCTCCAGGGATGGGGACTCCACCACCACCTCCCTGGGCAGCCTCTTCCAATCCCTGACCACTCTTGCAGCGAAGAAATTTTTCCTCATGTCCAACCCAAACCTCCCCTGGCACAATTCCAGGCCATTTCCTCTCCTTCTATCACCAGACACTAAGGAGAAGAGACCAATCCCCACCTCACTTCAACCTCCTTTCAGGGAGCTGTGCAGAGCAGGGAGGTCTCCCCATATCTTTTGTATTAATGTGTGCTTGTGTGAACATTCCAGATGATCCAGCACCTGGATCATTCCAGTGATCCAGAACCTCTGCAGCCTTTCCTTGCCTACCAGTTTGTGAAATAATTAGGAATTATTATGTTTTTAAATAATACAAGGAGGGGGAAAAATGTGGAAATGGAACTTCAGTCTCTTTTTGTAGTTGGCTGTGTGCACTTTAAATGCCTTTAGAGTCAAGTCCCATGCACAAGTTGTCTTCAGTTCTGAGTGAGCAGAAGTTGGGGCTGTGTGCTTGAGTTTTGTCTGGAGTTTAGTTGGAAATTTAATTAGGGATAGAAAGCAAATATTGAGTGTAAATATTGAGATACTCTGTGTTTCAGATTACAACAGAGGTTTCAGCCTGTGTAGACACTGGACAAAGTCCTTGTGGTGAAAGACTTTGTCCAATCAACTGGTTTTATTCCTCTTTATTACCCTCCCCCATCCCTTGGGTTTTTTTCTGACCACAAACTGGTTTTGGTTCTTGTGGCAAGTGGAGAAGAGAAGGCTCCAGGGAGAGCTTGGAGCTGCATTTCAATATCTAAAAGGGACCTGCAGGAAAGCTGGGGAGGGACTGTTTAGAAGAGCTTGTGGGGATAGGACAAAGGGCAATGGTTTGGAACTGGAGCAGGGGAGATTTAGGTTGGATTCTAGGAGGAAGCTCTCCACAGTGAGGATGGTGAGGAACACTGGAACAGGATGCCCAGAGATGTGGTTGAGATCCTACCCCTGGAGACATTCAAAGTTGATGTGGGTCTGGGCAGCCTGCTCTAGTTGGAGGTTTCCCTGCTGGCTGCAGGGGGGTTGGATGTCCTTTGAAGGTCCCTTCCAGACTGATGCCATCTGTGAAACAATCCAGGTGGGTTGTATTTATCATACTGCCCTCAACCAGAAAAGAACCCAAACCAACCAAAGAGGTAAAACTCTCTGGCTGTATTAAGTTTCATGAGGATTCTTGGATTTGAGGCAGGGAAAAGCTCAGTACAGCAAATAGGATGAAGGGTGGAGTAAGAAGCTAACTTTACCTCCATGACTTGGCATAGAGGCCATGTCCTGTCTGTGGTTTTGTGATGGTCTGTGTGATCTGTGTAAAAGTCAGAGGAGAAGCCAGGGTTTTGTGGTCTCTGAGAGGACCTGTGCAGCAGTGCTGGCTTTGCTGGGACTTGTGGCTTAAGTTTGTTCCAGTATGAGCACACGAGGTTCCTACATCAGTGCTGGTGATGCCCAGAGATGTGAGTGTGAGGGATGCTGAGCTGTGGATACAGTCCTCAGCCTGCTGTGGATCTTGGTCTGGACTGCTGACTTCAAGACAGAGATGGATGCTGTGGTGTGATCACATCACCTCTGCTCTCAGAACATCACTTGACTGGACCAAGGGATTTCACAGAATCACAGAGTCCCAGCATGGAGGGGTTGGAAGGGACCTCTGGAGATCATCCAGTCCAAGCCCCCTGCTCAAGCAGGATCACAATATCCAGGAGGGTTTGGAATCTCTCCAGAGAAGGAGATTCCACAACCTCTCTGGGCAGCCTGCTCCAGGGCTTCAGCACCCTGACACCAAAGTAATTTCTCTTCCTGTTCAGATGGAACTGCCTGGGTTGCAGTTCGTGCCCACTGCTCCTTGTCCTGTCCCTGGGCACCACTGACAAGGGACTGGCCCCAGCCTCTTGTCCCCCCCTGGTCCTTTAGCTCTTGCTGGGCATTGAGCACATCCCCTCTCAGCTCTTCTCCAAGCTAAACAGCCCCAGGTCTCTCATCCTTTCTTTCTTGGAGATGCTCCAGTCCAGGTATTTCAGATGACTGAGTACTAAAGCATCTGTTTTATTTTTTTTCTTTGCTTCAAATGACAATTTGAAGTGGTAAAAGCCTTTGTTAGGTGTGAGAAATGCAGCCTGTACTTGGGAAGGCTGGCTGGTCCTTCTGTGAATGTGACAATGCAGATGGCAAAGTAGAGAAGAGAGAGGCACAAGCCTGGAGCATATCAAAACCAGAAGTTGTTTGGTAGTGTCTGAGGAACCCAAGGAGTAATTGAGTCTGGAGCCATGCAGCTAAGCCCAGCACTGTGCTGTGTTTTTAAATAGTCCATCATGACTGACACAACAGGTTAAATTAAGTCCTCTTACTAATGAAACAGAAGGAGTTGGTGTGGAATGCAGGAGCAGGACAGCCTTACATGGACAGGCTTTGCTTCTCCATGGCTGCTGAAGACAGAGCATAACTGAGAGGGACAAACTGAGAGGCTCAGGACAGAACTGAAGCTGTCCTGGGCTTTGCAAGTGCTTGGCCATGGTACTTCC
The DNA here is from genome assembly GCA_013399975.1 of Indicator maculatus. Classification (NCBI taxonomy): domain Eukaryota; kingdom Metazoa; phylum Chordata; class Aves; order Piciformes; family Indicatoridae; genus Indicator; species Indicator maculatus. The sequence continues at coordinate 91,174 of VXBD01012014.1, read as the reverse complement.
TTGAACATGGGGATGCTGACTCACAGCAAACACTTCAATGCATGAATTATTGAGAAGAATTGCTAATTGAAGTGGAGCCATGGGGTGTGAGGTGGGAGCAGCAGGAGAATGGGCTTCTGAGCCAGGGGCTCACAAGGGGAAAGCCAAGGCTTCCTTTTGGCAGGCTAGGATTGTCCGTCCTCCCCTGTCACATCTGCTGTGCTGACAAAGGATCCTTCAGGGATCCAGTCTAGGTGAAAACTAATCCCTGATATCCTTTGGGTATGTCCTCAGCTGGATTGTCTTTCCACTTCAATGCCAGAAGGAAGGTGGTGATCACCTTCCAGCTCATCCAGTCCAACCCTTAACCCAGCACTGCCAGCTCAGCACTAAACCATGGCCCTCAGCACCACATCTCCACAGCTTTGCAACCCCTCCAGGGATGGGGACTCCACCACTGCCTTGGGAAGGCAAAAAATTGTTCCTCATGTCCAACCTAAACCTCCCATGGGGCAATCTGAGGCCATTTCTCTGTCCTACCATTGGTTCCTTGGGAGAAGAGACCCCACCTGGCTCTAACCTTCTTTCAGGGACTTGTAGAGTGTCAGAAGGTTTCTCTTCAGCCTCCTTCCATTCAGGCTGAACAATCCCACTTCTCTCAGCTGCTCCTCATGAAACTCATTCTCTAGAACCTTCTGCAATCGTCTCTGAAGTCTCTGTGGCCTCAAACAGCTCCCACTCATCATGAGGCTGGGCTGCAAGTTCCACCTGCCTCTCCTGGTGTGTGGATTATGTGCTGTGCTCCAGGCAGCCCTGTATGGAATTTGACCTCCCAAACCTTATACAGTCATTAGCAAAAATTAGATGCATTTGAGAGCAGGTGAAGCTGCTAATGAGCTGAAAGGAGCTTGTGGGAAATAAAAATGTGGCTATAGAATTCTCTTCTGTGGGGTGGGGAAATGGGGATTGTTACTTCTGTGTTTTGGAGTGGTAGGTGGAAGAGATGTTAATAAAAGCATCCAGCAAGGTTTGAATAACGAGGTCCCATGTGCTGCTGGGGTAATTAGTCATGCAGAGCTGGTTAGCAATGTGTGCTTGCTGCTTGCTGAAGCTGCAGACCCTTGATGGATCCAGGCTGGCTGCAGGGTGAGGTAATCACCCCTATTTATCCAGGCCAGAAGATGGTCTTGTCCTGTTCTTGTTCAGAAACAGTCCCTTACTGGACTGAAGGGGGCTGGGAAACTGAGAACATCTTCACAGGTTGAGCTGTGCTCTGGTGGGTGATGGTTCTCAGAAGCCCTGTGGATTCACCAGAGGAGGAGTAAATGGAGCCCATGTGGAACCCATGTGCTGTTGTTTAATTGAAGTACAGTTGGGAGCTTTTCACCAGCTGGGAAGTTTGTGTGGTGTGCTGCAGAACAGCATGTTCTGGGGAGCCCTGGAAAGAAAGGAGGAGAACAGGTTGGTGTGCTTCTGGGGAGAACAGGTTGGTGTGCTCCTGGGGAGCTTGAGATTTCGTGGTCTGTGGTGTGTGTGCCCACAGGCAGCAGATCTGGCACCCATGGCAGGGTGCGCTGGGAAATAACAGAGTCCCAGCACGGTGGGGGTTGGAAGGGACCTCTGGAGCTCATCCAATCCAACCCCCCCTCCTAAAGCAGGGTAAATCACAGCAGCTTGCCCAGGATCACAATGTGCCCAGGGAGGGGTTGGAATCTCTGCAGAAAAGGAGACTCCACAACCTCTCTGGGCAGCCTGCTGCAGGACTCCAGCACCTTCACACCAAAGAAGTTTCTCCTCCTGTTCAGATGGGTTCCAGTTTTATGCTTTGTCCTGTCAATGGGCACCACTGGAAAGAGCCTGGCCCCATCCTCTTGCCCCCCACAGGTCCTTTAGCTCTTGCTGAGCATTGATCACATCTCCCCTCTCAGGCTGCTCTTCTCCAGGCTAATCAGCCCCAGGGCTCTCAGCCTTTCCTTCTCACAGAGATGCTCCAAACCCTTCAGCACCTTTAGTCCATAGGTGAAGAAACATGTCCTCAACATCTGCATGTTGCACTAAAGTTTGAAATTTAAACTCCATCCTCTGGTAAGAATGGAGTCAGGTTGGGAGTTGGTCTCTTCTTCCCAATATCAGGTGATAGAATGAGAAGAAATGGCCTGAAATTGTGCCAGGGGAGGTTTGGGTTGGAGAGGAGGAAAAATTTCTTTGCTGCAAGAGTGGTCAGGCATTGGAACAGGCTGCCCAGGGGGAAAAAAAAAATCTTCAACTAGTTGTGTTTGAGGTGAAATCACATCTGATTATCTTAAACATTTTGCCATGCTGTTCATTGAGGTGCAAATCTAAGCACTAATTAGGATGCTGTATGTACTCAAGAACCTAGCAGTGTCTTCATGAGGTAGCCAGAAGATGCTAAGTTTAGTGTTGCAGATGGACCCAAACCAGCAGTTCTCCAATTTTCTGAGGGTGGAAATGGTCAGTTGGGTATAAAATCTCTTTTCAGGGGAGTTCTAGCAACAAAACAAAATTGGAATGTGTTCCATAATGCATTTTCAGATCCTAAAATCCCTTTTCAGGGGTGTTCTAACCACAAAACAATTGGAATATATTCCAAGTGCATTTTTCAGATCCTAAANGTTGCAGATGGACCCAAACCAGCAGTTCTCCAATTTTCTGAGGGTGGAAATGGTCAGTTGGGTATAAAATCTCTTTTCAGGGGAGTTCTAGCAACAAAACAAAATTGGAATGTGTTCCATAATGCATTTTCAGATCCTAAAATCCCTTTTCAGGGGTGTTCTAACCACAAAAAATTGGAATATATTCCATAGTGCATTTTTCAGATCCTAAAATCCCTTTTCAGGGGTGTTCTAACCACAAAACAATTGGAATATATTCCATAGTGCATTTTCAGATCCTAAAATCCCTTTTCAGGGGAGTTCTAACAAAAAAAAAAAATTTGGAATGTATTCCATAGTGCATTTTGAGATCCTAAAATCCCTTCTCAGGGGTGTTCTAATCAAAAAATGGAATATATTCCATAGTGCATTTTCAGATCTTAAAATCCCTTTTCAGGGGAGTTCTAACCAAAAAATGGAATATATTCCATAGTGCATTTTCAGATCCTTCAAGTCATGCAACCATCTGAGAGGTTCATGCAGGGAGCTGTAGGAAAGCCACCTTCTGCAGATCTTGGGTGGAATCTGGTTGTGCCTTTCCTCCCATCTTGTGACAGGCAATGCTCCAGAAGGTTGGTTTAAATCCCAGCTGAGCTCTGCCTGTCCTCTTTAGTGGGTGAAGGATCTGCTGACTAGCTTGCATGGCAGCTACAGCCCAGAGCTCTCTGCTTGCTATTTTGGGGGGATACCAAGTCAGACAGAGCCTGAAATCTTCCAAAATAGCAAAGTGCCTGGTGAAGGATCCCTGTGCTGCAGCAAGAGCTCTGCTTTGAAGTGCAGAGATGTTTGAATTCTAGAGCTCAGATTAAACAGCATAAAAATGGGAGGCAAGTCTTAAATTTCAGCTGTGGGTGCAGGATCTCCATGGTCCATGGAACATCATCCATAACTAGGTCAGAATAAGTTTAATTCTTTTCGTGATCAGAAATGTGCAGCTCTTGGTCTGTGTGATCAAAGGTTTCTTTCCATTTCCATACAACCCCAACTCTGTAGCTCTTTGAAAGCAGAGCTGAGAGGAAAGACAAGGATTTTCTCTTTTGGCTGGGTTCCATTTCCACACTGAGGAGTTTTATTAGACTGACTTGAGAATGTTTGAAACTAATAGGATGTGTTCAAAAGTGAAGAGTAGAATCATTGAGTGGTTTGGGTTGGAAAGGACCTTAAAGATCATTTAGTTTCACCCCCCTGTCATGGGCAGGGATGTGAGAAGCAGCTGAGGGAATTGGGGTTGTTTAGTCTGGAGAAGAGGAGGCTGAGGGGAGACCTCATCCTTCTCTACAACTCCTTGAAAGGAGGTTGGAGCAAGCTGGGAGTTGGTGTCTTCTGCCTAGTAACTAACGATAGGGTGAGAGGAAGCAGCCTCAGGTTGCACCAGGGGAGGTTTAGGCTGGATATTAGGAAAAGTTTCTTTGCTGCAAGAGTGGTCAGGCATTGGAACAGGCTGCCCAGGGAGGTGGTGGAGTCCCCATCCCTAGAGGTGTTCCAGAAACGTGTGGTCATGGCACATTGAGACACAGTTTGATGGCCTTGGTGGTGTTGGGTTGATGGTTGAACTCGATGATCTTGGAGGTCTTTTACAACCTTAATGAGTCTTTGATTGTATTCTGTGATTCTCTCAGAGTAACACATGGAATAAGATATGGAACCTTATGTTTTGTCAGCAAAGTTTTTCTTGGAGATAAGTTACAGGTTGGTGGAGTTCAACTCTTGAAAGCAGAGCTTAAAATGCAGGACAACCTATCTGGCTCCCAGCATCATAGGTGTGTGTATAGTTAAGTAGCACTTCTGAGACAGCAGGACTTGGTGGCAGCTATTTCATGAAATCTTATCTGGAAGTTAACTCATTCCATTAAATCTCCTCCTGGGTGTTTTAGAGATGGAGAGGATGATGCAAGACCGTGGTACTTTGTATAGCAAATTAGGCAACAGCAACTAAAACCTCTTGAATAAACAAGAAAGTTGAGCAGCTTTCAACATGCCTTGTGGGCTTACCTCCAGACCTGTGTCTCTCCTTCCCCTTGGTTCTGAACTAGTCAGGTCTTGACTTTGGACACCTACTTGTGTGTACTGATTTAAAGCCTTAGCTTTTCTTTCTGCTGTCCATCCCTACGGGCAGTTTCCAGGCATTCCATGGCTGGTGACATATGTTACCTGCTTTTATTTCAGAGGTCCTCTCATTCCCCCAACCTAGTGTGGGCTTTGCAGTGGTGGTACCTACCCCATGGTGAGCCAGGTGATGAGGAGGAGGGAGCAGAGTTGGCGAAGGACAATGAGCTCTGGCTTGCCAAAGTTAACAGCGATGAAAGTGGGGAGGGGGAAAAAAGCCACCCAGCTTCAGATGGTCAGACCTCTTCAGCTGTGTTTTGAGCTTCTGGCTTAATCATTATCTCACCCTGCTTCCACAGTGACTACCTTGAAAGTATGGTGGTTGAGTCTGTAAGTCACATCACAAACCAGTTACACGTGATGGTGCTGCCTGAGCACCCCGTGGGATGGCAGGGCTGGGGCAGGAGGGGGGAGCTTTGTCCTCACCTGCCCCATGCCAGTGGGGAACCTTCTGGTGTCGGTGTTGGGACATTCCCTGGCAGGGTCCTCACTCCTGTTTTCTCCAGGAAGGGTTAAAATCAGCCAGGTCCACGTGACATATGCAAACTATGAATCATTCCAATGGATCCGTGCAACTCCTGCCTGCTCGGGCAGCAAGCAGATGCTGTTCCCTGGGTTGCCATGGTAACCCTGCCTGTACTCTAATAAAGCCCAGCCCAGCTCCTTCCTTGGGCAGCCTCTGCGGCTCTGTCACCTACCTCATTGTTTCCTCCTCTCTGGAGAAGAGGCCAGGCAGGGACAGAGAGGAGGGAACCCGAGAGCGGAGCCAGCGGCAGCTCCCGCCTGCCCTGTAACCCCTTGTTCCGGGCGCCTGCCGAGCATGGCAAGCCTTGCTGCTGAGCCCGGGACCATGGCAAGCCTTGCTGCTGAGACTGGGACGGGCTTGCAGACGGCTGCGATGGGCAGCAGTGGCTTCAGAGTGGGTCTGCAGGTTGTCTAAGGAGAGGAGCCGTGCAGCAGGCTGGGGAAAGTCCGCTGGCTGCCGGCACAGCGTTTGCCCGTGGCCGGCATCGTTCCGTGGCTCCGAAGCCCCCCCTGAGGCAGAGGAGCTGATGTCATTCAGAAGATCTCTTGGCAGTAGCTGAGCCACCAGCAAGTCTGGTCTTGAAGGCAGCAGGTTTGACACTGCTCCCCTTCAGCCTCCTGTGCCTCACAAGCTTGTGATCCGTGCTGCTGGAGGGGAAAAGCCTGGGAAGGGCTCAGGAGATGGGCAGGCTGCTGAGGAGGGGGTTCTGCTGACCCCCATATCTTCCTGCAGAGCTTTTTTTTGAGGGGGAGGAAGAAAAGAATCTGGATTTATTGCTCAGAAGATCCGATTGGTTTGCTGCTAGATGGATTGTCTGGAAGCATCAGAACTTTCTTTGCTCTCCTGTCACCTGAGAAGCTGCCGAGCCAGAAGAATTCCATTTTTTTCCTCCTTCTGATGTATTTACAGCAAAACCCCAAACTTGGCTTCAGAAGGGAGTTGCTTTCCCAGCTTTGAGATGAGACAGTAAAGAAACCCAATTCCCTGCTTGCAAATGGACTCACTTCGAGTGGCTGTGGATTTAAACCTTGATTTTTTGGGTATTCTTTTTTTGCCCCCCCCTCTCTTGGCTGATTTAAACATGTTTTGATGGAACTCTGGAAATCCTGAGTGTAAGTAGGAAAAGTCTTTTAATTTTTGTGGGGTTTTTTTGTTGGTTTGTGGTTTGTTTGTTTTTTTTTTTCCTACTTGACAAACCTCCACCTTCACCTTGCTTATTTTTTTTTGGTTAAAATAACAGAAACATGCTGCTGGTTCCAGTTTAATGCTGAGAATATTTTCCAAGTGGCATCTTCTTGATTAAAAAAAAAAAAAGAAAAAAATCAAATCAGGGTTGTTGAGGAAAATCTATACTTTACAGTCATTGCTACTGAATATTGATTTATCATCTCTGCTGGGAAAGAAAAAAAAAAAAAAGAAATAAATGAAAATGGATTACCTTGGAGACAAACTGACAGTGGCACAAACTCACATGACCCAGTGGATGGGTACAGTGCGGAGATCCTTGCAGGAAGCACTAAATTTAGTCACTACTGCAGTTGCTCACGAGAGGACTGGTGGGGAAGGTGGAAGCAGGACTCCCTCCTTCAAGAGAACCTCCTCCTTCAGGCACTTTGCATCCCGGAGCAGAGAGTCCTTCCGAAGGTTTTCCGTGCGGAGTCAGCAGAGGTTTTCCTCTTTGAGGAAGAGGCAGACCAGTTCAGAGCCACCTGAGCTTGTAAGCTATCCACCTTTCTTTTTTTTTTTGAGCCCCTGGAGGTAGATCACAGTGCAAACCACCTGGGGTTGTGGCAGCTTTTTATCTGTGGTCATCTGATTGCCTTTTTATTATTCTTTAATTTCTATCATGTGTGTTTTGTATTGATCTGCTGGGGTTGGTCCAGAGGAGACCACAAAGGTGATCAGAGGGCTGGAGCACCTCCCTATGGGCACAGGCTAAGATGAGCCAGAGGGTTGGAACACCTCCCTATGGGGACAAGCTAAGATGATCCAGAGGGTTGGAACACCTCCCTGTGGGCACAGGCTAAGATGATCCAGAGGGTTGGAACACCTCCCTGTGGGCACAGGCTAAGATGATCCAGAGGGTTGGAACACCTCCCTGTGGGGACAGGCTAAGATGATCCAGAGGGCTGGACCACCTCCCTATGGGGACAGGCTGTGAGAGAGTTGGGGCTGTTCAGCCTGGAGAAGAGAAGGCTCTATGGAGACCTCAGAGCAGCCTTCCAGTACCTGAAGGGGGCTGCAAAAATGCTGGGGAGGGACTCTTTATAAGGGCTTGTAGTGACAGGACAAGGGGAATGGCTTTAAGCTGGAAGAGGCTGGAGATGGGGAAGAAATTCTTTACAGTGAGGGTGGTGAGAGACTGGAAGAGGTTGCTCAGGGAGGTGGTGAATGTCCCCTCCCTGGAGGTGTTCAAGCCCAGGCTGGATGGGCCCTTGAGCAACCTGGTCTAGTGAAAGGTGTCCCTGCCTATGGCAGGGGAGTTGGAACTAGATGACCTTTAAGGCCCCTTCCAACCCAAACCCTTCTGATGATGTCAGCTATTCAAAGTCCAAACAGCCCCCCAAAGCACTTCCAGGTAGTGCTGTCTCCTCCTAGTTGATTTCTGCAGCACAGGTTGCTGTTTTCATGTGCCAGAGAACATGGTTCACCAGGGTTTGGGGAATGGGGAAAAGTGGTGTTGATCTATGCTAAGGTAGGGCAAATATTTGTCTGAAGTTCGAAAAGCAAAGTTTAGTCCAGAACTGTGCTTGTGTTGCTCATTTCAACACCACAGGTCAGAGTGACTTTGAACATTCACAAGTATGGGAGGGGTTTTCAGTTAAAAAAAGAAAAAAAAAAGGCAAAAAAGAAAAAAGAAACAAAAAAGAAAAAAAAAAAAAACCCTGGAGCTGTGTTTGTGAGGAGAGTTAAAGGGCTGCCACCCTGCACTTGATAGAAAAATGGTCACTGGTCTCCACTTGTATTGAAAAAGAAGGGATCTGTCTCACTCTGCTTGCTACTTGGCCATGAAATAGTAGCTATGTGATCACTTGTGAGGGCTGTGGTGGGGCAGAGGCAGGTTGGGACTTGATGGGAGCAAAGAAAGGTGAGGAGCCCACAGTCCACCACAGCAGGTGCTACGTAGAGCCTCCCACCCTTCCCTTTCCCATTCCCTTTCCTGGTTTCTGGGTTGTTTGCAGGAAGGATGATCTGCATTAAATAACGTGGCAGGGTGGTGTGGGGGAGGTGTGGAGAAGCCTTTTCCCTGTGGAAGGGCTGCAGGTTCCTGGAGCTGGGCTGGGCTCTCCATGCTGCTGGCAGCCAGTGTTGGGCACCTCCTGGTTCCAGCAAATGCTGCAAAGCAGTGATGGTTTTAGGTTATAATGTGTGAAAGGTGAATGGTTAGAGGACCTGGATGGGCAGGGAGCTGCTGGAGAGGCGACAGCAAAGGGCTACAAAGATGTTGAGGAGACTGGAACATCTCTGTGAGGAGGAAAGGCTGAGAGCCCTGGGGCTGCTTAGCCTGGAGAAGAGCAGCCTGAGAAGGCATCTGATTAATGCTGATCAATACTTCAAGGCTGGGTGTCAGGAGGATGGGGCCAGTGGTGCCCAGTGACAGAACAAGAGGTAATGGGCACAAACTGGAACATAAGAAGGTCCAGCTAAATATGAGGAAGAACTTCTTGAATTTAAGGGTGCTGGAGTCCTGGAGCAGGCTGCCCAGAGAGGTTGTGGAGTCTCCATCTCTGAAGTCATTCAAAACCCTCCTGGACGTTGTGAACCTGGGCAGCATGCTCTGGAGTGTTGGACTGGATGATCTCCAGAGGTCCATTCCAACTCAAATCATTCTATGATTCTGTAAATCCAGCTTATTCTGTTTTATTTCATGGAGAGAAGCTTGAGCTGGTGATTTGACTTGTGCCTGAAATGGATAATTTAAAACTCAAGCTCTGGGAAATGGGTCTGCTGTGGTTGACTTGAGTGGCGTTAAGCCTTGGGACCAGGACATGGGTAAATCCTGAACAGCTTGCCCTCCAAAGTGCCTCAAACATTGTTTTGCTTCATAAATGAAGTGGTTAGTCATTGTGAATTGTAACTATGTGAAGTTCTGATGTGGCCTCCCAGAGGTTTGTTCACTGCCTGGTTGAAGGTAGAGTCACATTCCTGGGGCAGGTGTGGCTTCTGTGTCCAGGCTCTTTCCAGAACTAATTTTTTTTTTTTTTTTGAATCAATTTTGGTTAACCAGATTTTTGTCCTGGCTTGCTGTTTGACTGTACTGGGAAAGAAAATGTTTTCATGGGGGAAAAAAAAAAAAAAAAAAAAAAAAAAAACCAAAGAGAAAGAAGAGGGAAATATTTGGTAACCACAGTTACAGTGTCAGCATGGAGAAGTTCTGCTGGTGTCTCTCTGAAGCTGGTGTCTTAACACTTACTGGAGTTAGCTGAATGGAAAAAAAACACCCCCAAAACACAAACCCACTTGTGTAAGAGACTGAAAAGTGGAAATGTGGAACCTGCAGAGGACAACTGCACTGCTGCCCTCACACTGCACTGCTTCCAGAGCAGAGATCATGAGACGCGAGGTCACCTTTCCAGTTCGGTCACTGGAGACAACCACAGGGAGCTGCAGCTCTGCTCTTCCAGCTGCAGTTTGGTGCGGGCTTGGCTTTAGGCTTGAAGTTGGTTTAACTTCTGTGCTCAAACTGAGGGTCTTGGCACTCGTGAGAGTTCATAGCTGTGCCATTATGTCTCCGCAGAGCAACTTGTGAACATGGCCCTTGAGCTATTAATCTTTTCTCTGTCTTGGGACAAGGTTTCCCTTAGTCCTCAGAGCTGCTGGAGCTACAGAGCGACTATGGAATTGAGTACAAAGCATCTAATTCATCATAAACTGACATCTTCATTGTCCTAGGGATGTTCTGCAGAGCAGTCATGGTGTTCTGATGCTTCAGTGATGGAGTTTTTGAACAAGGAGCAGCCAGGGTGCCTGGTTGGTGAGCCAGCTCCTGCCGTGGGTGGACCCAGCATGTGTTGGGGGCTTTCAGTCCTGTCTCTGCTGTTGCTGCTGGCCACTGGTTGAGAACTTGGCATTGGAGAAGAGCAAGAAATCTGTCAAAGCTTGGTCAAACAGCACTATTTAACACAGGGTGAGGAAACTTGACACTGATGTTGAAAGTAATGGAGGTGTGAGAGTGCCTTCTGCTGCACCACGTAGCTGTCTGTTTGTCCCCTTAGGACTTTGGTGGACTTTCAGCTTAAATACCAAAGGAAATAATAGGTTAGTGTTTGGATGGATCTCCTGTCACTGCTTCAGGCATCTTCTAGGGGAATTAAAGAGTTTTTAAAGCACTGATAGAGTCATGGAATGGTTTGGGTGGGAAGGGACCTGAGAGATCATCTAGCAAACCCCCTGCAGTCAGCAGGGACAGCTGCAATTAGAGCAGGTTGCTCAGAGCCCCAGAGAACCTGACCTGGAATGAGTACAGGGGTGGGGCATCTCCCACCTCTCTGGGCATCCTGGGCCAGGCTCTCATCACCCTCATAGAATTATTTTGGTTGGAAATAAGATCATTGAGTCCAACTATCAACAGGAACTTCTTCCCAACATCCAACCTACATCTCCCCTCTTTCCAGGAAAAAACATTTCATCCTTTACTGGCTGTCTGGGACTTAGAACAAATGCTTGGGCTCAGAAATGATCTTGTTGTCTGTTTGTTTCTATCCTGAAGTTGCCATCTTGGGTTTGGAGCAATGTTTGTGGCACGGGGCTGCTGCTGGATCCCACTGGGGAAAACTCAGTGGGGAAAACTCAGGGCTGCTCCCATAGGCACAGTTCCCAATTGCTTGAAATGTGGGAAAAGTGGCAGATCAGCACCTTATTAATACCATATTTTAGCTGGGAACTTCTGCAGCTGGGAAAAGCCTCGTGGATAGCACTTTTTTTTTCTTTTTCCTGGGCTGTAAGAGAGATTTTTATCCCTGCTAGAGGAGCTTTGGGATTGGAGTGAAAGAGATTTGACGTAATTGCTTATTTCCTTGCTGGAGGCCATCAAAGGTAGGGATCAAGAGAGAGGAAATTATTTTCCTTTCCAGCACTTTAACAGCTCAAAGATTCACTCTCTTTCTGTTCCCTTTCTTCCTGCTCATACCTTGTCACACTTCCCTGCTCCATGCCTGGCAGGGCTGATTCTCCAACCCAGCTCCATCTCTGCTGCTTTGTGTTGCTTGGTAGGATGAACAGGGAGGAGGTTCCTCAGCAGATTCCTGGGGATGGGAGCTTGGGTGGATCTACCTCATCATCCTCTAGATCTTATCTGGGAAACAGCCTTTATTAACAGGACACTGTGAATTTGTGCCTTAGAAAAACCTCTTCTAGTCTCCACTTTTTTCCTTTTCTTTTTTCCTTTTTTTTTTTCCTTGGTTC
>VXBD01012014.1:53330-70582 GCA_013399975.1 Indicator maculatus | reverse complement strand
GAATGTTGGGCTTGGTTGAATGTTGGGCTTGGTTGAATGTTGGGCTTGGTTGGGGGCTGGGCTTGGTTGGGGGCTGGGCTTGGTGGTGCTGGTCTTGGTTGGGGGCTGGGCTGGTTGGTTGGATGTTATGTTATGTTCTTGATGATTCTGTCAGAGGTCCAAAATAAATAGTTCAGCTCTTAGTAATAATCCTTAGAGTAACTGTAGAATAGCTCAGGTTAGGAAGGACCTCTGGAAGTCAGCCCACCCAGCATCCTGTTCAAAGCAGAGACAACTCTGAGCTGATAATGAGAGGAAATGGCCTGATTTTCTTTGCTGCAAGAGTGGTCAGGGATTGGAAGAGGCTGCCCAGGGAGGTGGTGGAGTCACTGTCCCTGGAGGTGTTCAAGAAACCTGTGGCCATGGCACTTTGGGACATGGCTTAGTGGCCATGGTGGTGTTGGGTTGATGATCTTAGAGGGCTTTTCCAACCCTAACAATCCTCTGATTCTGTAGTAGAGTGGCATTCCAATGGAATAAGGTGTCTGGCCATCTTCCTGGTGTGTTGCAGAGGAGCAAATTGGTTTTCAGGATTTGTAAGGACTTGCTACACCCTCCTGAAACTGAGTGTCACACTTAAGGGACTGAGGAGTTCAGAATATGGGCAACCTGACCAAACTTGCATTATAAAGAGAAGAGAGAAAAAGAAAACATAAATTAGCAAAAAAAACCCCCAAACCTAACCTTTTCTCTTGGAGTTTGGCTGAGGGTGGCAGCTGGTCAAAACTTGTGCAGTCCCCTCTTGGTGTCCAATTGCTGCCAGCAGATTTTGAACTTCCCTTCTTGCACTTCAAGCTGTGAGGTGTCATCCTGGCTGTCTGATGTCTCAGTCTCTTGTGCAAACAAAAGATATTTTTGGCACTGTCTGTGCAGATTCTGACTCATGAGCTCTCTCAACTGCTGTTCCTCACACACCAGCTCTTCTTTTCAGGTTGATGCAAGGGAGTTTTTTTCCACCATTCTTAGTTAGGGTTCATTGTTTGGGTGGGTTTTGTGTGTGTGTGTGTGCTGGGAGAACCATTCTTGTGTGTGCATCGTTTTCAGGAACTGCAAATTGCAGGAGCAATCAGCCTTGGATTATTGCCTGAACCCAGCTTAATTCCAAGGCAGCTCTGAAAAGAGACATAATCACAATGTCTTGTTTTAGAAGAACCTAAGAGGCAAATCAGTGCCCAACTCACTGCTTTTAAGTGGAGGTTTCTGGTTTTCCTTGGCTACTGGTGTAAGAGTTCTGAAGTAAAAGATCAAAGGGCAGTGGCAGCATCTGAATATGGGCTCCCAAGTGGTGTTTATTTGATTGGGGAATCTTTCTGTGATTATGAAGAAGAAAATTCCTAATCCTGGTTTATCTTTGTGCTCTAAGATGACACCAGACCCCCCTAAACCCTTCCTTTTCATTGCCTTTCCATTTGAAACACTCTGTTTGGACAGGGAATAGCTGTATCTGGCCTAGGTTCACATGTGGCACACCTCTTCTTTTACCTTTGGTCCCCCTTCTTCCAAGGGATGGATAAAGATGAGAGGAAATGGCCTGAATCTGTGTGGTCAGGCATTGGGACAGGCTGCCCAGGCTGAGAATGGATCACAGACACTAGCACAAGTTTGAGTTCATCATGGAATTGTTGTAGTTGGAAAAGACCTTTAAGATCCTGCAGTCCAACCATGAACCCAGCCCTGCCAGGGCACCACTAAAGCATGGCCCTCAGCAACACATCTCTATGGCTTTGAAACCCCTCCAGGAATGGGAACTCCACCACTGCCCTGGGCAGCCTGGGCCAGGCCTGGACAACCCTCAAGGGGAAGAAATTGTTCCTCATGTCCAGCCTAAACCTCCCCTGGTGCAATTTGAAGCCATTTCTTCTTGTCCTATCCCTTGAGGCTAGGGAGAAGAGGTAGGGTGCTTTGGTCTGTCTTGTGTGGGTTTATGTAAATGAAGGGGATGTGGGACACAGTGGGATGTGTGATCTGGCAGGCTGGTGGCAGACCTGACAATTGTCACTCTGGTACATTCAGTCCCACATTATTTCCCTCATCTTCTGAAGCTTTGGGTTTGCAATCCCAGGGTGTTCTTCATTCATGCTCTTTGTCTGCAGCACCAAGTTGTTCCAAGCCAAGATGTTAGTGCCAGAACATGCAAATGTGATCTGACTTGAGTTGTGGTGCCCAAAGCATCTCAGCCATGAAACACTGTGGTACTTGTGTGTGGCTGTTAGACAATTTGTTTGGCCTTGATGATCTGCTCTGCTCTGGTGAGACCTCATCTGGAGTGCTGGAGCTCTGGGGTCCCAACACAAGAAGAGCAGGGACCTGCTGGAGAGGGTCCAGAGGAGACCATGAAGATGATCAGAGAGGGCTGGAGCCACCTCTGCTATGGGGACAGGTTGGGAGAGCTGGAGCTGTTCAGCCTGGAGAAGAGAAGGCTCCAGGGAGACCTTAGAGCAGCATTTCAGTATCTGAAGGAGACCTACAGGAAGGGTGGGGAAGGACTCTTCAGAAGGGGTTGTGGGGATAGGAGGGGGAGTGGTTTGAAACTGGATCAGGGGAGATTGAGGTTGGACATCAGGAGGAAGTTGTTCACAATGAGGGTGGGAAGACACTGGAGCAGGTTGCCCAGGGATGTGGTTGGTGAAGGTATTCAAGGTCAAACCTGATGTTGGAGGTGTCCCTTGCTGCCTGCATGGGGCATGGACAAGACGACCTCTGATCCAACCCGATGCACTCTCTAGTTCTGTGCTCTTAGAGGCCTTCTCCAACCAAACCCAACTGTTAATGCACTTTATTTTTGTATATATATTTTTTTTTTAACCAAAGAAAAAATGTCTTTTAATGACAGCAGCAGAGGAGCAGCAGAGTTAATGTCTCCCTTGTACACCTGCAGGGCTTTCGACGCAGCCCCCAGGAGAATTCTCCGTGGTTCCGCAGCCTCTTCCCAAGATTCACTGGGAGGTTCACCTCTGCAAATCCAAGCTGCTGAGCCTTTATCCCTGGGCTAAAAGGGGTGCTGAGATGTTCCCCCTGTTCCATTGCAGGACCAGCTGAAGCAGTGCTTCACCAGGCAGCCCCCAGGAGCGAAGGACACGGACACGCTGGTGCAGGAGCCCGACAGCCGCTACGGCACCTGGAGCGAGCAGCGCCGCAGCGGGGACAGGTGAGGCCCTTGGGAAGGCTGCTCCTTGGATGAGGAATCCCAGAATCCCAGCGTGGTGCTGCTTGGAAGGGAGTTCTGGAGATCCAGCCCAAACAAGGGCACCCACAGCAGCTCGCCCAGCTGGGTTTGGAAGCTCTCTAGAGAAGGAGGCTCCACGACCTGTCTGGGCAGCCTGCTGCAGGGCTCCAGCAGCCTCACACCAGAGTTTCTCCTGTTCAGATGGAACCTCCTGGTTTCCAGTTTGTGCCCTTTGTCCTGTCACTGGACACCACTGAAAAGAGTCTGGCCCCATCCTCTCGTCTTCCATAGGTCCTTTAGTTCTTGTTGAGCATTGCTCAGATCCCCTCTGGGGCTGCTCTTCTCCAGGCTCACCAGACCCAGGGCTCTCAGCCTTTCCTCCTCACAGAGATGCTCCAGGCCCCCCACAGCATCTTTAGTCCATAGGTGAAGAAACATGTCCTCAATATCTGCACATTGCAGTAAGGTTTGATATTCAAACTCCATCCTCTGGTAGGAATGGAATGAGGTGGGGGTTGGTCTCTTCTCCCTAGTCTCAGGTGATAGAAGGAGAAGAAACAGCCTGCAGTTGTGCCAGGGAAGAGCTAGGTTGGAGATGAGGAAAAATTTCTTTGCTGCAAGAGTGGGCAGGGGTTGGAACAGGCTGCCCAGGGGGGTGGTGGAGTCCCCATTCCCAGAGGTGTTCAAGAAACCTGTGGCCATGGCTCTTTGGGACATGTTCTAGTGGTCATGGAGGTGTTGGGCAGGAGGTTGGTGTTGATGATCTTGGAGGTCTTTTCCAACCTTGCTGATGCTGTGATGCTGTCTACCCTGTGTGAGCAATGCCCTGACTGCTCAGTCAGTGTGCTATCAAAAGAGCATTTTCTGGGGGTTGTTTTTAATGCTATGCTTGTTGAGCTCCTACAGCCGACATTAATGCCAATTATGTGTGGTGTGTTCTGCACTTGAGAAGTGTGTGTTATAAATATTTTATTGCTAGGAAATCAAGCTTGAAGCTCCCTGAGCTGGGGTGACATGCCAACAGTGACATCCAAGTCTCCTGCAAAATTAACTCTGACTTCAGTGTCTTCTAGACATCTTCTGAAATCAGTTTCCTAACCAAGACTCTTGTCTCAGCTGCAGAACAGACAAACAGACTCACAGAATTGCCTGGTTGGAAAAGATCTGGAGCTCACCTAATCCAGCTTTAACCCAACATCTCCCTGCACACAACTGTTAGGCCATGTTCCTTAAGTTCCTCATCCTCCTCCAGGCATGGTGACTCCATCACTGCCTTAAGTAGCCTGTTCCAGTGCCTGATGATCCTTTGGCTGAGGAATTTTTTCCTGTTTTCCCCCCCCATATTTGAATGCTCTTTCAAACCTGGAGGCTTCTTCCTGATTAGAAAAGCTCCACCTAAAAAATCCTGTTTTGTGGAAGTAGTGAACTTAATCCTCAGGGCTTGGAATTTTCTTTCCACTCTGAGAAGTGTTTAGTTTTTTTTTTTTTTTTTTTTTTTAATTCTCACAGCATAGTGACTCTTCAGCATTTCAACACCCTCTTGCTCTGCTTTCTCTTGACTTATGGACTTTGTACAAGGGCTTGTAGTGCTAGGACAAGGAGCAATGGCTTTGAGCTGGAAGAGAGGAGGTTTAGACTGGAGATTAGGAAGAAATTCTTTCCAGTGAGGATGGGGAGACACTGGACCAGGTTGGCCAAGGAGGTTGTGGATACTCCCTCCCTGGAGATGTTCAAGGCCAGGCTGGATGAGGCCTTGAGCAACCTGTCCTAGTGGCAGATGTCCCTGCCCATGGCAGGGGAGTTGGAACTAGATGATCTTAAAGGTCCCTTCCAGCCCAAACCATTGCATGGTTCTTTGGTTTGTGGCAGGGGAGTTGCTGGTGGATTCATTCAAGGACTTGCAGAGGACTGAGAGTGCTGTGCTGTTCAATATTGCATTTGGTAATGGACATCTTCCTGGCACTGCCTTTTGTTTGCAGTTTAGTTGTTCTACCCCTTGCCAGCACAAGTGCAGCTGTTCTCCTCCTCTTGCCATGGGTGATTCCAGCAGGTCTCTGTGTCTGCTCAAGGCCATTATCTCCTCTGCCAGGCCCAGGGGCAGGAACTTGCAGCAGACTCAGATAATTCAGCTTTCCTGTTTAGCCTGGCTCACTTCCCCTAGGCTTTGTGTCTTGCCAGCTGCATGGCCCATGGTGGTCTGTTCCTCACACACCCTGACACCATCCTGGGTGGTGTTCTGCCATAAGCTGAACCCCCAGCTGAGAGACCACCAGGGGAGCAGGCACCATGGCATGGGTGGGTGTCAGGAGGATGGGGACAGTCTTCTGTCAGTGGTGCCCAGGTCCAGAGACCTTCTCCTCCCCCTTTTCTCTCCCCTGGTGAGGCCACATCTGTAGTAGTGGGGATAGTTCTGGGCTCCCCAGTTCAGGAGGGACAGAGACTTGCTGGAGAGGGCACAGTAAAGGGCTACAGAGATGCTGAGGGGACTGGAACATCTCTGTGAGGAGAAGAGACTGTGAGAATTTGGGCTTTTTAGTCTGGAGAAGAGCAGCCTGAGGGGGATCTCATCAATGCTGATCAATACTGCAGGGCTGGGTGTCAGGAGGATGGCAGCAGGCTTCTATCAGTGGTGCCCAGTGCCAGCACCAGGGCTATCAGGCACAAACTGGAACTTCCATCTAAAGATGAGGAGGAACTTCTTGAATTTAAGGGTGCTGGAGCCCTGGAGCAGGCTGCCCAGAGAGGTGGTGGAGTCTCCATCTCTGGAGTCACCTCAAAGCCTCATAGACACCATCCTGTGCAAGCTGCTGGAGGTGCCCCTGCTTTAGCAGGGGGGTTGGACTAGATGATCTCCAGAAGTCTCTTCCAACCCCCACCAGGCTGGAATTCTGTGCATTAGGATGTGGGAGGGAAGAGGCTTCCTGGAGATGTGCAAATCAGGATCCTTTTAGCATACATCTGAATTTCCATGGGAGGTGATAAGCCTGCAGATTGCCTTTCATCTCCACACTGTTCCATATCCTACTGGATCTAAAGCCTCACGCTGCAGATACCAAATGTCTGACAAAACTACTAGACCAGAAGTTCCCCCAGGAGCTCATTAGTCCCATTTGTTAATTATCCTGGGGCCCACTGCTGAAGGAGGGCAGAGGCATTCAGCCTCCTCCTGCATTGGCTTTGCTCTGCCAGGCTGGCAATGGTGTCATCTGCTGCAGCAGGAAGAGAGAAAATGGTTATTCAGCAGCACAATCCCAAGTGTTTTCCTGCCAGGATTTGTCCCTGGGGATGACATCAAATCCTAAGGTTTGTTGTTTGAAGAATGTGCAGATACTGATCCTTGTGTCCAGGGCGTTTGGGGGCTTGGGAACAGTTTTCCTGGGTGCCTGCTGCAGAAAAGATGCTTTAGTAACAAGAAATTCTTGTTAAAGAGGGGGGAAAAAGGTCAGAATTCCTGAAATACTTGAGNTTTTTTAAAGTCAATGCAGTGAAATCATGGTAATGTCAAACTTGAATGGGAATTTTTTTTTTTTTTTTTTTTAAACTTAGGAACTCCTAAAATTAGAATCAGGACAGCCCTGACAGCAGAGTCTTTCTGGGTTTCCTGCCATCTCCTGCTGCTTAAAGGAGCCTCCCAACCCATGTGACTGCACACAGCTTTCAGTCCTGACACCACAACCTGCTTCCTGTCAGCCCAGGAAAAGGGAATCTTTTTAGGAATAGGCCAGGAGCATCACCCCACAGGGATGCCAGCCCTGGCTGCTCTCCCCTGCAGCACCCTGAAAGCCTCCCTGCTCATGGAGCCCTGCCTTAGGGTGCCACCTGCTGCCACCTCTCCCTTCCAGCAGCCATGGAGGATAAAAACCTGTGGCTGGAGGGCTGGGCAGATACTCCCTGAGGCAAAAGAGAAGCTCTTTAGGAAGAGGTTGGTTCTGCAGTGGGCATCTCTGGATCTAGTGTCCAGGCTAGGAATGAGCATGGTGGAGGAGCACAGAGCATCTGTCACTGTTGCTGTCCCCACTCATGGAATCACAGACTGGTTTGGGTGGGAAGGGACCTTTAAAGCTCATCCAGCCCAACCTCCCTGCCATCAGCAGGGACATCTGCCACTGGGGCAGGTTGCTCAAAGCCTGACATGGGATGGCTCCAGGGCTGTCAGGAGGCAGTGGCTCAGCTTCTCCCATGCAGAGTGCTCTCTAGTGATTTCCAGCCTCCTTCTTCCCCTTCCCAGTCCTCTTTGCATGCTTTAAATCCACCCACCCTGAAAGCAGCAGACATCCTGCCTGGCAGGAGTCAGTCAAGCCCTTAGCATTTGTGTGATCACATTGTCACTTAAACTGCTAAACTTCCCAATGAGATCTGAGCCACCTAAACGTTCCATGGCCTCTCTGCTCTTGCCCACTTTGATTCAGGAGCTACTGCTGCTTGTGTTCCTTTCTCTTGTGGACCAAAACTAGAGACAATAAGAGAAGCAAGCTCTTGACGGAACTCACATGGAGGAGCTGTTGGTCTTGGGATGATGCCAGCAGGGACACTTCTTTCTGTCAGAACACAGGGAGAGGATTCTTTTTTTAAGTCCAGTTTCTATTAGCACCTAAAAATTGCATCCCAAAATGTTCTGCACTGTTTTGGTTTCCTTGGAGTCCTGTGAAATGGAAATGACACTCACTGCATGGTGTGCATGCAGTCATAGAACTGTTGGGGTTGGAAGGGATCTCTAAGATCATGGAGTCCAGCCATCAACCCAACACCACCATGGCCAGCAAACCATGGCCCCAAGAGCCATGGCCACAGGTTTCTTGAACACCCCCATGGATGAGGACTCCACCACCTCCCTGGGCAGCCTGTTCCAATCCCTGACCACTCTTGCAGCAAAGAAATGTTTCTTAATCTCCATCCTAACTCTCCCCCGGCACAATTTCAGGCCATTTCCTCTCCTTCTCTAATCTGATACTAGGGAGAAGAGAGCAACCCCCACCTGGCTCCAGCCTCCTTTCATGGAGCTGTGGAGAGCAATGAGGTCCCCCCAACCAAAAACCCCAGTCCCCTCAGCTGCTCCTCCCCAGCCCTGTTCTCCAGACCCCTCACCAGCTTAGTTGCCCTTCTCTGGACCCCCTCCACCCCCTCAATATCCTTCTTGGTGTGAGGGCCCTGAAACTGACCCCAGGATTCAAGGTGTGGCCTCACCAGTGCCCAGCACAGGGACACCATCATTTCCCTGCTCCTGCTGTGCCATCCAAACAATTCTCCCCATCTTCCTTCCCCCTGAAGTCTCACTGATCTCTCTCTTTGTTTGCAGCTTTGTGCCTGAATCTCCCTCCTCCGAGAACGATGTCCTTTCAACGAGGAAGCAGCCTCCCAGCAGCCACCCATCCTCCCTGTCCTCTCAAGCAGAGCCTGCCTGCCTGCCTGACCACCATGACTTCTCAAAAGACCAAAGGAGCACAAGCTTGGACCGTTCCAGCACTGACATGGACTCTACTGATGGGACTGATTTACCTCCTCCAGGAGACACCTGCCCTGATGAGAAGACCACGGACTTCTCTTTCATCGATGTAAGTTACCCTGAGTGCAGGCTGCCCTGGGAGGTGTCACAGTCTCACAGTTATAGCAGAAGGGATCTCAAGAGATCATCAGGTCCAACCCCCCTGCCAGAGCAGGATCACGTAGGGTAGTCTGCACAGGAATGCATCCAGGTGGGTTTGGAAAGTCTCCAGAGAAGGAGACTCCACAACCCCCCTGGGCAGCCTGTTCCAGGGCTCTGTCACCCTCACTCTAAAGAAGTTTCTCCTCATGTTGAGCTGAAGTCTTCTATGTTCTAGTTTGAACTCATTGTTCCTTGTCCTATCACTGTGAACCACCCAAAAGAGCCTGGCCCCCTCCACTTGACACCCACCCCTCAGATATTGATAGACACTGATCAGATCCCCTCTCAGCCTTCTCTTCTCAAGACTAAACAGCCCCAGGGCTCTCAGTCTCTCTTCACAGGGGAGATGCTCAAGTCCCCTAAGCATCCTCCTGGCTCTCTGTTGGATTCTCTTCAGCAGGTCTCTGTCTCTCTTGAACTGGGGAGCCCAAAACTGGACAGAGGATTCCAGGTGTGGCCTCACCAGGGCAGAGTAGAGAGGTAGAAGAACTTCCCTAGCCCTGCTGGACACACCTTTCTGGATACACCCCAGTATCCCACTGGCTCTTTTGGCCACAAGGGCACATTGTTGTTCCATGGAGAACTTCCTGTCCACCAGCAAGCTCCAGGCTGTGGAGTCTCCTCCTCTGGAGACTTTCCAGCCCCATCTGGATGTGTTCCTGTGTGCCCTGTGCTAGATTCTCTGGTCCTGCTCTGGCAGGGGGGTTGGACTCGATCTTCAGAGGTCCCTTCCAACCCCTAACATGCTGTGATCCTATGATCCATGCCAGCTGTGTTGTTCAGCATCACAAAGTAGCATCTTCTGGAAGCTTCACCCCCAATCTCTGCCTTTTCTTTGTCACATGGAATTTGCCTGCCTGAAAACTTCCTTTTCTCGATCACGTTTGAATCTTTCTGCCTGAAAAGCTGAAGATCAAAGGTCACAAAGTCCTTCCAGTTCCTACATCCTTAGGTCCTGAGAGATCCCAAGAAGCCCTTGGCCTCAGATCACCTTTGCCAGTGGCTTGCTGAAGCTGCTCCTTCTCTTTCTGCTCCTTGGTGAGCTCCAAGAGAAGAGCTAAATGGCTTTAGGAACGTGGGAAGCATAATTAAATCCCACAAATAGCTGCTGACTGCTGTGCCACGAGCTGTGCAGATTTAAGGCTATGAAGACATTTACTAACAGTTTCCTTATTTACTCATCCTGTAGTAGCTTACAGTTGCAGTTGAAAGGATGATTTTTTTTTTTTTTTCCTCCCATGCTTAAAGATCTTGCAGCTGCTCTTTTCTGGCCATATGCTGTTAGATGAGGTTTGGTGTTCTCTGAAGGCACTGGCACAAGTAGTTTGTCTGTTCAGCTTGGAAGAGGTGCTGCTTTTTCTTTGGTTAGAGTTGCTTCACCACCTTCTTTTGCTCCACACTGATGGCAGATAGCTTGGAGAGTGCAAGATTCCCAGCTTAGATGAATCACACCATGCTAGGAAGGCCTCAGGCAGGCTGCTGTGCTGCTGAAGCACCAAGATGCCTCCTAAATTGGAACTACAGAATTGTTGGGGTTGGAACAGCCCTCTAAGAGCATTGAGTCCAACCATCAACCCAACACCACCATGGCCATCAAACCATGTCCCCAAGTGCCACAGCCACAGGTTTCTTGAGCACCTCCAAGGATGGGGACTCCATCACCTCCCTGGGCAGCCTGTTCCCATCCCTGACCACTCTTGCAGCAAAGAAATGCTTCTTAATCTCCAACCTAACCCTCCCCTGACACAATTCTAGGCCATTTCCTTTCATTCTATCACCTGATACTAGGGAGAAGAGACAGACTCCAACCTCCGTTTAGGTAGGTGTAGAGGGCAATGAGGACCTGAGGAGCAGGTTGCTCTACAGAGCACTTGTGCTGGAGGCAGCTTGGTCTGGAGCAGCAGAACTGAGTGTTCACAATCTCTCAGCTGCTTCCTGTGGAGGCTGTTCCAATGTGCTTCCAGCCAGCTCTGCTCTCTGCTGATGTTGCCATCTATGAGGAGCTGCAGAAAGCTGTGCTTTGCCAAGGCAGGTGCTGCTCTCCTCTTCCAGCCCATGCCAGCTCTGGAGCAGAAACCACACTGGGTGCACCATTGCTTTGAGATCCCTGACAGCACATGGCTCAGCTGTGCAATCAGCTGATAACCCTTTGGCAGGACATCCCAAGGACACTTTTTGCACCCTAAAGGAATTGCTGGTGCCCAGAACAGCAAGGACAGCGTTTTGTCTCTGTCCATCAGTGGTTCTGCAGATAGTGGAGATGGTCCTGGACAGCTGAAGGTGCCTCTTATGGCACACTCATGGCTTAACTACAGCTGGTGATAGGCTGTTTTAAGGAGTGGCTTATTCCTGACCTGACATCTCTTTGCAAAGAAGCAAGGCCACATCTGAAGAAGAAGCTGATGGAGGTTTGCTGACTGCAGACAAACCTCTACCAACAAATGGCTTCAGAGAAATAACTCAAGTGCAGCTCCTTCTGTGCTCTGAAAATGCTTTTGCCTTGAAATGGCAGGAGACAGACCTTTTCTGAATGCTGTGATTTTTAACTTTTCAGTCTCCTTGTTGCTGGTGAGTGGCTTGAAACATCTGTAGGTGTCAGCCCCTCAGACCAGGGTTCTGCAGCCCTCTGCTTCAGGAGGATTTTGTGTAGCTCCTCTCTTGAGATCCAGATCCTCTTACTGACCTTCAGCCACTGCTAGCTAGCAAAAGGCCTCTATTCCTAAAACACTCTGGGCAACCTAAAATCCAATTTATTGCCATTGCTTTGGATTGATTTGGTGACAATAATTCATGCAGATGAGATCTGTCCAGCCAGGAGAGATCAAAGAGGCAGCACCTCACCTAGGTAGCCACCCTGCAGGAATTCTCTTTAGCAGAGTTTCATAGAATCAACCAGGTTGGAAGAGACCTCCAAGATCATCCAGTCCAACCCATCACCCAGCCCTAAGCAATCACCTAGGCCATGGCACTAAGTGCCTCATCCAGTCTCCTCTTGA
Organism: Indicator maculatus; assembly: GCA_013399975.1. Lineage (NCBI taxonomy): Eukaryota > Metazoa > Chordata > Aves > Piciformes > Indicatoridae > Indicator > Indicator maculatus. Next base: position 58,737 of record VXBD01012014.1, on the reverse strand, counting down.
ACATCTCCAGTGATGGTGACTCCACCACCTCCCTGGGCAGCACATCCCAGTGGGCAATGTTCAGCCTACTACCGACCAGCACCCCTGGGTCCCTCTCTGCCTGGCCACTCTGTCCCCAGCCTGTAGTGCTGCTTGGGGTGGTGGTGGCCAAAGTGTAGAACCCTGCACTTAGCCTTGTTCAATCTCATCCTGAGCATCACCCCACAGGGATGCCAGCCCTGGCTGCTCTCCCCTGCAGCACCCTGAAAGCCTCCCTGCTCATGGAGCCCTGCCTTAGGGTGCCACCTGCTGCCACCTCTCCCTTCCAGCAGCCATGGAGGATAAAAACCTGTGGCTGGAGGGCTGGGCAGATACTCCCTGAGGCAAAAGAGAAGCTCTTTAGGAAGAGGTTGGTTCTGCAGTGGGCATCTCTGGATCTAGTGTCCAGGCTAGGAATGAGCATGGTGGAGGAGCACAGAGCATCTGTCACTGTTGCTGTCCCCACTCATGGAATCACAGACTGGTTTGGGTGGGAAGGGACCTTTAAAGCTCATCCAGCCCAACCTCCCTGCCATCAGCAGGGACATCTGCCACTGGGGCAGGTTGCTCAAAGCCTGACATGGGATGGCTCCAGGGCTGTCAGGAGGCAGTGGCTCAGCTTCTCCCATGCAGAGTGCTCTCTAGTGATTTCCAGCCTCCTTCTTCCCCTTCCCAGTCCTCTTTGCATGCTTTAAATCCACCCACCCTGAAAGCAGCAGACATCCTGCCTGGCAGGAGTCAGTCTGGAGTCAATCTCAGCCTGGCCAGGTCCCTCTGCAGGGCCCTCCTACCCTCCAACCGATCAACACCTGAGTTTGAAGTGACGTCATTAATCATAACAATCAGGTTAATTGAGCTCTGTGTGTTAGCCTGAAGGGGTGAATGGCTTGAAGGAGGTGAGGCAAGGGTGGGGATGACTTCAGGCTCTGCTTCTTTCCCCAGCACACCGCTGTCCTGGACTCCAGCGCGCTGAAGACTCGCGTCCAGCTCAGCAAGAAGAGACGCCGCCGGCTTCCCGTTTCCCACTCCCTGAGAAGAAGCAGGGGGCTGGAGTTTGAGAGCAGGTTTTCTTTGACAGAGGAGCCAGATAATGCCTGGATGTTTAAGGATTCCACAGGTATCCCTCAGCTGTCTGAAAGGATCATAGAACCGTTGGGGTTGGAAGAGACCTTTCAGCTCATCCAGGCCAACCCTGAAGCCAGCGCTGCCAGGGCACCACCAAACCATGGCCCTCAGCACCACATCTACACAGCTCTGAAACCCCTCCTGGGATGGGGACTCCATACTGCCCTGGGCATCTTGGGACAGCCCTTGACAGCCCTTACCATGAAGAAATTGTTCCTCATGTCCAACCTAAACCTCCCCCTGGGGCAACTTGAGGCCATTTCCTCTTGTCCTATCCCTTGTTCATTGGAAGGAGAGACCAGCTCCCACCTGGCTCCAATCTCCTTTCAGGGAGTTGTAGAGAGCCAGAAGGTCTCCCCTCAGCCTCCTTTTCTCAAGGCTGCAAACCCCCAGTTTCCTGAGCTGCTCCTTGCAAGAGTTACCAACATCTCAAAGCCTCTGGGGAGACCTTCTGGTAACTTCTCAGTGCTTAAAGGGATGAGAAGAAAGCTAGGGACAGACTCTTGAGCAGGGTCTGCTGGGACAGGGCAAGGGGTGATGGTTTGAAACTAAAAAAGGGTGATTCAGAGGGAGGGAAGAAGTGTTTGACAGTGAGGGTGGTGAAAGCCTGGCCAGGTTGCCCAGAGAGGTGATTGATGCCCCATCCCTGGCACCATTGCAGGTCAGGTTGCCTGGGGCTGTGAGCAACCTGCTCTGGTTGCACCTGTCCCTGCTGGCTGCAAGGGGTTTGGACTGGCTGACCTTGAAAGGTCCTTTCCCACCCAACCCAGTGGATGATCTAGAACAAGGTATAGATGAAAAACCTCCTGACTGATGTTTTGTTTCCCCTCTGCTTTTGTTTTTAACCATTAGAAGAGAAGAAAACTATGCAACAGGAGGATTCTGATGAAGAAGACAAGATCCACCGGACCGGGAGGTCCTCATCCTTACATGCTCAGAGGCTTCCTGTGTTTCCCGGGATGGACCACTCTGTCCTCAAGGTGACCATGGGCAGAGCACACCAGGGGGCAGTCAGAGATGCTCAGGAGCTGCAGAGACTCTAGGAACAGAGCTAGGAAGCTCTGCTGGAGATGACAAAGTTGCTGGGATGGCGTTGCGGGGGGGATAATGTGCAAGGAAACCTTGAGGTTATCTTTCTCCCTTTGAACTGAGTAGAAATATGAAGTGATTTGGGGAAAAAATTGGCTTTGCCATAGCAAAACCTGCTGCAGAGCTGCAGGGGGTTCTCTGATTTCATCAGGGACCTTTGTGAGTCGAGAAGCCTGAGTGATTTGGTTGGCATCCTGAAAACCCTCTCAAGGCTGCCTTTCAAAAGTTCCTTCTTCTTTGTTTCCCTACCTCAGGCCCAGCTGAGGAGAAGACACGAGGCTGAGAGTCCTGGTGAAATAAGCTCTGCTCAGCTCTTCAAGTCCCCAAAATCCCAGCTTGGAACTCCTGGTAGCAGAGTGCTGCCCTCCAGTGTGGAGAAGGAGGAGAGGTAAGAGGAGTCCACCAGCCACAGAAGGATGCTAATGCTAATGCTTGTTTGAGTGGAAGGAAAAAGAAACAATCATAGAGTGGTTTAGGTTGGAAAACACCTCTGAGATTGAGTCCAACCATCAACCCAACACCACCATGGCCATCAAACCATGTCCCAAAGTGCCATGGCCACACATTTCTTGAACATCTCCAGGGATGGGGACTCCACCACCTCCCTGGGCAGCTTGTTCTAATCACTGACCACTCTTGCAGCAAAAAAATGCTTCTTAATCTCCAACCTAACCCTCCCCTGGCACAATTTCAGGCCATTTCCTCTTGTTCCATCACCTGATATGAGGGAGAAGAGACCAACCCCCAACCTCACTGCAACCTCCCTTCAGGGAGCTGTCAGAGCAATGAGGTCTCCCCTGAGCCTTCTCAGTTCAAGGCTGGAGAGGAAGCTGCACATTTCTTTAATTTTTATTTCTCTAGTGAGTTTTCATCATTAAAGAGTTTGGTATTTTTTTAATATCTTAGGTCAGAAGAAAAGTCTCCTCAGTGGCTGAAGGAGCTGAAATCAAAGAAGAGACAGAGCCATTATGAGAATCAGGTTTGAAAAGGTACCTTTGGACAGAATCCCTGGGTTGGAAGGGACCTCTAGATGGGTCATCTAGACCAACTCCCCTGTAGTAAGCAGGCAGGGACGTGCCCAACTAGATCAGGTCACTCAGAAGAAGGAGTTTGTGACATGAGAGGACACAGGGACAAAAATCTGCCATGGGAGACACCTCCTTAACAGTGTCACAGCTCTGGGAGCACTGAGAGGGCAGCAGGCTTATATCAGCTGTGGGCCCAGGAGGCAGAGGAGGTCTCATAGAAGAGAAGTTTCCATTCCCAGATGCTTTCTGTGACTTGTGGGGTTTCTCTTTCACTGGCTCTCTGCAGATAATTTTATTTTAACAGCACTCAGCCTGTTTGTGCTGCAATTTCATGGTGCTTCCACCCAGCAGGAATGAGGCTCTCACTGGCTGAGGCTTGCACCCATTGGGAAAATCTTGGTGTAGGTTGTTCCAGCAGTTGTCTGAGCAGCTCTGGAGCACTCAGTGCATGAAATAGGACAAGACTAAGCTGCCACTGCCACACTGAAATGGATTTTATAGAATTCCAAGACTGGTTTGGGTGGGAAGGGACCTTTAAAGCTCATCCAGTCCAGTTCCCCTGCACTCAGCAGGGACATCTGCAACCAGAGCAGGTTGTTCACAGCTCCAAACAACCTGACCTGCAGTGATTTCAGGGATGGGGCATCTCCCACCTTGCTTGGCAACCTGGGCCAGGCTCTCACCACCCTCAGTGTCAAACATTTCTCCTTTCTCTCCAGTTTGAGTCTTGCTCTTTTAGTTTCAAACCATCACTCTTTGTCCTGTCCCAGTATGTCCTGCTCAAAACTTTGTCCCCAGCTTTCTATTAATTCCATTTTTTAATTATTGAAGGCTGCTCTGAGGACTCCCTGGAACCTTCTCTTCTCCAAGCTGAACAACCCCAGCTCTCTCACCCTCCCTTCAATCTGTGGGGCTCTCCTTTTACACACCCTGAGAGGACTCTGCTGCTTCTTTGGCCACCTTCTACCATCACTTAATTGCTTCTGTTTTGTTTGTTGTTTCTTTTCAGATACTGATGCTAACTAGAAGAAGATAAAGAAGTTTAACAGAAGCCTTAACTCATCTGAACCTAAAATTCATGTCATGTTGCTGCTGTTTGCTTCCTGCCTCAACTGCTATGTGCATGGTGCCTTCCTGTTTCGTGGAGAAAGCTGCTTAACGTTCATAGTCAAATACAAAGCTGGGTTGGTGTCAGGTGTGGGAGAAGAAAAGGAGAAAGAGGATGGCTTCACCTGGCAGAAGAACTCCCAGCCAGCACTTCAGGAAGATTTGTCATCTTCCAGCTGGGAGTGCTGAAGGAGGAACTCCACTTCTGCTCAGCAGCTCCGACCGCAGTGTGACCTTTGGGTTAGATGCCTCAGGTGGAACCTGGGCTTTGTGTTTGCTTATGAAAAACACCAATTGGAAATCGAATTTTATCCTTTTTTTTATTTTTGGTTTGGTGGGGGAGGGGGGGGAAGGAAAATAACAAAAAAAAAAAAATAGTGAGCTCCTGTTTAGAATGAAGTTTGTGGAAGGTGAGAGAGTGCAAGAACAAATCCTGTTTACTGCCATATCGACAAAGGAAAACTTGATTATTTTTTGTAAGATGTATTTTTTTGGGGGGGGGGAATTGGCTGGTAGAGATTTACATGGGAAGAGAATTTTTAGATGAACACAAAAAAAATGTTCTGTTTTGGGTTTTTTTTTTTTTTTGGGGGGGGGGGGGGGGGCCCTCTNNNNTTTTTTTTTTTTGAGGGGGGGGGGGGGGGGTCCCTCTGCAGAAATGATAGAATTCTGTGTTTTGTCTGCATGTGGAATAATTGCTTCAGTGGAATGTCTTTCCTGAAAACACACACACACACACACAAAAAATGGATCAAGCAATAATGTCAACCCCCAGGTCTCTTTAAAGTCAAAAAACAAACCCCTCCCCCCAGAAAAAAAAAATAGTGTAAATACTCTTTTTATAACCAAGGAAGGGAAGAGGGGGTGGAGGGGAAAGGATGTTCCACTCCTATCAGGGTTCCAGTTCATTGTTGAATGTCACTTTAGTAGCAGTTTGGGTCAGTCCCACTTCAGGTTTTTATTTGTTAAAGCTGTTGTAAATACCAGGTTGAAGTTTTGGGTTTGTTGGCTTTCTTTTGGTTTTGTTTTGGTTTTGTTAT
>VXBD01012014.1:36772-53297 GCA_013399975.1 Indicator maculatus | reverse complement strand
TTTAATGCTTTTTTTTTTTTTTTTTTTTGGGATGGGATAACCTCAAAGTGATCTTCAGTTTCTCAGATGCTTTTCCTTTCCTTTGGGTCAAACTGATGTTCTCATAGTGGTGTAGATAATCTCCTGCATAACACAGGGGTGTGATGAATATCACTAACAGCTCAATTATGTTCCTACCTTTGAATACAGATTCTGAGATACCAACCCAGGTGTCCACTTCAGACAGACTTTTATTGTTTCCCCTCCCCCACCCCTCACCCCCCCCTTCCCAATTAAGTGCTCTTCTCAGCAAACCTTGAAAAATGTAGCCTGATGAGGGAGGTGGTTTGTGTCTTCTTGGGGTTCCTCACAGCTCAACTCAGAAAACAGTGATGTGCAAGGATGGAGGGAGACCAAGACTTGAAGCTATCTCCTCCTTGGTGCCCTCCTGGACTGGGCAGAGCTTCCAGCCACCCTGAAGTCATGTGGGATGGTGTGGCATGGGGACAATGTGATGTTGGGATAGCGTGGCATGGGGATGATGGTGTTGGGGCACCATGGTGTGGGAGAATCTTGGTGTGGGAGCATCTTGGTGTTGAGGCGCCATGGTGTGGGAATATCATGGTGTTGAGGCACTATGGTGTGGGAATATCATGGTGTTGAGGCGCCATGGTGTGGGAATATCATGGTGTTGAGGCACTATGGTGTGGGAATATCATGGTGTTGAGGCACTATGGTGTGGGAATATCATGGTGTTGAGGCACTATGGTGTGGGAATATCATGGTGTTGAGGCACTATGGTGTGGGAGCATCTTGGTGTAGGGGCACCATGGTGTGGGAGCATCTTGGTGTTGAAGCACTATGGTGTGGGAGCATCTTGGTGTTGAGACATCATGGTGTGGGAGCATCTTGGTGTTGGGGCACCATGGTGTGGGAATATCATGGTGTTGAGGCACTATGGTGTGGGAATATGGTGTTGGGGCACCATGGTGTGGAAGAATCTTGGTGTTGGGGCGCCATGGTGTGGGAATATCATGGTGTTGAGGCACCATGGTGTGGGAGCATCTTGGTGTTGGGGCACCATGGTGTGGGAATATGGTGTTGAGGCACCATGGTGTGGGAATACCGTGGTGTTGGGGCACCATGGTGTGGGAATATGGTGTTGAGGCACCATGGTGTGGGAGAATCTTGGTGTTGGGGCACCATGGTGTGGGAACATCTTGGTGTTGGGGCACCATGGTGTGGGAACATCTTGGTGTAGGGACACCATGGTGTGGGAGAATCTTGGTGTTGAGACATCATGGTGTGGGAGCATCGTGGTGTTGGGGCACTGTGGTGTGGGAGCATCGTGGTGTTGGGGCAGTGTCACTGCCATGGGACTGGAGCTGGAGCAGTTGCTGCTCCTCATGTTGCACTTCCCCTGTCCTGCTGCTGGGCCTCTCTAGACATTAAAAGACACAGCACCAGCACTTGGACTCGTTTCCTGTCTTGTCACTGATGCTCAGTGTTTCAGAGAGCTTGATTTACGTGGGGTTACCACCATGGTGCATCTGCCAGCCAGAGTGGCATGCCTGGTCTGCTGTCTATCAAGCTGGTAGCTGCCAAAACCTTGTGCCAATTCTTCTCATGGAGGAGTCTCAGATGAGGTGATTTTTTAAAATTTTCTTCTTCTTCTTTTTTTTTTTTTTCCCCAGCCCCAGTCTGCTCATAGGAAACAGCAGCAGAATGTCAGGAGACAAGTCCCATATGTGCATCTCTGTCTCTTTCCCAGGGAGCAGCTCCCTGTACGTGATGGAGGTGCAAGGAGTGTGTTCCTCTTGCATAAAACATCTTTTCCATGCTGCTTTGCCCTGTTTCACACACCACACTTCCACAGCCCCTTCTGCTCCCCATTAAGAAATGATCACCCAAGTGTGTGGTTTCTGACCCTGGGTGCTGAGAGATGGACTTGATCTAGCTGCAGCAAGCAGGCTGCTGACAAGCTCTTCTGTAGCTAATTTTTAAGGTGTTGCACAGATTTCCTTCTTCCCTCTTCTTTAGGTGATGGTGGAGAAGGTGACTCTTTAAGATAAGCTTGGCAGATGTGTCTTTTGGGGGTAATTTTATTTTCATGGCAAGCACTGGAGGCTCCCCATCAGTTGTCAGCTGTGTGTGACACACTTGGCCAGCCCTGAGCAGCAGTGTTTTGTGTGGGGATGAGAGAAGGATGATGATGATGATGATGGCTTTTCTTCCTCAGATGAAGTGGAGCTTACTTTAAACAGTGTCTAGAAACCAGGTAAATTCCTCCCCCCCAGCCCCTGCTCATGAGAGGCTCCATTTCCCAATTCAGCAGGCCAACAGGGTTGTGTTACCAACAGCTGAAGGATGTTTTTTGGTCTGATAAATGAAGACCAGAAATTCTGTCTGGTGTTTCTGCTGGGCTGGAGGGAGCTGAGGGGTTGGACCCTCGGGGGGTTTCCATGAAGCCCTCAGAATGTGTCCACATTTGCCCCCCCTGCTTGGACAATGCACTGAAACTTGACTGTACTGAGTAGTTGAACCTACTACTGAGTGATGTTTAATGCTTCAATGTCCAATTAAAAAGTGTCTTTAGAATGCTGCTGAGTGGGGAAGTCTTTTTTTTTCTGCTCCACCACCTCCTTGTGTTGTACATGGATTCAATATTGATGTCCTTCAGGTTGTGTAATAAAAGATCTATCAATGTGTTCTTCCTTGTGAGAGGACAGCCCAGGCTGTTGATGCAATTCTATGCTGATTCCAAGTAATGCTTGTGGAATTTCTTCTGATTTGCACCTTTTACAGAATCCCAGCATGGTGGGAGTTGGAAGAGACCTCTGGAGATCATCCAGTCCAACCCCACCCTGCTCAAGCAGGGGCACCCACAGCAGCTTGCCCAGGATCACAATGACCAGGTGGGTTTGGAAGCTCTCCAGAGAAGGAGACTCCACAACCTCTCTGGGCAGCCTGCTCCAAGGCTCCAGCACCCTCACACCAAAGAATTTTCTCCTCCTGTTCAGATGGAACCTCCTGGGTTCCACTTTGTGCCCATTGCCCCTTATCCCATCACTGGGCACCACTGAGAAGAGTCTGGCCCCATCCTCTTGCTGAGCATTGAGAAGATCCAGGAGGCAGAGGAGCTGCCTGGCCAGAGATCTGCTGGTCCAAGCACAGGGGAACTCCATGGGACCCTGAATCAAGGAGAATGTGTAGGGGAGAGCAGCATGGACAGACTGTGTCTGGTTCAGAAAGAATCATGAGGCCAGGCCACCAGCATCCTGTGTTCTGTCAGCAAGAGTGTGGCCAGCAGGACCAGCCCAGGGTTTGTCACCATGTACTGGGCACTGGTAAGGCCACACCTTGAATCCTGGGGTCAGTTTGGGGCCCATCACTCCAAGAAGGGCATTGAGGGGCTGGAGCGGGTCCAGAGAAGGGCAATGAAGCTGGTGAAGGGTCTGGAGAACAGGGCTGGAGAGGAGCAGCTGAGGGAACGGGGGTTGGTCAGCCTGAGGTTGCAATGAGGTGGGGGTTGCTTTCCCCCCAGGGAACAAATTACAGGACAGGAGAAAAGTGCCTCAGATTGCTGCAGGGAAGGGTTTAGGTTGCACAGGAGGAACAATTTCATCCCCTCGAGGCTTGTCCAGAGCAGCGAGGGATTTCCCCATCCCGGGAGGGGGTCCCCAGGTGCAGACCCGAGCACCGCCCGGCTGCCCGGCGCGGGGCGGTTTGTTTTTGCTGCGCGCTGCGCTGGGTTTCCCAACCCCTCCCCGGGAACTGCTGATGGGGAGAGTTTTCCAGAGAACCTGGCAAGAAGCTGCCTGAACCTGCTGACGTGAGGTTCCCGCTTAATCTGCTCTAAAGCACGCCGCACGGATTCAAGGGCCGGGCGGGAGAAATGTGACTGCCGGCGGCAGCGCGCCCCGGCTCGTCCCCGCTCGCCCCCGCTCGCCCCCGCTCACCCCTGCTATTGAGATGAGGTCTCATGGATGGAATTCCGTGGACGCAGCTGCTGCCTCAGCGTCCAAACAATCTGCTGGGCTGGGCAGAAGCAACGCATAAATAGGCAGGGCAGCCCCCGCCGGCCGGCACAGCCGGAACACGCCGCGAGAGGTAGCGCCCGCGCTGCTTGGATGCTCCCAAAGGGCTTCCCCCTGAGAGTTAGGACGTCCTGAGTTGGGGTCTTGCTTGGGATCGGCTTGGGTGGGTGATGGGCAAGGAGTGGTGCTGCAGGGATTTGGTTGCTTGGAGACTTGGAAAGGGTTTTCCCAGAGAGGTAGTCTGTCTTGAGTTGGGGTCTTGCTAGAGACAGCCTTGGGTGGGTGATGGGCAAGGAGTGGTGCTGCAGGGCTTTGGAGACTTGGAAGGGGCTTTAAAAGAGAGTTAGCCTGTCTTGAGGTCTTGCTGGAGACAGCCTTGGGTGGGTGATGGGCAAAGAGAGGTGCTGCAGGGCTTTGGAGACTTGGAAGAGGCTTTAAAAGAGAGTTAGCCTGTCTTGAGGTCTTGCTGGAGACAGCCTTGGGTGGGTGATGGGCAAGGAGTGGTACTGCAGGGCTTTGGAGACTTGGAAGGGGCTTTAAAAGAGAGTTAGCCTGTCTTGAGGTCTTGCTGGAGACAGCCTTGGGTGGGTGATGGGCAAGGAGCGGTGCTGCAGGGATTTGGTTGCTTGGAGACTTGGAAAGGGTTTTCCCAGAGAGTTAGCTTGTCTTGAGTTGATGTCTTGCTAGGGACAACCTTGGGTGGGTGATGGGCAAGGAGTGATGCTTTGGTTGCTTGGAGACTTGGAAAGGGCTTTCCCAGAGAGTTAGTCTGTCTTGAGTTGTGGTCTTGCTTGGGATAGACTTGGGTGGGTAATGGGCAAGAAGTGGTGCTGCAGGGCTTTGGTTGTTTTGAAGACTTGGAAGGGGCTTTTAAAAAGAGTTAGCCTGTTTTGAGTTGAGGTCTTGCTAGGGAGAGACTTGGGTGGGTGATGGGCAAGAAGTGGTTGGCTGAGGGCTTCAAACTTGGAGACTTGGAAAGGGCTTTCCAGGGAGTTAACCTGTCTTGAGTTGAGGTCTTGCTAGAGACAGCCTTAGGTTAATGCTGGGCAAGAAGTGATGCTGCAGTGCTTTGGTTGAGCATGTCAAACGTGGAGACTTGGAAGGGACTTTCCAAGAGGGTTAGCTTGTCTTGAGTTGAGGTCTTGCTAGGGATAGCCTTGGGGAGGTGATGGGCAAGAAGTGCTGGTGAGAGGCTTTGGTTGCTTTGGAGACTTGGAAGGGGCTTTCCCAGAGAGTTAACCTGTCTTGAGCTGAGCTCTTGCTAGGGATAGCCTTGGGTGGACGCTGGGCCAGAAGTGGTTGGTTGAGGATATCAAACTTGGAGACTTGGAAGGGGCTTTAAAAGAGAGTTAGTGTGTCTTGAGGTCTCACTGGAGACAGCCTTGGCTGGATGATGGGCAAGAAGTGGTGCTGAAAGGCTTTGGTTACTTGCAGCCTTGGAAAGGGCTTTCATAGAGTTAACATGTCTTGAGTTGGGGTCTTTTGAGTTGGGGTCTTGCTAGAGCCAAACTTGGGTTGATGATGGGCAAGGGTTGACACTGCAGGGCTTTGGCTGAGCACATCAAACTTGAAGGGGCTTCAAAAGAGGGTTAGTATTTCTTGAGCTGAGGTCTTGCTAGAGCCAACCTCGGGTTAATGATGAGAACTGGACGAGAAGTGATGCTGCAGGGCTTTGGCTGAGGATGTCAAATGCAGGTTCTTTAGTTCATCTAAGTAACCTCTTTACTGTTTGGATTGGATTTCCTATTCCAGTAGGAACCTTGTGAGATGTTCCTGGAGAGCAAGGAGAGGGAATGTTGGTGATCTCAGAGGTCTTTTCCAACTGAAGATATTTTATGGATTTATGATCTTGGTTCTATCCTACCAGCCAATGTGGTGGCTCCAGGATCTGATGTCCCTCAGGATGATGAGCAAAAGCTTCAAATTTCTCTTAGTGGTGAAAGATGTTTGCATCTGGAAATGGGCAAAATCATCCTGGAAACACAGGCCAGGCTTAGAGAGGCATCCTGGGGCACCTGGAAGATGGTTTGGTTCAGCCATGGGCTCTCCAGCCCCCTGGTGATACCTGGGTGAGGATGGAGGGCCCATGAGAGAGAGGAGGATGGATAACGGAGCCTTCTAGCCTGAACATCCCTAGGGATTTACAGCTGTTGCCCTGGTGGGCCCTGCACTAAGCTGTGGTGCCCTTTCCTGTGCCATCTGTGGTGGTTTGTTGAGTATCTGATGGTTTGGGGGCCAGCACTGAAACACCACCACCTTAACCTCCTGCTGTTTGGGTTTTCCAGGCACAATGACCGAGCAGCAGAGTCCCCCTGAGCAGATGGCGACTGGGGAGGGTGCTGGAGAGCGAGGTGGCAATTACAAGGTACACTGGGGGCAGCTGGTTGCTGATGGACTGTGGGTGATGCTATAGGGTCACCAAGTAAGGCTGGCACCACTGTCAAAGCACTGCAGGTCGGATTGGGGGAGAAAGTGGCCTCCGGGTTCCTAACGCAGCAGCTCTGATGAATTTGCTCCTCAAGCATCGAGCTGGCTGTGGGCTGGAGAGAGAAATGTCCCCTGGGGGACAGAAACGTCCCCTGGGGGAGATGCTGCTGCCTGGCACAGGTGATGCTGCATTTGGAGCTGCCAAATCCGTTTGCCTGCTGGTCTGGTGTGCAGCTGCACAGAGATTGAATCCAGGAGATAAAACACCCCAGCGTGGTGGGATCAGCTGTAGGTTTGAGCAGTGGAACTGCCTGGGTGGTTCTTGGCTCATCATTCTTGCCCTAGGTGATGGTTTGGAGGTAAATCAGTGGTGGGTGTTGGAATGGACACAGCTTGGAGACCTGGGCAAGGCTGCTCCTGGTTTGGAAAGGTTGGAAATGGGAGCAGATCCTGCAGCTGGGACAAAGAGGGCCTGGGAGCTTGGGCTGCTGAGTGCTTTGGGGTGGGAAGAAGTCTCTGAGGACCACGAGTGTCATCTCTGTCCCTTGATGCTCCCTGTCATGCAGTGTCTGCAGGAGGCTATGGCCTTGTCCTGGGAAGGGGCTGTGAGGTGCCTTCCCACTATGCCACCCTCCTGGTCCCCCGATTCTGCCAGGCACCCTGGACCCTGCTTCCTGCTGCGCTCCAGCATCAGCTCGAACTCATCCTGCAACCCAGCCTGAAGCTCTGCCCAGAACAGGAGGTTCCATGGAACTGCTGTGGTATCTACACCTGGCAGGGTTTAGAGGAAACACCAAAAAATGAGCTTGTTGCAGACCAGGCTGGGAGAACGAAGGGACCTGGAGGAGCAGCGATGGGCTGTGACCAGGCTGGGGGCAGAAGACCACAGCCCGTGGGCCCTGGAGGGCTCCCAGCACAAACCTTCTCCCTTTCTGATGCTGTGTTTGAAGCAGTGACCTTGTTTGCAGCCCTTCACAGAGGAAACATCAGCCTGTGCTTCACCCAGCAGACAGCTGGGGCCAACACCTGGCTGCAGAGCAAAGCCCAGGAGCTGTCTGATGGCTCAGGGGCAGGTGGCTCTGCCATGGGACAGGAGCGACGCTGGCACAGGGTGGCAGGGACGGAGGGGATGCGGCAGGACCACTTCACTCCGCTGCTGCTTGTGTTTGCCAGGGCAGGGTCCTGCACCAGGGCAGGGGAGATCTGCCCCAGCACAGCGTCTTTCACCCCTTTAGATCACCATCTACGAACTGGAGAACTTCCAGGGGAAGAAGTGTGAGCTGACAGAGGAGCTCCCCAACATCACCGAGAAAGAGCTGGAGAAGGTGGGCTCCATCCAGGTGGAGTCTGGCCCGTAAGTCCAGGGTGTGGAGGACGGACAAACCATAGGGTGGGAGGGAGGATGGACAGGGAGAGCACCTCCCGCTGGTGGGGAGCAGTCCTGCCCTGTGCCACCCCTGAGCCCCCCTCCCGCAGGTGGCTGGGCTTCGAACGCCAGGCCTTCGCCGGGGAGCAGTTTGTGCTGGAGAAGGGAGACTACCCCCGCTGGGACTCCTGGTCCAACAGCCACAACAGCGACAGCCTGATGTCCATCCGGCCCCTCCAGATCGTGAGTGGTGGCTGCTCCGTGCTGCCCCTGCCCCTGGGCACGAGCCCCGCGGCCACAGCCACGGGCACCGCCAGGCTGGGGGTGGGGGGAGAGCGCTGGGGGGCTGGGAGTGCACAGAGCAGCCCCTCACCCACACTTTCCCCCAGGACAGCCCTGACCACAAGATCCACCTCTTTGAGAACGCAGGCTACACCGGGAGGAAGATGGAGATCGTGGACGATGATGTCCCCAGCCTCTGGGCCCATGGCTTCCAGGACCGTGTGGCCAGCGTCAGGGCCCTGAACGGAACGTAAGGATGGTGGCACTGAGAGGGGAGGGGGAACATGGGGGCACCCCGACAAGGTCCTGTCCTGTGCCACTGTGGCTGGTCACCCCAGAGTGGTAGCACCCTGACAAGGTCCCATCCCGTGCCACTGTGGTTGGTCCTGCCCAGGATGCTGACACCCTGGCAAGGTCCCATCCCATGTCACTATGGCCATTCCCCCAGGGTGGTGGCAGAGCTGCCTGGCACAGCTGAGTCCCCTATCCCTGCAATGCTGCTCATGCCCATCATGTCCCTCACTCCCTCTCCACTCCCACCCTTTCCCCGTCCCACAGGGAGTGAGGGGGACCAGAGCAGCGTCACCAGGGCTGTGTGACAGCTCTCTGCCCTGACCCAGGGCTTTGCTGGGCACCATGGGGAAGCCCTGGCCCCTTCTCTGTTATGGGCACCATGGCATTTTGCAGCTAGGCTCTGCAGCTGCAGCCTTGCTGGGGATGCAGCGCTTGGTGGTGATGGAGCAGTGGCCACTGGTGACGATGCAGTGGTGACCCTGAGCACCATCCCATGACACTGCCACAGCCCTGGGGGTGGTACAGGGATGCTGCCCTTCCACTCAGGCCTGGGGTGAACGTGTGCCCATGGGATGGGGGTGGTACAGGGATGCTGCCCTTTTATTCAGGGCTGGGGTGAACATGTACCTGTGGGGTGGTACAGGGATGCTGCCTTCCCATTCAGACCTGGGGTGACCATGTGCCCACGGGGTGGTACAGGGATGTTGCCCTTCTATTCAGGCCTGGGGTGACCATGTGCCCACAGGGTGGTACAGGGATGCTGCCTTTCCACTCAGGCCTGGGGTGACCATGTGCCCACGGGGTGGTAGAGGGATGCTGCCCTTCTATTCAGGGCTGGGGTGACCATTTGCCCACGGGGTGGTAGAGGGATGCTGCCCTTCTATTCAGGGCTGGGGTGACCATGTGCCCACGGGGTGGTACGGGGATGCTGCCCTCCCACTCAGGCCCGGGGCGAACGTGTGCCGGTGGGACGGGGGTGGTACAGAGCTGCCTCCGGGGGCAGTGCTGAGCGCTGCCTGCTCCCTGGCAGGTGGGTGGGCTACGAGTACCCGGGGTACCGGGGCCGCCAGCACGTCTTTGAGAAGGGGGAGTACCGCCACTGGAACGAGTGGGACGCCAACCAACCGCTCATCCAGTCCGTGCGCCGCGTGCGCGACCAGCAGTGGCACCAGAGGGGCTGCTTCGAGAACAGCTGAGGGGCAGCCCCGCTGCCCCCCACCCCCCCTGATGTCCTCACCCCACGGGGGGCTGAGCTGTGATGCCGTGACCTTGGCCTTTGTGTTTTGTTGGTTGGGATTTGTTTCTTTCTTTTTTTTTTTTTTTTTTTTTCCCCCCTTCCTCCTTTGTGCCAAAACCTCAATAAAGCTCTGAGCTGGAGGCTGTTGGGGCCCTGCCTGCTCCTGGGTGGGGGTGGTGAGGGTTGGGGGTTGGAGGTTTTTTTGTGGTTGGGGAAGGAGGGGATGGGGTGAGTCAAGCTGTGGTTCAAGGTTTGGGTGGGTTTCATGGTGGTGTGTTGAGGTTCTCTGAAGATTACTGAGTTGTTGTTGAGGTTCACCTAAAATTACTGGTGAATTGTTGAGGTCTTTCTAAAAATGGGGGAGGTTTCTCCACTAGTTTTAGGAGGTTTCCACCCAAAAGTTGAGGTTCTCTGAAGATTACTGAGTTGTTGTTGAGGTTCACCTAAAATTACTGGTGAATTGTTGAGGTCTTTCTAAAAATGGGGGAGGTTTCTCCACTAGTTTTAGGAGGTTTCCACCCAAAAGTTGAGGTTCATCTAAAATTACTGAGTTGTTGTTGAGGTTCTCCTAAAATTACTGATGAATTGTTGAGGTCCTTCTAAAAATGGGGGAGGATTCTCCACCAGGTTTAGGAGGTTTCCACCCCAAAATTGAGGTTTACCTAAAATTACTGAGGAATTGTTGAGGTCTTTCTAAAAATGGGGGAGGTTTCTCCACTAGTTTTAGGAGGTTTCCACCCAAAAGTTGAGGTTCATCTAAAATTACTGAGTTGTTGTTGAGGTTCTCCTAAAATTACTGATGAATTGTTGAGGTCCTTCTAAAAATGGGGGAGGATTCTCCACCAGGTTTAGGAGGTTTCCACCCCAAAAGTTGAGGTTCACCTAAAATTACTGACAAATTGATGAAGTCCTTCTAAAAATGGGGGAGTTTTCTCCACTAGGTTTTGGAGGTTTCCACCCCAAAGTTGAGGTTCACGTAAAATTACTGGAGGTTTTCTGGCAAGTTTTTGAGGTGCTTCTGAAAAGTTGGAGGTTTCTCTACCAAAATTTGAGGGTTTCCACCAAAAGTTGAAGTTCTTCTAAAATTATTAGAGGTTTCTCCACCAAATTTTGGGGGTTTCCACCCAAAAATTGAGGTTCACCTAAAATTACTGGAGGCCTTCTGCCAAGTTTTTGAGGTTCATCTATAAAATTTGGGTTTCCACCAAAAGTTGAAGTTCTTCTAAAATTACTGGAGGTTTTCTGGCAAGTTTTTGAGGTTCTTCTGAAAATTTTGTAGGGTTCTCCACGATTTTTTTTGGGTTTCCACCAAGAATTGAGGTTCACCTAAAATTACTGAAAGGTTTCTGCCAAGTTTTTGAGGTTCTTTGGAAAATGTGGAGGTTTCTCTGTGATATTTTTGGGGTTTCCACGCAAAGTTGGGCTGTTTCTAAAATTACTGGAGGTTTTCTGGCAAGTTTTTGAGGTTCTTTGGAAAATGTGGAGGTTTCTCTGTGATATTTTTGGGGTTTCCACGCAAAGTTGGGGTGTTTCTAAAATTACTGGAGGTTTTCTGGCATGTTTTTGAGGTTCTTCTAAAAATTTGGAGGGTTCACCATGATATTTTTGGACTTTTCACCAAAAATTGAGGCTCACCTAAATTTGTTGGAGGCTTTCTGCCAAGTTTCTGAGATTCTTCTATAAAATTTGGAGGTTTCTCCACCAAATTTTGGGGGTTTCCACCAAATGTGGAGGTTCTTCTAAAATTACTGGAGGTTTTCTGGCAAGTTTTGATGTTCTTCTAAAAATTTGGAGGATTCTCCATGATTTTTTTGGGGGCTTCCACCAAGAACAGAGGTTCACCTAAAATTACTGGAAGTTTTCTGCCAAGTTTTTGAGGTTGTTTGGAAAATGTGGAGGTTTCTCTGTGATATTTTTGAGGTTTCCACCCAAAGTTGGGCTGTTTCTAAAATTACGGGAGGTTTTCTGGCAGTATTTTGATGTTCTTCTAAAGATTTGCAGGGTTCACCACCAGCTTTTTGAGGTTTCCACCAAAAAGTAGAGATTCTCCTAAAACTGCTGGAGGTTTCTCCACCAGATTTGGGGGGTTTCCACCCAAAAATTGAGGTTCTTCTAAAATTACTGGAAGTTTTCTGCCAAGTTTTTGAGGTTCTTCTAAAATTTTAGAAGTTTCTCCAAGGTGTTTTTGGGATTTCCACTGAAAAATTGAGGTTCTCCTAAAAAAATGAAGGATTCTCTACCAAAGTTTGGGGATTTTCCCACATATTTTGAGTGGGTTTTTTCCACCACAAATTGAGATTCTTTGTGTGCAGGCAGAGGTGGGGAAGGAGCAGGATTTGCAGTGTGTTATACAAAGGCTGCACCTGTCCCCAGATAACCTCTGCTTGTGCCATGGCTTGGTGCTGGCATTGCCAGTGTTGGGGGGCTCAGGGGGGAGCCCAGCCCTGGGGATGGTCTTGGGACCCTTGCCAAGGGTTTTTGCCATGACTCTTCCCCTTCTGAAAGCATCTCCCTGGGCTGGAGGAGCACTGCTTATGGCTTCTTTCCCCAGCCCTGTCTGCTCCACAGAGGGAGGACATCCAGCCCAGAGGCCATGGTCATGGCTGGGGGGTCTGGGGGTCCTGGGCATCCTCAGGAATGGTGGTGTGGCTGAAGTGGTCCCAGGAGTGATGGGCATGTGGAGAACAGTTGTCCCCAGGTGGTGCCAGGTCCTCAAAGTGGGACTCATGCCGTGGGGTAAGGGCTATGCCTGGCCCCAGTGCCCTGCAGGGACCCCAACCCAGCTCCAGGGAAGCTTCCCACGAGGATCTGTGGCTTCCTGAAGATGATGTCTGGCATGTGGTGTGTGTGGTTTGGTTGCCAAGGCAGAGGCCAGAGGTCCTGCTGGGCCTGGGGACCACTGAGGGCTGGTGGCAGAGGTGGGAGCAGGTCACCTGGTGCCAGTCACCAAACAGCCACTCCAAAGCTTTTCTTTCTGGGCTCGGATTCGCAGCTATTCAAGGAGATTTTGTGGCCCTGGGTGGCAAAAGCTGCCTCCAGGACAGTTGGTGAGGCTGCTAGGGCTGTAGGTTGTTGGGGCGTCACCAGTGCCCATGGCTGAGATGGCTAAAAACTAGCCAAGGGGAGGGAATCACAGCCTGGCAGGAGCCGTGCCAAGCACTGTGACTGCCACCCATCGGCAGCCCTGGGGATGCAGGGGCCCTGTGCTGGGACCTGGGGCAGCTCCAGGGTGGGGTCCTCGGCTGGGGACCCCCCATATGAATGAGCTCAGGAGGATGAGGAGGGCAGAGCCTGGCTCGCTGGAGGCACAGGGAGTGGGGAGGGCTGGAGGTAGCTGGGAGTGGTGTGGGCACTTGCTTACAAACCAACCCTGCCCACCCTGTCCTTGGCATGAAGTGACTTCCCATGGGGTCACCTGTGGCTCCCACAGCCCCATGAGACCCCATCACTCACAGCCAGGACTGTGGGGACTGTCCCCTCAGCATGTCACTGCCTGGGCACGCTCCAGGGGCAGGGTTGACTCTGTGCAACCACCCTGGGTGCTGGGTGAGCAGCCAGAGGTGCTGGGGTGGGGGCTGCAGTAACTCAGTAGGGACCCCCATGAGATGTTGTGAGCTGGCCTGGGCCCTGTTAATGCTGGGTGGCACTTGCTGGGGTGACAAGAGGGAGCTCACTCGTCCCAGGGAGGGGGGTTGGAAAGGGGCTGTGGGTGCTGCAGAGCATCCAGGGGCTCTGAGAGCTTTGTTGTCTCCCAGAAACTCACCTTCTGCAACCAAAATCATCCCACAGCCCTGATGTCCACCCACCAGCAAGGTGCCAGCAAAGGGGGTTTGCTGCTGCCCATGACCCTCAGCTTGTCCCCCAGATGGGTGCTACCCTTGCTATGGGGACACATCTGAGGCTGTGAGACCCCACCACTGACCCTAGCTTTGTCCTGGAGGAGGTGCTGGGGCTTCCATGCTCTTGTTCCTGCTGCTCCATGGGGCTGGGTACTTCCCAGAGACCCCAAAAGGGTTGGGGCTGGTAACAGAGGAGGAGCCTAACAACAGCTGCCCTCATGCTTAGGTTGAGGATGCTGCCTCACACCAGCTCCTGCCCTGGTTTAGCCTGGATGTTGGGAAGAAGTTCTTCAGTATGAGGGTGGTGAGACACTGGAACAGGCTGCCTAGGGAGGTTGTGGGTGCCCCTTCCCTGGGGGTGTCCAAGGCCAGGTTGGATGGGGCCTTGAGCAACCAAGTCTAGTTGAGAGGTCTCCCTGCCCACAGCTGGGAGGTTGGAGTAGATGATCTCTGAGGTCCCTTCCAACCTTAGCCATTCAGTGACTCTATGATGCCACAGCACTCCCACGCTGCCCCCAGCCCCAGGAGCCTGGCAGGGTCTCCTTCTCTAGAGACTTTCAAGACCCACCTTGGGCACGTTCCTGTGTGAGCTGCCCTAGGTGCCCTAGCTTTAGCTGGACTGGATGATCACCAGAGGTGCCTTGGGAGCCCAGAGGACTGTGTGGCTGTGTGCTGTGTGTGGTGGCACTGGCAGGGGCTGTGGGTGCTGCTGGCCAGGGAGGCAGACGGGGCAGAGCCAGACGCTCACCACCGCTTCCATCACGCTTGGGAAGAGCCAACTTCAGCAGATTGTGGTGGGGGGCAGCTCGCTGAGGGGGGCACTGGGCTGGTGGTGGGGGGAGGTGGGGATAAAGTCTCTGGCTCCAAAACTTCTGAAGCAGGGCTTGGCAGGGGCTTTGTTTGCAAGGGCTGCCGTGGGCCTTGGCATGCATTCGGCTGATGCGTGCAAACTCCAAATCTCCTTGCCAACAAACCCAACAAAGCGGGCGAGCCGAATGTGAAAGCTAATGAAATACCTCCCCAACTTGGGGTTTGGGGAGACAAAAGCTGGGGCTGATCAGCTGACCCTGGTTTTCATTGCCCTTTAATCCAGCATTCTCGCTTGGACTCCTGCTTTAACCAGTTTGTAAATAGTTTTGGCACCGCGCTGCCCGCGGCTCGGTATAAATTCCACCTCCCGGCCCCAGCCCCTCACTGGCTCAAGAGGGTACTGGTAGAACTGGTAAGACTTTTTTTTTTTTTTTTTTTCCCCCCTATTTTATCCTCCTCCTTTTTGGGTTTTGGTTTTTTTTTTTTCGGTTGTTTTGGTTTGGTTTTGCTGGTGTCTCCTCCCGATCCTCCCCGGAGCTGTGGAGGTGGCACTGGGATGTGAGTGCGCCGAGGGTGAGCTCCAGGAGATGGTCCTGCCCTGCTCTGTAGCCCAAACTCTGGTGGCCAGCTCAGGAGTATTGCTGCCCCCAGCCACAGCTTTTTGCTGGGAATGAGCTGTTTTCAGCTGGTTTGGAATCTGCTTGGACACAGGGGGTCCCACTGGGTTTGGGGATGAGGGTTGTGGAATCATAGACTGGTTTGAGTTGGAAGGGACCTTAAAGATCATCCTGTTGCAACCTCCCTGCCATGGGCAGGGACACCTCCTGCTATGCACAGACAGCTGGGGTGAGTGGTGGGAGCCCCAGTGCTTCTCCTCATCACCCCGTGGAAGACAGGGACTCCCCAGCAGTCACTTGCTGGGCAAGGACAGTGGGAAAAGCCTTGGCTGCAGGAGCTGGGCTTCCCAACAATGACTTTGGGAAGGCCCTGGGTCCACTCACTCTGGGCTGGAGACCCTTTGCAGGTGCCATCAGGGGTGATGCTGCACTAGGACCATCACCTGGGCTGCACCATATCCTTGGTTGGTTTGTGGTAATGAGTAGCTCTGAGCAGGGTCTGGCCCCAGTGAACCCAGTCTGTGCCCACCCCCGCCCTAGCACCCTTGTTCCCTCTTCCATGCAACTCAGCAGCCAGCAGCTGGGTGCTGGGTGGGATGCAGGGTCCAGACATGGGTCCGTGAGCACTGTCCTGGCTCCCTCCTGAGTGGCAGCTTTTAACCTGCTGAGTTTTCCTCCCAAGGCAGCAGACAACCCAGCTTATGATGGCTTCCGAGCACCAAATGCCAGCCTCCAAGCAACAACAAGCCAGCTCCAAGGTCAGTGTCTGGTTTCTCCTCCACTCTGTGTTGAGACTGAGGCACCCTCAGCCTCATCAAGCACCCAAATAGTGGCCCTGGGATATCCCAGGGCTCTGGCCAGTCTGGGAGCAGCTGAGCTGCCATCATGCATCCCCTCAGCATGGTGCTGAGGGACAAGGGGCTGGGCAGTGGGGTGGGAGAGGAGTGGGATTTTGGTGGTGTCCCCCAGCCCTGATGCAGACTGAATGGGTGGGAAGGGATCAACTCCTAATCTCCTGTCACCTCTGCAGGCTCAGCAGATCTGTCCCTGCCACCCACTGACCCATGAAATCTGTGCTGAGCTGGCAGGGCTCAGCCCCTGGGGCTGACCCAGTGCATCCCCAGTACCTCCCCAGTGTGTGCTGAGCACCCAGCTCGCTGCATCCCACCACCAGCCACGATGCATCAGCCTGGTGTGAGCGTGGGCATCCCTCTGTAGGCAGCACCAGGGTGCTGAGCTGGCACCCAGTAGGGACTTGCAGCCATCCTGGACCAGAAGCTGCATGCTCATAGTGCTGGAGGTGCTGGTTGGTGGTGGGAGATGTGTTAAAAGCCACCTGGTAGATGGTTAAAAGCCACCAGCGTGCGGGTTTTGGGGGGCAGTGTGATGGTGGGGCTGAGCTGGTGGCTGGGGACGGCATGTGCCCCTCCATGATGGAACTTGGGGGGTGGCTCTGAGGCACCCATTTCTTTTTGTTTTCCAGATTGCCATCTTTGAGCAGGAGAACTTCCAGGGCCGCTGCCATGAGCTCAGCGGTGCCTGCCCCAACCTGAAGGAAGCCGGCGTGGACAAAGTGGGCTCCATCCTGGTGCACTCCGGACCGTACGTGCCAGGGGGGCTGGGGGCCCGGGGAGGGG
>VXBD01012014.1:11080-32627 GCA_013399975.1 Indicator maculatus | reverse complement strand
GAAGTGGAGGCAGTTGTGGGAGGTGGTGGTGGAAGTGGAGGCAGTTGTGGGAGGTGGTGCTGGAAGTGGAGGTGGTGGTGGAATTGGAGGCAGTTGTGGAAGCGGAGGTGGTGCTGGAGGTTTCCTGCTTTGGCAGGATTTTTGGACTCAATGATCTCCAGAGGTCCTTTCCAACCCCTACCATGCTGGGATTCTGTGGCTCTGTGAGGTGATGTTGGTGATGGTGGAGATGCTGGTTGAGGTGGTGATGGTGATGATGGTGGTGGAGGCTGCTGAGCCATCTCAGTCCTCTCCACCAGCAGAATGCACCCACGCTCTCCCCACTGAGCTGCTGCTGGGTGAGCTCTACCCCGTCTGGGTGTTTGAGCTGTGAGCTGTCAGCAGGAAACTGCATCTTCTGGAGGTGGAACCTGCTAAGCTGGAGAGCAGAGACCCACAGTCCCTGCAGGGGCACCCACAGTCCCTGCAGCCCCTTGGGGAGCTCCTGAGGGGGCAAGCACCAAAAGCAGAAGAGGAAAATGTGAATGAGGCTGGAGGTGGCTCCTCTGGGGCTGGTAGGGGAATTCCCACACCTGGTGGTTGGGTGCTCTCAGGTCACCTCGATGCTCTCAGGTCACCTCGATGCTCTCAGGTCACCTCGATGCTCTCACGCTCTGCTGAGGTAAGTTTTTTCCACTTCCTGACCCCAGCCTGCTTCCTGGGACATCAGGAGCCCCCACACTGCCCCAGGTGCCATATCAAGGGGACTCAGTGATGCCCCAAATCCCCTCCAGGGTCCTGCCCTTTGACAGGATCACAGAATCCCAGTATGGTGGGGCTGGAAGGGACCTCTGGAGATCATCCAGTCTAATGCCTCTGCTCAGGCAGGGTCACCCACAGCAGCTTGCCCAAGATCACAATGTCCAGGTGAGTTTGGAAGCTCTGCAGAGAAGGAGACTCCACAACCTCTCTGGGCAGCCTGCTCCAAGGCTCTGACCCCTCACAGCAAGGAAGTTTCTCCTCCTGTGCAAAGGAAACAAGAGGATGGACCCTGAGCCAGAGCCAGGAGGAAGCTGAGTGGCTGTGGCACAAGCAGGGCCTGTCCCCAGGCAGGGGCTGGCTGTGGGGTGGTGGTGGGACACAGGTGTGGATGGTTTCTGCAGGAGCTCACGTAGCAGGGGATGTGGTTTCCTGTCCAAGGCTCCTGTTCTGTGGCAGCTGCTCCTGTTCTGACTCACAGCTGCTCACCAGCAACCCCAGTCCCCAGACCTGCCCTCACCAAAGGAGGTCACAGCTCCTCCTGCCAACTGCTCTGATGGATGTTGTCACCCCTGGGATGCAGCTGTCCCTACCCAGGCTGGAGAGGCCCTGGGACACCACATTCCCTGCTGCCCACTTTGTTCCCACTGCCCACAGAAGGACCCTGGGCTGCAGGGGTGGCAGCTGGGTGGCCAGGCAGCCCCAGCACTCCCTGTGCCACCAGGCACTGTGCTTGCCAGTCGGGTGTGGGCACAGCCATGGTGCTGGCAGGTGCCCAGTTCTCTTCTCAGGTGGGAATGCTGTCATTCCCTGGTGATGCTGGGAGCCTGTCTGCTGTTCCCAACTGGAAGGGGCAGGGGTGGCTCTCTCCAGAGCTATCCCCATCTGGTTGCATTTTGAAGCAGAGACAGATGACAAATGGGAAGCCATCTGCCTGGCACTGCAGGGTGGGCACATCTCCCAGTCTTCCCAGAGCTGTGGTCTGGGCTGAGGGGGGCAAAGAGCCAGGTCTGGTCTGGGGAAGGCAAGCAGAGACTTGCAGCATGGTGTCACCAGGGCAGAGCTAGTTCTCTGCTCTTGTGTCACCCTGTGCCAAGTGCTGAGATGGGAGCTGTCAGATGCCAGCACATGGCCAGGAGCTGGCTGCCACCCAGCTCACCCACAATGCTCAGGAGGTGATGGTACAGACAATCCCTGTACCCTCTGTGCCCATGCTACCCACCTATGGGGCTGGTGGGATGGGGGGCACAGGACAAGGCACCCCTGGCTGCAGGAGCAGGGGAAGCTGGGGTTCAGCCCATGGGTGTTCCCTCACTGGGATCATTTTTCAGCCATTTATGGCTTTCCCAGAAGTTTTGATCCACCAGCCTGGAGCGTGGGGCTGGAGAAGGCAGCGTGGACTGCTGGCTCCAGCTTTGTGTCCTCCTCTGGGATGTGTCCTCCTCTTCCTCCTCCTCCCATCTCTCCTTTCCCCTTTTCCTTTTGGAGGATCCAGAGAAGAGGAGGAGCAGAAATTTGAGACTTGGAGGATGCTCAGCATGAAAGTTAAATAGCAAAAGCCACCAGTTGGCACTTGAAGCTGAGAAACCAAGTTGAGGAGCAAGGGCTGGGTTGGAAGGTGAAGGTAATTGGTGGGTGTGAGGACCACCCTTGGCTTCAGAAAGCTTTTGCCACCTTTGTAAACATCACCACCACACCAAAGGTGTCTTTGCCCACAACAGGGCAGTTGGAGCAGATGATCTTCAAGGCCCCTTCCTACCCCAGCCATCCTGTGACTCTATGAAGAGTCTGGGGGGACCTGCTGCCCCCCCCTCAAAGGTGCAGCTGCTGCTGGGCAGGGCAGAGGTTGGCACCGCCACCGCCCGCGGCGAGAAACTGGGGGCTGGGATTGGTTTTGGTTGTTTTTTTTTTTTCCCTTCCAATTCTTAATTTCCATTTCATCCAGAAGGCACCAACCGCCTCCATCCCACGCCAGCGGCCGAGGTGCCATCTGCCACCATCCATCCCCTCCCTGGCACGGGCAGGGTGGCTGCTGGGCTGTGCCCCCTGGAGCGTCGCCCTCGCTGCGGGGGCACAGTGGGAGCTGTCAGCGGCGGGCGCCGGTGATATTTGAGCGGTGCCACAGCTCTGCCAGCGGGTGGGTGGCTCTGCTGCTGTGCCAAGAGACAGGAGAGCTAAAGCTGTTCTCCAGACTGGCAAAGTGGGATTTTTTTTTCTTTTTTTTTTTTTTCTTTTTTCATTCTATTTCATTTTACTTTATTTCTCTCCACCCGGTAAATACTATGGGGGAGGCTTCACAGCCGTTGCCCCAAACCCATCCCTGCAGTGCCTGTGGGAGCTGCAGGTGCCATAGGGTGGTGGGGATGCTGTGGGGTGGCTGTGCCCATGGGTCAGAGGCAGGAATGGGTGCTGGCTGCAGGAGGAATTCATGCCAGGATAAATACTCATAGAAATAGAGAATTGGCTTGAATCACACAGAATCACAGAATCAATAAGGTTGGAAAAGACCTCAAGGATCATCAAGTCCAACCTATCACCCTACACCTCATGACTACTAAATCATGGCACCAAGTGCCATGTCCAATCCCAACACCACCATGGCCATTAAGCCATGACCCCAAGAGCCATGGCCACACATTTCTTGAACACCTCCAGGGATGGTGACTCCACCACCTCCCTAGGCAGCACATTCCAACATCTAACAACTCTCTCTGTGAAGAACTTTCTCCTCACCTCCAGCCTAAACTTCCCCTGGTGCAGCTTGAGACTGTGTCCTCTTGTTCTGGTGCTGGTTGCCTGGGAGAAGAGACCAAACCCCTCCTGGCTACAACCTCCCTTCAGGTAGTTGTAGACAGCAATGAGGTCTCCCCTGAGCCTCCTCTTCTCCAGGCTAAACAATCCCAGCTCCCTCAGCCTCTCCTTGTAGGGTTTGTGTTCAAGGAAGAGGTCTTTCAGGTTGTGTAGTCCAACCACCAACTGCCAGGTCACCACCAAACCATGGTCCTCAGCACCACAGCTGCAAGGCTTTGAAACCCCTCCAGGGATGGGGGACTCAACCACTGCCCTCAGCAGCCTGGGACAGGCCTGGACAACCCTCAAGGGGATGAAATTTTTCCTCATGCCCAACCTAAACCTCTCCTGGGGTGACTTGAAGCCAGCTCCTCTTGTCCTGTCGCTTGTTCCTTGGGAGAAGAGACTGACCCCCACCTGTCTCCGTCTTCTTTTCAGGGAGTTGTAGAGAACCAGAAGGTCTCTCCTCAGCCTCCTTTTCTGCAGACTGAACAACCCCAGCTCCCTCAGCTGCTCCTCTCCAGTCCTGCTCTCCAGACCCTTCACCAGCTTCGTTGCCCTTCTCTGCACACACTCCAGCCCCTCCCTGTCCTTCTCGGAGTGAGGGTCTTAGAAGACCTGCTGCATGGTGAGTCCTGCTGGGTGGTGGGTCCCTGGGGAAGGATGGAGGTGCTGTGGGGGCACACTGGGTGCTGGCAGCATGCCATGTGCCAGCAGAACTTCTTGGTTTGTCTTGTCTGTCTGAAGTCACCTCTGTTTGCAGAGTGGTAGCAGTGGGGGGGGTGCAGGCTGTGGGGAGTGTCTTGTACCGTTTCCAGCTGAGGGTCCCAAAGCTGCAGCCAAAGCCACAGGATTAGAAGGGGAAAGGAGCTAAGCCAGGACTGCTGGCTGCTGGCTCAGGACCCATTAGCATCACTGGACTCGTGTCAGTCTGGAGTGTGGCTTCTCCCATCTCCCAGAGGACAGTGATGGAGATCTCTGGTGTTTACATGCTGAGGTAACACCAAACCCTGGCCAGAAACCAGTGAGACAAATGCTTCTCATAGAACCACAGAATTGTTTGGTCTAGAAAAGCCTTCCAAGATCATTGAGTCCATCCATGAGCCCAAGATCACCGTGGTCACTAAACCACATGTGTCAGGTGCCATGGCCACAGGTTTCTTGACCACCTCCAGGGATGGGGACTCCACCACTTCCCTGGGCAGCCTGTTCCAATGCCTGACCACTCTTGCAGCAAAGAGAATTTTCCTCATCTCCAATCTAAACCCTTCTCAGGTCAGTTCCTCTCCTTCTATCACCTGATACTAGGCAGAAGAGATTACCCCCACCTTACTGCAACCTCCTTTCAGGGAGCTGTAGAGAGCAATGAAGTCTCTCCTCATCCTTCTCTTCTCCTTGTGCCTGAGGCTCTGTGCTGCAGCAGCAGCTTTATGGATGCTCTGGTGCCAGGCTCCCATGGGCTTCCCTGCTGCTTGGGTTTATTCCTCACATGAGTGTGAAGTGGGTAAAAAAGGAAGGACAGAAAGGTTTGCAGCTTCCTAGGCTCCCTCCAGTGAGTAGAACTCATGTCCAGTTGGCATGCTAATTAGGAAACATCACTTGTTCAGAGGCCAGCACTGGAAAGCCACATGGAGCCATAATGGGATTTAAATGTAGCAGGGGATTAGCAGCTGCTGCTGCCCTGTGTGCTGCCCTCAGCCCCTCCCTGTGTGTCCCCAGCTCCATTATGAAACAGGACAAACCCCAAATACTTCAATAACACAAAAAGCTGAAGGTTTGTGCGGGGAAGTAAGGAGTTTGTCAGAGCTGAGGAGCCTCCTGGGCAAGGCTGTGATGCTGCAGTCATCCCTGTGCTGTTTTCTGGTGTGGAATGGGGCTTGGCATCCATCAGCTTTACCCAAAAAAAGGCTGGGCCAGCCTCCAGGGCAGCCCTGATTGCTTCCTCATCCTGGTGATCACCAACAGACTGTGATGTGACCACACCACCCCACCCCATACCACCCCACACCCTGCAGCTGCTGTCAGTGCTGTGCCTTGGTACCAGAACAGCAGCTTGAGGTGGGGAACAGGACATGAGCAGCCAGTGGCATTCCTCCACTTCCAGGGCAGTGGTGGTGCCCCTCTACTGGGTGCTGGTGAGGCCACACCTTGGCTCCTGGGGTCAGTTTCAGGCCTCTCATTCCAAGAAGGACATTGAGGGGCTGGGGTGGGGCCAGAGAAGGGCAACAAAGCTGGGGAAGGGTCTGGAGAACAGGGCTGGTGAGGAGCAGCTGAGGGAACTGGGGTTGATCAGCCTGGAGAAGAGGAGGCTGAGGGGAGACCTTCTGGCTGTCTACAGCTCCATGAAAGGAGGTTGCAGTGAGGTGGGGGTTGGTCTCTTCTCCCTAGTATCGGGAGATAGAATGAGAGGAAATGACCTGAAATTGTGCCAGGGGAGGTTTGGGTTGGAGATGAGGAAAATTTTGTTTGCTGCAAGAGTGGTCAGGGATTGGCAGAGGCTGCCCAGGGAGGTGGTGGAGTCCCCATCCCTGGAGGTGTTCAAGAAATGTGTGGCCATGGCTCTTGGGGACACAGCTTAATGGCCATGGTGGTGTTGGGTTGATGGTTGGACTCAACAGTCTGAAAAGTCTTTTCCAACCCAAACAATTCTATGATTCTATGATCTGAGTCTGGAAAACCCAGTGTTGGGTCTCACTTCCAACATCCCCAGGCAGGGCCAAGAACCTCTTTCCAGTGCTGTGGAGTCCTGAGCAGCAAAAGTGCCAATTAGGGACCATCTGCTCCACACAGCCCAGGCAGGCTGGGAGCAAGCACATGGCAGCATAATGGGATTAAAATCTAGCAGAGGATTATGGCAGTGCTGCACAGGTCAGCTGTTGGGATGTGCTTAGGAAACCAGGGGAATGAGGCAAAACAAGTTTCTCTCTTCAGGATGGGCACAACCTTCTTTTTTTTCTTCCCCAGAGGATCTGGGGCTGTGCCTTTCTGTTGGTCAGTTCTCTAAAAACCAGCCTGGGCTGAGCTGGGTTTAAGCCTTTAAAGAAGAAACAACCTCATGAGCAGCTGGTTCCTCCTGGCTCCCATTATGAGGTTGTAGGACTGGCTTTAACTGGGTGCTTGGGGGTGGGAAGTGAGAGATGTCCCCTCTGCCACCTCTGTGCCCATCCCATCTGCCACCTCTGTGTCCCTCTGCTCTTGCTGGCAGGCCTGGAATGTGAGGTGTGAGCAGAATTTGGTCCCTGGGGCAGAGCAGTGCCCTGTGCAAGAGGCAGGAGGCCAGCAGCTGTGGGACGCTTGTGCGGGAGTGGGAATGTGTCCCTCAGCATTCCCAGGATGCATTCCTGAGCATCCCCAGGTTGTGTCCCTCAGCATTCCCAGGATGCATTCCTGAGCATCCCTAGGTTGTGTCCCTCAGTATCCCCAGGTTGTGTCCCTCAGCATTCCCAGGATGCATTCCTGAGCATCCCCAGGTTGTGTCCCTCAGTATCCCCAGGTTGTGTCTCTCAGCATTCCCAGGATGCATTCCTGAGCATCCCCAGGTTATGTCCCTCAGTATCCCCAGGTTGTGTCTCTCAGCATTCCTAGGATGCATTCCAGAGCATCCCCAGGATGTGTCCCTCAGTATCCCCAGGATGTGTCCCTCAGTATCCCCAGGTCGTGTCCCTCAGTATCCCCAGGATGTGTCCCTCAGTATCCCCAGGATGTGTCCCTCAGTATCCCCAGGATGTGTCCCTCAGTATCCCCAGGATGTGTCCCTCAGTATCCCCAGGATGTGTCCCTCAGCACCTATGAGGTGCAGCAGCAGAGATTCTTCTCCTCAGGCTGTCCCCTCTGCTCCTGACATTTGATCTGTGGAAAAACACCAAGCGAAGCATCAGGAAAACAGAAATTCCAGGCAAGGAGAGGAAGATGATCAGAGCAAGAGAGAAAGCAGCTCCCAGCAGCTCCACCAGCCCCATCCTGCACATGGGGGGTCCCTCAACGCTCAGTCCCTGAGCATGACTTGACCGATCTGGTGTCTCCCCATCCTTCCCACAGCAAAGCCAACTCCCCAGGGAAGGGCTTTGCATCCCGCAGTGACTTTCCCAGCCACGGGGCAGCAGACAATGAGGACATTCTTCAGCAAAGAGCAGCGAGACACATGCACTATTTTGGGCTGCTCGTCTGCTCTAAGACAAATGTCACTTCTCTGCAGCAGCAGCAGCAGCCATGCAGGGAGCCAAAGCCATCAAGTTGTGCATCATAAGGAGGGGGACCGCTCGCTTAGCAACCTTCCCGCGGCTGACGTCTTCCCTCGGCACCGCCGGATGGCTCCTTCCACAGCCAGCAGAGCGAAATGCAGCTCGCAGCTGCCACCCAAGATGTTCTCCATTGGAACACACAGCACCTCCCAGTAAAGGAAAAGCTTTGACTGGGAATGCGTCCCGGGTGGTTTAGGTCCCTCCAGCTTGGACTCGCAGCAGCACTTTGGTGTGGTCCCTTCCCCAGGGCTTCCTCTGCTCTGCCACGGGTGGGAAGAAGATGGGATGTGGAGAGGGGAGTGAACAGACCCCTTTTTGTTTTGGGGCTGAACTGGGTGCTCTGGATGTGCTGGGTGCTCTGGGCACCCTGGGTGCTCTGGAGGTGCTGAGTACTGTGGATACTCTGGGTGCTGATTGTGCTGGGTGCTTTGGATGCTCTGGATGCACTGGGAGTGCTGGTTGTACTGGCTGCACTGGGTGTGCTGGGTGCTCTGGATACCTTGGGTGCTCTGGATACCTTGGGTGCCCTGGATACTTTGGGTGCTCTGGGGATGCTGAGTACTGTGGATATTCTGTTTGCTCTGGGTGTGCTGGGTGCATTGGATGCTCTGGGTGTGCTGGGGACCCTGCTTGTGCTAGGTGTGCTGGGTGCTCTGGGTGTGCTGAATGCTCTGGATGCTCTTAGGTGTTCTGGGAGTGTTGGGTGCTCTCAAGTGCTCTGGTTGTGCTGAGTGTTCTGGAGGTGCTGGGTGCTTTGGATGCTCTGGGAGTGCTGGTTGTGCTGGGTGCTCTGGTTCTGCTGGATGCTCTGGTTCTGCTGGGTGCTTTGGGTATATTGGGTGCCCTGGGTGCATGCTGGCAGCCCAACAGTGGCAGGGAAGGAGAGGACAGCTGGATCACATGTCAGGAAGTGTCTGTCCTGGCTGCTTTGAGGTTTCCAATGATAAGCAATTAAGGGAGAGAGATTTACAGAAGATTAAGTCCGAAGGCAAAGTCCATTATCTGCTGAGATGAGCTCCAAAGGCAGAGGCTGAGCAGGGAAGTAGGGCACTTTAACTGTTAAAGTCCCTTTCACACTGATCTGGTGTCTAGAGGATGGTGGCTCTCCTTGGGGGACAGTGGTGGTGCTGCAGGGATGCAAGTACAGTGACCATAGCAGGTCCAGGCACACTAATGACATTTTGGTACCTGAATTATTCCTGATTCTCTCTAACAGCCTGGCCACATGGAAAATGTGAGCCTGGATCAGCAATAGTGTGGCCAGCAGGAGTAGGGAAGCGATTGTGCCCCTCTGCTGGGCACTGGTGAGGCCACACCTGGAACACTGGGTTCAGGTTTGGACCCCTCACTCCAAGAAGAACATTGAGGGGCTGGAGATTGTCCAGAGAAGGGCAATGAAGCTGATGAAGGGGCTGGAGAGGAGCAGCTGAGGGAGTTGGGGTTGTTCAGTCTGGAGAAAAGGAGGCTGAAGGGAGACCTCACTGCTCTCTACAGCTCCTTTGAAAGAGGGTTGGAGTGAGGTGGGGTTGGTCTCTTCTCCTTGTATCAGGAGATAGAATGAGAGGGAATGGCCTGAAATTGTGCCAAGGGAGGGTTAGGTTGGAGATTAGGAAAAATTTCTTTGCTGCATGAGTGGTCAGGCATTGGAACAGGCTGCCCCATGGAGGAGGTATGGAGGTGGTGGAGTCCCCATCCCTGAAGGTGTTCAAGAAACCTGTGGCCATGGCCCTTTGGGACATGGTTTGACAGTCATGGTGGTGTTGGGTTGATGGTTGGACTGGATGATCTTAGAAGGCTTTTCCAACCCACACAGTTCTCTGTTTCTGAACACAAGTGCAATGCCTGGCTGAATCACCCCATAGCCCTGCAGTGCAGAAGATGCCTGCCCCCAGAGCTCGCTCTCAGGCAGTGAAGGCAGCAGGAGAAGTGTGGATCTGCAGAGGTTGCAGCATGCTCACCTGCACAGCAGCAGGAATCAGCAGCCTGCACTTTCCTGTCTGTGGTTTCCAGGCACTGAGCCCTTCCCAGCCCTACCCAAGCCAAAAGGAGCCTGTTGCTTTTAGTGTTTAATTGGAACAAGTGTCTCCTCTCCATCCCATGGTGCTTTGATCTGCTTTTAGTGCATGAGGACTGCGTCTTGGAGAGGACAAACTGCTTTGTCCTGCAGGAGAGGTGCTTTTCACCAGCACCACGGGTCAAAGCTGAGCTAAAGCTGATGCTGAATCCATGTGAATGCATTTTAGCAGAAAGATCCTTTTGAGGTCAGTGGCAATTTACCCACTGTGCTTTTTCAACACACAAATCCCTCTGTGAATTGTCCCTTCTCTCCCCAGGGCAGGTTGGCTTTGGGATGCTGCTGAGATGTGCCCACGGGCCCCATCCACGGACGGTCCTGCTGCCTCTGTGCCCCTGGGCAGAGCAGCCTCTTGGGGACTGCGTTTCCTCAGCTGTGAAATGAAGATAATTTACTGGTTTGCTTCACAAGGGCACCGAGAGGGTGGAGGAATTGTTTGGCAGCTGGGGACTGCAGGAAGGCTGGGTTGTGATCCTGCAAATCCTTCTGCTGCTTCTTGTGCACAGCGCAGCGGGAGCACAGCTTCGCTCCGCAGCCACCGTGCCTCCTTGTCCCCATGGACCTCTCTTCTGGCCTCCCTCCTGACCAAGCAGCTGTGGATTCAGGTGCTGGCATGAGAGCAGAACCAGTATCCTGGGGATGGCCCAACTGGGGGCCTCATGCCTGGCACGCAAAGATCAGCCCAGTCCCCAGTACCCCTGCGTGGGGTGATGACACGGCCATCGCTACCTGCCAGGGGCACCTGCAGGCAACTGGATTAAACCTGAAGAGCCTGAAAATCAGCTTAAGGTAGAGCTGACTTAATTCTGCATGTTCCCATGGTGAGCACTGAGGAATGGGGGCAGGTCCCTCCTTGCTGTCCTGCTAATCCCAGGCAGGTGGCCATGGATGGTGCACCTCAAGCCTTGCTCGCAGCTGCACAGCCCTTTGCACATTCCTACAGCCAACAAAAGAGAAACCCTCTTCCAGGATGAGGTCAGGTGCCTGCAGATGGGCAGCAGATGTCCTTAAAATGACCACCCTGCCTGCAGCCCCTGGTCCTTCCCTGAAGCAGGGAGGTCCTGATGCCTTCACCCTGTTTGCCCCCACAGGATAGTGCTTCCTGCTGGCTCCTTCCCTGGTAGAGATGGTATCATGAACATCTCACCAGGACCAGTGGTTTGCCATCACTGTGAGGAGCTCTGCCCAGCTTTGCTGGCCCCTCAGCTTGCTGGAGTGCTTCTGCCCCTTGCTCCATGCCAGTCCTGGGGATGTTTGCTGTAAAATCAGGCAGTTGTGGAGGAAGGCAGCACATTTGCCCGTGCTGGTGGTTCTCAGGGCACAGTGGCACTGTGAGGCTCCTCTGAGATCTGGATACTACCAACACCCAGAAGTCAGTTATCACTATCATCTCCTGCCAGGCTGGAGAAGGCATTAATCAAAGCTGCTGAGCACACACTTCCCAAATGACAGCATTTATCCAGAGAATTAGATGCTGCAGCCTTTCATGGCTCCTCTAAAGGCTTGGATCTTGTGGGATGTGAGGCTATTAATAGGAACCAATCTTTCCCCTTCTTCTCCTCCAGGCTAAAAGGAGAAGAATCCAAACAAGGCCCCCTTTGATGTGATGGAAGTGCAAACAACCTCCCCCCCATGTTGTTCCCAAGCAGGCAGTGCAGTCCTGCTGCTTCACCTTGTGCTTCTAGCGGGGTTTGCCTGGACAAGGGCTCGATCCACAGCACCTGAAGTGCCCTGACCAAGGTGGAGGAGCAGCCCATGGCACTGCTGTGCTGTCACAGGACACTCAGAGCACCAGGTTGGCTCTCTTTTGCTGAGGGAGTTGTGTTCTCTCACTGAACTGGAGAGGGATGCAGCCAAGTAGAAAAATTAACAGTGGAATGGCTGGCTCGGGAGGAACAGGAGATTGCCCTTCTGGGCTCCTGAGCAGCCTGCCAGGGAGGACTTTTCCCATGTGGGATTCAAGTACAACACCCAGGTACGAGGAGAGGAGGGCTGGGACATGGACAATGGGCAGCAGGAGGCTGGGACTGCCTGTGTATCCCCCTTGTCTGGCCTCCTCTGTGGAGATGAGCCTCCCTTCGTGCCTCCTGAATTTGTGGGTACAATGGCTGGTGCTACAGGCAGAAGGCACCTCCTGCTTCCTCCAGCAAGATGTCAGTCCAGCAAGACAAGCAGTGAGAGCAGTGGGTGAGCAGGACCAAGCAGCAGCACCTGGGCTGGGTGTGCTGAGGGGATGCTGAGCCACAGGTCTTGGCTCTGCTCTGCCCAGATCAAACTGCTGGGGGCATGTGTGTTGGCACCAAAGCTCTGCACCCTGCTCCTGGGTGCGATGCTGAGGCCTGGCTCTTGATCAGAGCATGGCAGAGGTGCCCCTTTCTCATCCAGCACTGGGGGTACAGCAGCTCAGGGGTGGCTCAGGGGTTTGGCTTCCACCACCATGCAGCTTGCAGCTGACACTGCTGTTGCCTGTGGGGATATCAGGCACCCAGGGCCAGCTTGGAGACCAGATGTGTGCTATTGGATCTGGGTGAATGATCAGCCAGGAGAGCAAATGCCAATGGGTGTGCAAATAGAGTATGAAAAGCCAGGAGAAGGAGGAATAACTCGAAAGCATCTCTCAGGGAAGGAGAATGGTTTCCAAGGAGTATGTTGTGAAGGTTTCCTCACAGGCTGGCTAGGCAGAGGCAGCCTTGCTGGCACTCTGGGGGGAATCTCAGCCTGAATTTCTCCATCTGCCAACCTGCTCCCACTGTGCCCGGCACAGCCAGCATCGCCTCGGGGTGCTGCTGTCTGCTCCTGCTGCCTGCCAGAGTTAATGGTCTCCTCCTGATCTACTCCTGCAATGGGCACCCTGGAGATGAGGGCTTGAATGTGCAGCCCTGCATGATTTACCCCCTGTAAGATGTTGTGGCAGAACCAGAATGAGGCTGGACGAGGGGAGATTTAGGCTGGAGATCAGGAAGAAATACTTTGCCGTGAGGGTGGTGAGAAATGTCATCTGTAGGAGTCTGAAAACACCATTTCTGTGAGTAAACCCCAGAGTGAAAGTCTTCCTTTGGGCAGCCATCCCAAAACTTCAGAGGCCATGGAAACCAGGCTGGAGGCTTCCATTGATGGTGAGATGAGTCAGACCATGCTCACGGTAAATCCATCGTAAACCATCAGTTCCTGGACCAGGGCGCTCTGCACCTTTGGGGAGTGAGCACAGTTAAAACAGAGAAGCAGGAGGTCCAGGGGTGCCATCAGTGTTGACCCACCAAAGCTGATGTGGCCACATCCATCAACATCTGCCCAGGATTCAGACCCCAGGTTTTATGGGATGGATCTCTACTGAAGACCGTCCTGCGTGGCTGGCAATTGGATTAGTGAGGGGCCAGCAGAACGACATTCTGATCTTGCCATCATCTGAATTAGATTCATTACTCCTTCACAATTTATACTGATGAAAAAATACCACTACAATCATCCCAGGCAATCTGAAAGGTACACAAATTTTCCTCCTGGAGGACTGAGCCAGGCCAGAGGCCAGCCAGGTGCTGCCACCGCACCCAGCAGAGAGGAGAAGGCTTCTTGCTGTCCCCAGCACAGCCTCCTCAACCTGCTGCCACAGACTGCCAGGCTCTGCTAAATTGTCCCTGTGGGACCATTTCGAGGTTGAAAAGATTGCAGGAGGCTCTGGGAGCACACCTGGGGCACAGCTGGCAGGCTCTCAGGCACCTGTGGAGAAAAGAGCAGCCTTGGATGAAGCACCAGCAGCCTGGCAAGGCATGGACTGAGGAAGAAGCCAGCAGCAGGACATTTCTGTCTTGCATGGCAATTAAAAATGAGCAGGAAAAAGAAAAAAAGATCACAAAAGTCTGAAAGATGTTTTTATTGGAGTGCTGAGAGAAATGGTGTGAGGCAATTACAAGCTGCAGGACCTCTTGTGCCTGGGTTTTGCTCATGCAAAGCTCAAGGTGGCTTTCAGCTCTGTTCTTATCTCTGTCCACAGAGGACTTCTTTATTTATTATTATTATTGTTGTTGTTACTGTTATTGTTATTTCAGCTTGAGGAGGGCAGATTTAGACTGGATATTGGGAAGAAATTCTTTCCAGTGAGGGTAGGGAGACACTGGAACAGGTTGCCCAGGGAGGTTGTGGATGTCCCCTCCCTGGAGGTGTTTCAAGGCCAGTCTGGATGAGGCTTTGGGATACCTGTTCTAATGGAAGGTGTCCCTGCCCATTGCAAGGGGGTTGGAACCAGATGATCTTTAAGGTCCCTTCCAACCCAAACCATTCCATGATTTTGTGATTATTATTAGTCAGACTACTCAAATACAAAGGGCTGGTGGTGAATAATGTGTTTTGAGGTTTTAATTGCTGTTTGTTGCCTAATTAAAGCTTAAGCTCATGTTAGCTAGCTACCCAGAGGAACTTGATGGTGACAAACTGCTGCATCTGTCAGAGGTGGTTGGGGTGCTTTTGTTAGGAGCACCCAGGAGAAAGCTGCAGGATTTGTAGGGATGCAGAGGGGTCAACGTGTTTCTTTGGGAGGCCAGAGCTCTAGCTCATGCCACCTGAGATTCCAGGTGCCAAATGCAATGGCATGGTGAAGGCAGAAGCTGTCTTCTGTGAAATTGCTCCTGGGATAGTCAGTGAATAAAAGCAGCAGCAGAGAGGGCCATTAATTACTCTGTTTCCCATCTTGCCTCTCACTGCTGACTAGTGCAGCATTAAGGAGAGGGGATGCAGAGGTATTCCCAGCATGGACAGGCAGAGAGACCAAAGCCAGCCTGGAGCCCAGCACTTCTTACAAGCCTAGCAGGCAAAGGAGAGAATGTGAGACTGGTTTTTTTGGGGGATGCTGGGCTGAAAATGTTTCTCTCTGTCATGTCCTGCCTGGGAGTGGTGACTTTGCATCCTCTGGTCTCTGCTTAGGACAAGATCAGTATTTATTGGATGTTTTTAGAAGCCATCTAGATATGGTGCTTTCAGGATATGGTGTAGTAGTGACCCTGGTAGGGGTAAGGCTTGATGATCTTAAAAGTCTTTTCCAAGCATGGTGGTTCTACAACTCTGTTCAGGTAGAGCAGGGAGATGCAGCAGTGGGGAGGGCTGAGATCACCTCGTTTTCACTAAGAATAGTTTGTATTTCTTTACCTCTTGTTGTCCTCCAGGCACTTCACCATTTCTGACTAACAAATCCCCACACAACCTCATTAAGCAGGAGCTGCTGCTCCTCTGCTTTCCCCCCAGGTAATCCTGCACTCAGAAGCTGATTTACTACTTCGGTGAGTAGAGCTCGGTCAAGGAGGATGGGGAAAGGCTTTCTGCCCTCTGCCTTTCAGCCAAACACGATGTCACACCCCAGAGAATGCTGCCAGAAGTTGGGGAAGCAGAGAAATGTAACCTCTCTGCTTGGCTATTACACAAGCAGGATCCTTCTCCTGGAGGAGGAGAGGCTGAGGGGAGACCTCATTGCTCTCTACAACTCCCTGGAAGGAGGTTGGAATGAAGTGGGGGTTGGTCTCTTCTCCCTAGTATCAGGTGATAGAATGAGAAAATGGCCTGAAATTGTGCCAGGGTTATGTTGGAGATTAGGAAATATTTCATTCATGGTCAGGCATTGGAACAGGCTGCCCAGGGAAGTGGTGGAGGTGTTCAAGAAATGTGTGGCCATGGCACTCTGGGACATGGTTTGATGGCCATGGTGGTGTTGGGTTGTTGGTTGGACTGCATAATCATAGAGGGCTTTTCCAACCCAAACAATTCTAGGATTCTTTGAAACAAGTCATGGAGAGTCAGGTCCCATTGGGATATGTCACCAATAAATCTATCAGCCTCCACCAGCACTGCTGAGGAGGAGCAAGGAGCATGAGAGGGTTCTGTAAGCAGCATCCCCTGGATGGAACCAGACTAGACACTGCTTAATGCTGTTCATCTCAGACTGTGAGTTTCTGGTATCATCTCTTAGAAATACTTTTAAAAAATAGCTTTTAATAACCTTCTGTGTGAACATTCCCCTCAAGAGAAGGGGGAATTGTTAGCAGTAGCCATGCCTAGCACAGAATCACAGAATGGTGTTGGAAGGGACCCTCTGCAGATCATTCAGTCCAATCCACCTGCCAAGGCAGGGTCACCTAGAGAAGGTCACACAAGAACACATCCAGATGGGTTTGGAATGTCTCCAGAGATGGAGACTCCACCACCTCACTGGGCACCCTGCTCCAGTGCTCCATCCCCCTTCAATTCAAGCAGTTCCTCCTTCTTCTGTTCCAGTTTGTGCCCTACAAGAGATCAGGCAGCAGAGATCTTATTTGTTATCAGGTTTGGCACAGGTTGAGGGCAGCAGGACAGACCTACCTCCATCTCAGTGTGCCCTGTTTTGCACCATCCTCTGGATGGGATGTGGGGAGCGTAGGGTGCATGAATAAATCCCCTTCGGGCTCCTGGCTCTCTGCAGTACCATCCGTCACCCTCTGAAGCAGAGCGGTGCAAAATTAAACATTTAAATCTCATCCAGATGGTAGGAGAAACTCACTCCTGGGAAGGGAGGAAGGGAGGGATGCCAGGGAGGAGGCAGGGCTACTTGTCTCTGCACTGGAGGAGCACAAACCCCTGTGCTCAAGCCCAGACAGACCATGGGGCACGTTTCATTCGACCAAGCAGCACAGAGATGTCAGGAGGTGCTGGAATGCATTGAGTGGATCTCATCATGCCCTCTGCCAGCCCTGGCATCGATTAATTTGGGGTTTCCTTTACCTGGGGGAATGAGCAAGCACACTGAGCAGTGTTTATAAACACAGGGATGTGCACACAAACACCCAAACCAACACAGAAGGCACAAAACACACAAACAAAACAAGCAAACCGCACACAGAAGAGGAATACAAAGCTGGAGACAGGCAGATGCTAAGAAAAGCTGCAGATGGCACTTGGGGGATTGATATTCCCTGCATTACCTGCTCTGCTGGCTTCACCTTCAGGAGAAAAATCAGGTTTGCTTCCTTTCCATCATTAAAATGCACCCACCCCAGTGACCTTCTAACCTCTGAATAGAAACCTGCAAAATGCATGAGTTCTACTGCTGCTGGAGGTAATGATTCAATCAGGCTGAGAGGCTTTGGGCTGTTCAGCCTGGAGCAGAGCAGCCTGAGAGGGGATCTGATCAGTGCTCAGCAAGAGCTAAAGTGGGGAGGGGGGCAAGAGGCTGGGGCCAGACTCTTGTCAGCGATGCTCAGCAGCAGGACAAGGGGCAATGGGCACAAAGTGGAACCCAGGAGGTTCCATCTGAACAGGAGGAGAAACTTCTGTGGTGTGAGGGTGGTAGAGCCCTGGAGCAGGCTGCCTGGACAGGTTGTGGAGTCTCCTTCCCTGGAAAGATTCCAGGACATGGTGATCCTGGGCAAGCTGCTGTGACTGTCTCTGCTTTAGAAGGGGGGTTGGACTGGACCCAAAAGGTCCAATCCCTACCATTCTTTGATTCTGTGATCAGACCCATCCTGCCCTGGTGCTGATGCATCACAACCTGGCTGGGTGTAGGATGTGAAAGTTTGAACTGTGCCAGCCAGACATGTACCCACCTCAAAGGGCAGCGCACAGAGGTGGTTTTGGGGTCACACCACCACCTCTGACTGCACTGCACACAGACTTCTTAAATGAATGGTGGGGAGTACACCTTTTCTTATAACCCATCACTGTTTTAGTTCCCACTGCTGCTGCTACAGTGGCTAGCACCAGTGGAAACATAAAAGCAGAAAGAAGGGAACAGGTTTCCTAACAAGGCTTCTGATGCTAGCCATCAGGACTTGCCAGAAATTCTCACCAAGAATGCCTTCAAAGTGACCATTACAAGAATGCCCAGATAATGGCACAGAAGCAAAAAGGAGAGCATTAGGAATGCCAAGTGGCATTTTCATGGCCATTATGGCTATCACAGCATCACAAATCAGAGACTGGCTTGGGTGGGAAGGGACCTTTAAAGCTCATCCAGTCCGACCCTCCTGCAGTCAGCAGGGACATCTGCAACTACAGCCCTAAACAGCCTGCCCTGGAATGGTGCCAGGCATGGGGCATCTCCCACCTCTCTGAGCAACCAGGGCCAGGCTCTCATCACCCTCAACATCAAACATTTCTCCTTTCTCTCCAGTCTAAATCTCCCTCTTTTACCTTAAACCCTCCCACCTCGTCCTGTCCCAACAGGCCCTGCTCTAAGGCTGTCCCAGCTTTCCTTTAAGCCCAGTTTAATTATTAAAGGGCTACTAGAAGGTCTCCCTGGAGCCTTCTCTTCTCCAGGCTGAACAATCCCAACTCTCTCAGCCTTTCTTCAGTTTGGGAGGCTTTCCTGTGACAGACCCTGAGAGGGCTTTGACTGCTGCTTTGACCACCCTCTACCATCACTTAATTGCTCCTGGTTTTTCTTTCCAGGCTGGACACCTCCCATCACTGTGAAGCCATTTAAATGTTTTAGAAAGCAAAAGGGTCTCCAGCAGCCAGGCCACCCCGGGCTGCTGTTTGCTTTCCCCTCCCTCCATGTGGTCACATCGTGATGGTGGTGTTTACCAACACTATCAGGTCAGGGTTGGCAACCTCCCAACAGGGGCTGCTGCTGCTTCTTCGTGTTCACAGGTCAGGAAATGAAAACCCAGTTCTCTGCATGGAAATATCTGTGAGTGGTGAGGGACAGGGGGGCTGCAGAAGCTGCATCTTGGCTGTCACCATGGAAGAGCCAGGAAAAAGGAGGTGTCCACTCACATAACCAAGCTAAGGATGTGGTGAGGGTGACAAATGTTTACTCCTGGTTAAACAAATTAGAATAGTAGATAACATTAGTTTGGAATATTCCTTCTTAACAGTTTTGGACTCCTTTTTTTTGGCCAAAAAAAGGTTTTTTGGACCTGACCTTTCCCATCAAAACTCAAACATCTTAGAAGTCTAAAATGGTTCCACAGCTGAGGTGCAGCCCATGGGTTGCTGCATTGGTACAGGGCACTGTGTACCCTTCTCTGTGGACAACTAATCAGACAACAACCCTGCAGGAGCTGGAGGACAGCTTTGAAGACAGCAAAAGGACTGAGCAAGAACGCCCTGCCAGCTTTGGGGAAAGGCACCACAGGAAGATGTAAGTCTCATCATGGTTCCTGTGAAAGGAGAGCCCACACAGAAGCATTGAGGTAAGCTTTGGAGTGAGAGTTGGAGGTCTGGATTGAGCCTGAGGACCATGGGAACCACATCATGGCACATCCAGAGTGGTCAGGCATTGGAACAGGATGCTCAGGGAGGTGGTGGAGTCACACTCCCTGGAGGTGTTCAAGAAACATGTGGCCATGGCACTCTGGAACATGCTTTAGTGGGCACAGTGGTGTTGAGTTGATGGTTGGACTGGATGATCTTAGAGATCTTTCCCAACCAAAATGATTCTGTGACCTACAAGCCAGACCCAGAGCTCACTGCAAGCCCTGGAAATAAAAATGCCCTTTCCCATCTCAGTGAAAACTTTAAATGGGGCTGGTGGGAAACTTCACACTGAGCTTCCAAGAGGGACATGGCCCAGGTCCTCCTCTGCTCCCTTCTACCCCAAGCCTCAGCCCTGCTCTGTGGCTATCAAGAATGTCATCAGTGGAGGAGCCACCTTCCCCAAGGGATCTGTTCTGGTAAAAAGCATTGGCTCCAATTAAGATTTTCAACAAAACCAGGTTCTCAGACGGTTCACAATGAGCAGCACAGTGAGATCCTCCCAGCAGCAGGCTCTACCTAGCTTTAATCAGATCATTGACTTTCATAAAGATGTAGGAAGGAGGAGTGGCGGCACTTGAAAGGAGCTCAAAACAAGCTGAGTTTTAAACCTCAGACTTGTCATTGACTTAGCCTTTCATTCAGCCAATTATTTATGACATATTTGATGAAATTGAGAAAAGAGAGAAGTTGAAATCTGCATATCTGCTTGGCTGCAGCAGAGCTGCTACTACAGCTTTGAGCCAGGAATAGGAGCGAGGAGCTCTGCTGATGGCAGGGGCACCCAGGAGACCTTTGGTTTCAGGGTGCTGCCTTGTTTGGCACCATTGTTTGCCAGGGAAGGAGTTTCAAAGAGCAGCAACGAGGGTTTCACACATGGATTTATTTATGACAGAATGGTAGAGGTTGGAACGGACCTCTGAAGATCACCCAGTCCAACCCCCCCTGCTAGACCAGGATCACCTGGAGTAAACCATACAGGAACACATCCAGGTGGGTTTTGATTTCATTTGATTGCATTCTCAGTAGAGTTGGACTTGGAGATCTTAAAGGTCTTTTCTAAGCAAAACGATTCAATGATTTATTTTATCCCATTTTTCTAATGCACATCATGTTCCAGCACTGTCAGGAAATTAATTTTAAAAGATATGTGTCCAACTCAGCATGGAGGTGCAGCCAAGGCCACTGCTCTCCTTGGACATCATAGAAATATTAAGGCAGGAAAAGACCTTCAAGATCATAGAGTCCAACCATCAACCCACTAAACCACTATGCCCACTAAACCACGTCCCAAAGTGCCATGTCCCCACATTTTCTGAACACCTCCAGGGATGGGGACTCCACCACTGTCCTGGGCAGCCTGGGACAGGACTTGACAACCCTATAAAGGAAGAATTTATTCCTCATTTCCAACCTAAACCTTCCCTGGGTCAACCTCTTGTCCTTGCACTTGTTTCTTAGGAGAAGAGACCAACCCACACCTGGCTCCAGCTTCTTTTTCAGGGAGTTAGAGAGCCAGAAGGCCTCCTCTCAGTCTCCTTTACTCCAGGCTGNTTTCTAAGCAAAACGATTCAATGATTTATTTTATCCCATTTTTCTAATGCACATCATGTTCCAGCACTGTCAGGAAATTAATTTTAAAAGATATGTGTCCAACTCAGCATGGAGGTGCAGCCAAGGCCACTGCTCTCCTTGGACATCATAGAAATATTAAGGCAGGAAAAGACCTTCAAGATCATAGAGTCCAACCATCAACCCACTAAACCACTATGCCCACTAAACCACGTCCCAAAGTGCCATGTCCCCACATTTTCTGAACACCTCCAGGGATGGGGACTCCACCACTGTCCTGGGCATCCTGGGACAGGACTTGACAACCCTATAATGGAAGAATTTGTTCCTCATTTCCAACCTAAACCTTCCCTGGGGCAACCTCTTGTCCTTGCACTTGTTTCTTAGGAGAAGAGACCAACCCACACCTGGCTCCAGCTTCTTTTTCAGGGAGTTAGAGAGCCAGAAGGCCTCCTCTCAGTCTCCTTTACTCCAGGCTGAACCACCCCAGGTCCTTTAGCCCATTTTCTTGTTCTCCAGACCTTTCATCAGCTTCATTGCCCTTCCCTAAGACACACCCCAGCCACTCAATGCCCTTCTTGGAGTGAGTGGCCTGAAAATGAACCCAGGATTCGAGATGCAGCCTCCTCAGTGCTGAGTAAAGGGAGACAATCCCTGCCCTGGTCCTGCTGGCCATGCTCTTGCTGATCTGAGCCAGCATGGGCTATGGCCACCTGGGCTATACCAGGCCAGCTTTGGCTTCTGGGTTCCCCATAGGCACCCCGGGAAGCTCTTGCACCCCCAAAATCAGCTGTGACACAAATAACCAGCGAGACACTGCCCCCCCCGCTACTCCTCGATGGCTTACTGGACCCCCAGCCTCAGGGGCCTCCCCCACTGTCCGCCCCCACCCCCGGGACCCTGTCCCGGCCTCTCCCCC
>VXBD01012014.1:0-10180 GCA_013399975.1 Indicator maculatus | reverse complement strand
TTTTTTGGTGATGCTTCAGGAGGTTTGACAGCAGGGAGATGTGAGGAGGGAGGACAGACTTGGAGAGAGGTTTTTTTTTTTCTCCCCTCTGAACAAGGAGCTCATGGAGCAGAAGTGATGTTCAGCCATGAACCGGTGCAGGTCTTGTGGCCAGTTCCATCACCGTTGGCTTCCGTGGGGCTGGCTGGGTGAGCAGACAGGTGCCGTGAGATAGCTGAGGTTTGGTGGTGAAAGCAGCTTCTGAGTGAACAGTTCCTGGTTATGCATGTGTTATAAAATCACCTGAGCACGGCTTATTTATTGCTGAAATTGAAGCTTTTGCCCCTCTGGCACGGCCCCGTGTGTATCTGTTTAAAAGGCAGCTTTAGCCAGCAAGCAAAACATCGCAACAGGAGCAAAAAAAAAAAATCCAACCCAAAATGTACTGCAAGATGTGTAGGCAGTTTGCAAGCCTACGGGTGGCCTAGCCTTGCTGTCTGCTGTTACTGAGGGAGGGTTGAAGCCCTCTGCTCACTTCTTCACCCCTTTCTCTGCCTTGGTGCTTGAATTCTGGGCTGCTGCAGAGCAAGGGCACAAAGGTGCCCAGGCCACCTTAATCCCCAGGCAGTGAGATCTCAGATGAAGAAATTGGGCAGTTGGTTTGAAGGTCTGGTTGAGGATGGTTTGCTGGGCAGAGGAAGGTGCTTGTTTTTCTCCTGGTATATATAAATACTGAGAAAAATAGTAGCAGTAAAATGTACTGTTATCTCAAGGTACTGGTGTGCTTTACTGGGTGTACTGGTGGCTTTACATTTATCATGGTTTTGACCCTGTCTCTTGCTGCTCTTAGCATCAGTGATGTGCCCTGCTGCTCTGTATTTGCAGCAGGGCCATGACCCCTCCGAGAAGGTCAGAGATGGGGACACGAAGAGTGTGTAGGGGTGAGTCTTTGCAATGCCATGAATGATAACAGCCCCACTGATTCTTGTGGGGAGGCTTGAAAGCAGCTCCCCGGACCCACATCCCCTTGTGCAAAGTGTGCTG
Organism: Indicator maculatus; assembly: GCA_013399975.1. Classification (NCBI taxonomy): domain Eukaryota; kingdom Metazoa; phylum Chordata; class Aves; order Piciformes; family Indicatoridae; genus Indicator; species Indicator maculatus. The sequence goes on along the minus strand of VXBD01012014.1, from coordinate 9,157 downwards.
CAAGCCTCTCAGCGCAGCACGAGGCCTGAAGAACCTGCAGTGTGCTGCTCTGCTTCTCCAGGATTGGTTTGGTTGGTGTTTGGGAGTTTTCCTCTGGGATCAGGGAGATGGTTCACCTGCATTTGGTTCTGCAGGGTGGGAAATTAGAGGTCTTTTGTGACTGAAAACAATCCTGTGATTCTGTGTTTCTTTGAATGGTTGGACCCAGTGATCTTAAAGGTCTTTTCCAACCAAAACGATTCTGTGAAATGGCAGCCGGAGTGCAAGAGGAAGTTTGGCAGAGCAGGAGGAAAGGTGAAGGGTTAGGTGACTGAAAAGCCTTGCCTCTAGAGCTGCGTGTGGAAGAACCTGTTTGCAGATTACATGAAATATTAAAGGAAAAGGATTGTTTGCCATCCCTCCCCTGCTCCCCCCTCCCCCCCCAACCCTGGGCTGCCATGCTCTGAAGAAGGTGAGAAGCCAGAAGGAAGGGAGAGGTTGGCAGCTGTGAGCGGTGCAGTGGAACAGGGGACGTGTAAGACAGCTCAGCAGATGAATGAGAGGAAGCGTGGACGTAAAGGAGAACAGAGACTTACCTAAGCCTGGGACCACAAACGGCTGGAGGTTGCCTGAAATGACTGAACTTCTCAGCTGCTAACAGAAACCAGGGATTTCCTCATACAGTAGGAAATCGACCGTTATTCTGGTGTCAGATGTCTGCACACTGCCTTCTGGGTTGGGTTTTCGGTTTTGATCCCTCTCGTTAAAGCAGACAACGGTGTGTTGGGTACGCTCAGAAATGCTCTGGAGCACTGGGCAGTGTGATTCATTGAAAATTATATAAATCAAGCTGCTTAAATGCAGGTTGATATAGTAACAGTAAAAAAAAAAAAATACAGCACAGAAAGTTCTCTCTTAGGAGTTTGAAATCAAAGTATTCTTCCAAGTGATGTGTTTTTATTTCTCTGTGTGTGTGTGTGTGAGAGAGAGCAGCTCCTGGGAGGAGCGCTGAGCTTCCTAATGCTTGGCTGTGAGCAGCCGTGGTGCTCCAGCTCCTGGCTGTCACCAGGATGGATAGCAGGAAGGTCACTGGAATATCACATCCACGCCTGGAAAGAAATGTCCCTGCTTTACTGCAGTGCTCTACTCCCAGGAATGCCTTTGGTCTTGTTTTATCTCCAGCAGGCAACTGCTGCCCAGCTGTGGCCTCTGCGCTGCTGAGGTTATCTCCTCAAGCAAGAGACAAAGGTGTTCACCACCCCCCCACCTGCTCCCGTTAGGATTTGTCTCCTCTGGAGCCTGGTACACCTGTCGGCAGTGTTTTATCTGTGTGAGATAAGACATGAAATGAAGGCAGGGAGTTTGCTGTAATGCAAATTTTGAGGGGGCTTCCTGTTTACGAGGAAATAGCTGCAGCTCAGGCAGAGTGAATTCCAAGGCTGCAGGCCAAGGCTTAGCAGCACATAAACTCTTGAGGGTGAAGAGTTTATTGGCCGTGGGGCTGATTATTGCTGAGAGTTTACATGAAGCATCCTCGAGACTGCTTTTGTACCCAAATTGTTAAGTATCACACTTTGGGAAGAAAGAGGGCAGAAAACGCCAATGAGCCGAGTGCCTGAGGAAGAGGCTTAGTGTGGTGGTGTTTTTCTTGAGACAGCAAAACAAAACAAGCCTTTTTCCATCCTCTGTCATCTGCTTTTCCTTCCCTTCTGCGTTTCCTCCTTTTCGTTCCTAAGAGCCTTGCCAAGAAGTGGGAAAGCTGAGATACCTTCTGGTTTTACATGGTTTCTAAAAAGCCCCTTTTTGGGGGTAGGTTTTGCATGGGTGGACTTGAGGGGCTGTCAGAAGCAGAATGTCCTGCAGAAACAGGACCTAAAACAGGAGGGAAAACATGTTTGAAATACAAGCAAATGGGAAACCTTAGTCTTTTTCTGCTGAATTGCCATCATATAGAATCATAGAATAGCAGGGGTGGGAAGGGACCTCTGAAGATCAATTCCAGCCTTCCTGCTAAGGTTCACCTAGGGCAAGCCACACAGGAACACATCCACATGGGTCTTGAAAGTCACCAGAGAAAGAGTCTCCACGACCTCTCTGGGCAGCCTGCTCCAGGGCTCCAGCACCCTCACAGCAAAGAAGTTTCTCCTTGTGCACAGATGGAGCCTCCTGGGTTCCACTTTCTGCCCCTTGCCTTGTCACAGGACACCACTGAAAAGAGCCTGGCCCCTGTCTTCCTGACACCCACCCTTCAGATATTTAAACTTTAATAAGATCCCCTCTCAGTCTTCTCTTTTCCAGGCTAGACAGCCCCAGGTCTCTCAGCCTTTCCTCATCAGACATGTTCCAGTCCTTTAATATGTTTTAAGTTTGGGGGAACAGGAGTAGATTAACTGCACCTTTAGGTTTTTTTAGGTTCTTCAGCAGACTTTTGAAGTCTTTTATTTTCCATGCAAATTTAGATTTCCCTTGTTTTGGTCAAAGGGAGTGGAAGAACACTCTATCCCAACAGCTTCTTCTATTTTGAGTAAAGGATTTGCATCATGTGAAGTTGAGAGAACCAGTCCAGGAGATCAGGTAACTGGAATGGAGGCGGGTGCAGAGCCTGCTGTCCTCACGCTGCCTGCAGCCCTCCTCGCCAGGAAAGTCAGCCTGAAAGGTTCTTTACTGTAAACATCACGTAAGCTTAGAGTGCTTTTGGTGTACAAATACCAAGGGCATGGTAACAAAGCAGTGTGCATCTGTCCAGGCTTCCCTCCTGCTTCTTCTGCTGCAGTTGTAGATCTTTCTCATCTCGTTTTTCCTTTCCTGCTTATTTCAGTGATTATGTCTCGATTTAATTCTGATTTTTCTCCCAAACTTTTTTTTTTTCTTTTTGTTTCATTAGTCTGCTGCCTTCTGAATCCTGCCCTTTTGGGGAGATACAAGGTGGTGTTGGTTTGTTTCTTTTTTTTTTTTTCCAGTTGCTTGTTTCTTAAAAATTCCCCACACTTTTCACATGAGGTTTTTCCTCACTTGTCATCCATCTTCCCTTGACCTCTGAAGACTAACAGACTGATAGCCCAGCTGCTCCTTGCTGGGGCAGTTTGTGATGAGAGGCTGTCATGAGCTCTTTGCTTCCTTGCCCAGCAGCTGAGTGAGGTTCACTGAATGCACACAGGTTGCTTTTCCTTTCCCAGTTCCATCCTGAGCTATTTGAGGTTTGCTTTTTCCCTGTTGGAGTGCTGAACACTGGCGAAACCCAAGCGATGTCTCCTGCCTGGTGTTAAGCACCGTTAGCCTCTATTGCTTCTGCTGTTCTCCAGGCATCACTACACTCCTCTGAATTTAAGTCATTGCTTTGATGTCTCCTTCAGCATGCTCTTGTACCTCTTGAACCTTCTTTAACATCTCTTAAGTTGCAGGCTTAAGATCCTCTGTCTCTCTGCCTGTCAGTCTCAGCCACTCCAAGGGTATTTTCTCTGCCTTCTTGCGCTCATTCATTTCCAGTGCTGTCTCTGAGAACATTTTCCTGACAATTGGTTGTGTCATTTCCATCTTTGTTGCTGTTGCACTCACCCTCACCCCTTTGCATCTTATTTAGGTGCTTCTTTGTTGCTTCAAGCATGCTGTTCAGTTTGGGGCTTCTGCAGGTAGCACTGAACTTCCTCCGTGCCACGGCGTTGGAAGCTGCTGCAGATGGCTGCTGCTGCAGCTTGTGGCCTTCCCTGCATTGAGGCACTGCCTGCTCTGGCCCATCAGGTCTGCAAAGCTCCTCCCTGGCTCCCTCATTAAAAGGTCCTTTGTGGTGAAGCTGATGAAGTTTGACTGTGATTAATGTGCCAGGGCTTGCTGTGTTGGTGCAGAGTTTGTTGTGTTTACTGAGGGAGTTGCCTGTCTGTCTCCCTCTGTCCATTTGCATTCTCTTGTCTCTGATGGCAGATGTGGGACCTGGAGGCTTTTTTTGGGGTCTAGCAGGGTCACATCAGTGGTGTTAGAGCCAGCCTCCCCTTCTTTATCTGCAGGTTGTTTATAGAGAAGGGGGAGGTCTAGCTTGGATAGTAGGGAAAAATTCTTCACTGAAGGGATTGTCAAAGCCTGGAAGAGGCTGCTCAGGGCACTGGGGGGGTCCCCATAGAATCATTAAGGTTGGAAAGGACCTCCAAGATCATCAAGTCCAACCTTCTAGCCAACACCTCCATGACCAGCAGACAGTGTCCCAAAGTGCCACATCTACTTGTTTTTTGAACACCTCCAGGGATGGTGACTCCACCACCTCCCTGGGCAGTCTGTTCCAATGCCTGACCACTCTTACAGGAAAGAAGTTTTGGAAAGAAGTTTTTCCTAATCTCCAACCTAAACCTCCCCTGGTGCAGCTTGATGCCATTTCCTCTTGTCCTGTCATTAATTACCTGTCAGAAGAGGCCAACACCAGCCTCTCTGCAACCTTCTTGTGGGCAGCTGTGGACAGGTTCTCAAGGCCTGGCCCAGGCTGCCCAGGGCAGTGGTGGAGTCCCCATGCCTGGTGGGGTTTCAGAGCTGTGTAGATGTGGTGCTGGGGGCCACAGCTGAGTGGTGTCCTGGCAATGCTGGGTTAATGGTTGGATTTGATGATCTTAAAGATCTCTTCCAACCAAACCCATTCTAGGATTCTGTGACTGTAGTGAGTCCAGGAAGCCTTGTGCTACGTTGTGCTTCTTCCTCACTCTCTGATTGTCAATGGGTAGAAGTGCTTCTTCAGGAGTGCTGTGTCCTTCTGCTTTCAGCAACAGGAAACAACAACAACAACAACAACAGCAAAAAAAGCAGGCCCAGATTTTGCAAAGGCTTGTGCAGAGAAACAGTGCCAATGAATGCAAAATGAAACAGGAGATGATAGGGAGGATTAAGGATCTAATGGTTAATTCAGATGAATTTATGTCATAGTAACTTCAGCTCTGGGAGGTGATGGTGCTTCATTGAAGCTTGTCCCATCTGCTTGCAGCAGTAATGACTCTAAATTGTTTTAGCAGAACTCCTTAAGCTTGGCTGTCTAGAATTGCAAAACAGTTCAGGTTTTTCATTTGACATTTACAGTTGGGGTTTTTTTTTTTTTTTTTTTTTTTTTGTTTAATTTTTTTTTTTTTTTTTTTTTAGTGCTGAGCAAGATTGTTTCTTGGCATTTTTTACATCATTTCCAGGACTTACTAAAATTTGAATTAAAAAATTTGAATGAAGAAGTTAAAAAAAAACAGCCTGCAGGATATGGAGAGCATTCAAAGTGGATTACTCTGCCCTGGTGAGGCCATATTTGGAGCACTGAGTCCAGTTTTGGGCTCCTCAATTAATTTGGGACAGAGACTTGCTGGAGAGGGTACAGAACAGGGCTCCAAAGATGCTGAGGGGACTGGAACATCTCTGTGAGGAGGAAAGACTGAGAGCATTGGGGCCTTTTAGTCTGGAGAAGAGGAGCCTGAGGGGGGAATCTCATCAATGCTGATCAATACTTCAAGGGTGGGTGTCAGGAGGATAGCAGGAGGGTGCCCAGTGGTGCCCAGTGACAGGACAAGGGCTAAGAGGCACAAGCTGGAACATAAGAAGCTCCATCTAACGATGAGGAGGAACTTCTTGAATTTAAGGGTGAGGGAGCCCTGGAGCAGGCTGCTCAGAGAGGAGGTGGAATGTTCATCTCTGGAGACATTCCAAACCCACCTAGATGTGTTCTTCTTTGACCTTCTCTAGGTGGCTCTGCCTTGGCAGTGGGTTTGCAGTGGTTGATCTTCAGAGGTGCCTTCCAGCCCATACCATTCTGTGATTCTGCAAAATAGTTTAATGACCATGTAATTTGTGAGACTGCAGAAGGAAAAAGGACTCTGAAGACAAGTGGTTTTATGAACTGATTCATTATTTTGCAGCTCTGCTCTGTCTGGCTTGAATGTTTAAGCTAAGACAAGGAAAGTGAAGCTTGGTGAGAGCCAGAGGTGGGTCAATATGTGGTGTACACCAGGCAGGTGTTCTGAGGACTAGGGTGAACCTGGAGTGGGTATGTATGGGAGGCAAGCAGCATGGATTTGTGCCCTTCAAGGTCAGGGTGTCCTTGTTCAGTGGAGCATCTCATAGCTCACTGGACACTTTTCTTGGAGCAGGCAGTAAAATATTGGAAGAGATGGGTTCCATGCTCTTGTGCTTCCTAAAGCTTTGCCATCTAGGAAGTGCAGCTTGTATCGCTGAGGCAGAATCCTAGAATGGTTGGGTTGGAAGGGACCTTAAAGATCATCTTGTTGCAACCCTCCTGCTGTGGGCAGGGACATCTTCCACTAGGCCAGATTGCTGAAGGCCTCATCCAACCTAGCTTTCAAGACTTTCAGGTTTGGAGCCTCCACAGTGTCTCTGTGTAACCTGTTGCAGTGCTTCACCACCCTCATGGTGAAGAATTTCTTCTGAATGTCCAATCTAAATCCAGCTTCTTCTAGTTTGAAGCCATCACCCCTCGTGCTGTCACTGCAAGCTCTTGTCAAAAGTCTCTCCCTAGCTCTCCTTCAGCCTTCTCCAGGTTGAACAACCCCAACTCTCCCAGCCTGGCTTCACAGCAGAGGGCTTCCAGTCCTCCCGTCATTGCTGTGGCCTCCTCTGGCCCCACTCCAACAGGTCCCTGTCACTTCTGTGTGGAGAACTCCAGAGCTGGCCCCAGCACTGCAGGTGGGGTCTCAGCAGAGCATGACAGAGAGGCAGAATTCCCTCCCTGCCCCTGCTGCCCACACTGCTGGGGATCAACCCAGGACTGGCTGGCTCTGGGCTGGCAGCACATGGTGCTGGCTCCCATCCAGCTTTTCATCTCTGAGTCCTTCTCCTCAGGAATTCTGCCTCTGATGATGAAGGTCTTCTGATTTCAGTGGGACAGCAGAGCATCTGCCTGTTTTTCATGTGCTTAAACACACCTGTGAGAGTGCTTTTGAGACACTGGAGCATGCCACACAGGTGACAGCTCTGATCTGCTCTTCAGTGGGATATCAGAGAGCAGTGTGAGCCCAGCATGTTTGTGGGGTATCAAAGAGCAGTGTGAGCCCAGCATGGTTGTGGGATATAGAGAGCAGTGTGAGCCCAGCATGGTTGTGGGGTATCAAAGAGCAGTGTCAGCCCAGCATGGTTGTGGGGTATAGGGAGCAGTGTGAGCCCAGCATGTTTGTGGGGTATCAAAGAGCAGTGTGAGCCCAGCATGTTTGTGGGGTATAGAGAGCAGTGTGAGCCCAGCATGGTTGTGGGGTATAGAGAGCAGTGTGAGCCCAGCATGTTTGTGGGGTATAGAGAGCAGTGTGAGCCCAGCATGTTTGTGGGGTATAGAGAGCAGTGTGAGCCCAGCATGTTTGTGGGGTATAGAGAGCAGTGTGAGCCCAGCATGTTTGTGGGGTATAGAGAGCAGTGTGAGCCCAGCATGTTTGTGGGGTATAGAGAGCAGTGTGAGCCCAGCATGTTTGTGGGGTATAGAGAGCAGTGTGAGCCCAGCATGTTTGTGGGGTATAGAGAGCAGTGTGAGCCCAGCATGTTTGTGGGGTATAGAGAGCAGTGTGAGCCCAGCATGTTTGTGGGGTATAGAGAGCAGTGTGAGCCCAGCATGTTTGTGGGGTATAGAGAGCAGTGTGAGCCCAGCATGTTTGTGGGGTATAGAGAGCAGTGTGAGCCCAGCATGTTTGTGGGGTATAGAGAGCAGTGTGAGCCCAGCATGTTTGTGGGGTATAGAGAGCAGTGTGAGCCCAGCATGTTTGTGGGGTATAGAGAGCAGTGTGAGCCCAGCATGTTTGTGGGGTATAGAGAGCAGTGTGAGCCCAGCATGTTTGTGGGGTATAGAGAGCAGTGTGAGCCCAGCATGTTTGTGGGGTATAGAGAGCAGTGTGAGCCCAGCATGTTTGTGGGGTATAGAGAGCAGTGTGAGCCCAGCATGTTTGTGGGGTATAGAGAGCAGTGTGAGCCCAGCATGTTTGTGGGGTATAGAGAGCAGTGTGAGCCCAGCATGTTTGTGGGGTATAGAGAGCAGTGTGAGCCCAGCATGTTTGTGGGGTATAGAGAGCAGTGTGAGCCCAGCATGTTTGTGGGGTATAGAGAGCAGTGTGAGCCCAGCATGTTTGTGGGGTATAGAGAGCAGTGTGAGCCCAGCATGTTTGTGGGGTATAGAGAGCAGTGTGAGCCCAGCATGTTTGTGGGGTATAGAGAGCAGTGTGAGCCCAGCATGGTTGTGGGGTAACAGAGAGCAGTGTGAGCCCAGCATGGTTGTGGGGTATCAGAGAGCAGTGTGAGCCCAGCATGGTTGTGGGGTATCAGAGAGCAGTGTGAGCCCAGCATGTTTGTGGGGTATCAAAGAGCAGTGTGAGCCCAGCATGTTTGTGGGGTATAGAGAGCAGTGTGAGCCCAGCATGTTTGTGGGGTATCAGAGAGTAATGTCAGCCCAGCATGCTTGTCTCCTGTCCTAGACTATATCTGTGTTTTTTATTTCCCTAATTAAATTATTGACCAGCATGATGAAGAAAGCCATTGCTCGTTTAGCTCAGTGCAGTTCCTAGGGATGTGTGTTTCCAAGGTTAGTTTACCTGCTCAGGAAGGATGAAGTCTGGAGCATCTCTGGGCACAGCACAGAGAGATCTGGCCTTCAGGGAGATGTTCCAATTAGTTCTCCTGTGGGGATGCTGTGAGGCTGAAGCTTATGTTTTGAAACCTAGACCTTCCCTTGGGCATCGTTACCTTAATTAAGCAAGAAGGTGGCTGTGGGTGATCTGGGAGGAGATCAGCCTGTGCAGGATTCTGTTCCTGTGCTGGAACCAGCAGGGTGTTAATGGGGAAAGCTTCCAGGGTGGGATGTTGCATTCTGGCTGTGATGCATCTGTGTGGAGCCAGGAGTTGGTGCTTGTCGTGGATGGGCTTCGGGTCCTGCTGGGACCAGCCTGGAGCAATGCCCAGGGCTGGGTGCATCGACTAGAGGAAGTTCTGCCAAGCTGTGGCCCAGAGAGCACACTCCTTGCTTCTGTGGGAGGTAGATAAAGACAGATTTATCTTTTTGGTACAGTTAATAAACTTTGTAGCTCCTCTCAGAGGCTCTGCAGAGCCTACACCTTCCCAGGTTGACAGTTGGACTTGGTGGTCTCAGAGGTTTTGTCCAGCCTTGATTGTATCAGGGGTCGCTTCCAAACATTGATGGTCTTGGGGGTCTTTTCCATACCTTGATGATCTCAGG
>VXBD01012012.1:1139062-1156312 GCA_013399975.1 Indicator maculatus | reverse complement strand
AAGTAAATAAAATAAAAGTAAATAAAATAAAGGGCAAGAGAAGGCTCCCAAACCCTTAGTGTTTGAGTGATGTGAACTCTGGCGAGCGCCAGTGTGCAATATGGCAAAGAGGAATCAATCAGTTCAGCTTAGTTCAGCCTCTGCGAGTGGCCATCTGGCGCCAAATCAACCAAATGTAGCCCTGCATATTCATCTTCATTTTCACAAATACTCAGGAGGAATGTCATTCTAGGGCAAAATAAAAATTAAATCACCATGATTTTTAAGGCATCTTTCCCTCCCCTCTCGTGCTCTCTGGAGAGCAGAGTGTTGACGTGAGGCTGCTCTAGGGCTAGCAGGTGAGGGGGTGCTGAAGGGGTGCTGCTCTCCCTCCATTTATAGCCCATTTCACACCCTCCTGGCTTGAGTTGGAAGGTACCTTACAGGTCATCCTGTTCCAACCTCCCCTGCTGCAGGCAGGGACACTTTCCACTTAGAAGAGGAGAGGTTGAGAGAGTTGGGGCTGTTCAGCCCAGAGAAGAGAAGGCTCCAGGGAGAGCTGAAGGGCAGCTACAATACCCTCCAAGAAATCTGGGAATGGATTTTTAACAAAGGCTTGTAGTGATAGGATGAAGGTGAATGGATTGAAGCTTGAGGAAGGGAGATTCAGACTGGAGATTAGGAAGAAAGTCTTTCCAGTGAGGGTGGTGAGACACCAGAACAGGTTGCCCAGGGAGGTTGTGGATGTCCCCTCCCTGCAGGTGTTCAAGGCCAGGTTGGACAAGCCCTTGATCAGCCTGGTCTAGGTGTCCCTGCCCATGGCAGGGGGCTGGGAACTAGATGATCTTTAACATCCTTTCCAACCCAAACCATTCTATAAATCTATGAATGAATGAAAACCTTAAAGAAGATGAACCAGAAGGCAACAAATACACAACTTCAGGCTGTGAGGACACTTGAACTCCACATGGAAATGTGTTTCCACTCAGACAGGGTCCATGAAACAACTAAAGCCAGTTAATCTACTTCTATCTATCTGCCTTAAGGATTTAAATTAAAGCTCATCACCAAAGTATCTGAGAGAAATCCTTCCTCATCTATTTACTTCTGGTAGATACAAAACCCTTAGCATTAACAATGCCTTCTCTTCTGTAAGACTTAGATGAAGTTTACACCATGAAATATCCTTTTACTGCATTTTTTTTTTACTGCAATATATTTACTGTATATTTACTGATTGAATTTTTCATCCTATGATAGTTTGTGGCTGGGGGGCCTTTAAAAACCATAAAGTACAGACCTCCAGAGCCTAGAGAGGTCCAAGAGGTGGACTGGAAAAGTGCATTTTATTCCCACAAGTCCTGCATCCCTATAAACCCAAGCATTTCCTCAAGCTTCAATCCCTTCCCTCTCATTCTCTCCCTACAAGCCCTTGTAAAGGTCCTTTCCTGGCTTTCTTGTAGACCTCTTTCCAACTCACCTAGCCATGTAGCATAAAGCTCAACGTTAAAACAGCTCTAGAATAATTTTTCCTGCCAATATTTCAATGTTTAATAATTTTTTCTCTTTTACTAAGCATCTGCTTGAGCTGTCCCAACTCAAGAGAAGCAGTAAAACATGACAACACTAATGTACTTTCTTCATAAACACAGCACTTTTAGCTTGATAGTTTCTCATCCATATAATATTGGGTAGGATTTCTAATTAATTATACCTCATCTGCTTCTCAAGAAACCCTCTGAACAGGCTTAACTAAAGGAGCTCATTAAGAGGAAGAATTTGCAAAGCTAACAGAGGGAGTGGTAACCCACATTTTATTAATATTTGGCCTTCAAGTACAACTCTAACCTGCAACATTCAGCCTTTTGAAATCTGAACATCAAACATGAGGAATCAAACATGAAGTTGGAGCATATGGCTATGTTTAGCCCCTATCTGGGGGCAACCTACAGCAGTTGCTCTGTCAGCATCAGTTGGCCCCTCCCCAGCAAAAAAAAAAAAAAAAAAAATCAGGAGAAGGAGAGGAGACCCAGGGGTCGGAATGAAAATGGATTGAATAAAACAGACAAATTAACCCAAATATGAAATAGATGAAGCTAAACTCACCCAGTGAGTGTGCAGCAGTCACAATAACCTGGAAGGCAGCATCTGGGAGAAGGAAAAGGAGCAGGATCAGAAGGAGCCCAAGCAAGAGCAGGAGTTCAAATAGGAGGACCCTCAGCAGCTTCCCCCTTTACACTGAGGGTGATGTTTATGGGATGGGATTCACCTGGAGCCAACTCAGCTCAGCTGACTCCAAACTGCTAAGGGGCTGCAGCCCAGGGCTGGCCCAGATTCTGTCCCAGCAACACCAGGACAACTATGGAGCTTTAACTCACACCAGATGCTTGTGGACTTTATTGGGAGTGCAGGCTCAGGCAGACCCTTTGCTAGACACTACCACACAGCAAGTGATGAGCAGACACAGAGTGGTGCCCAGTGGGACCAGACCCAGTGTCTGTGATGGGTTCTTGAGATCATGATACCAGTTAAGCCTGTTGAAGTTCTTGCCACTTATGTGAAAGGCACAACCACTGAACTCAGGTTTAATCCTCTTCTCCCTCCACCTTCCCTGGCCCTCCTGAAGCAAAAAATTAATTCCTCCTCACTCTGGATGTCTTTCCCACTGACACATGAACCCTCACGCAGCCAGAACAAAGCAAATGTCCCGCTGGAGCCTGGTCCTCTCCAGGAACCATAGCCGCATTTACAGTGGCTGCAAGTTACTGCTTTTGAAAAGGAATCCAACCTAATCCACTGAGTTGCTGGAGGCAGCTATTAAGAAACAAAACAGAACAAAACATTTTGTGTATTTAAGGAATAAAGCAAGAAGGAATTGTCAAGTTTTGCTTGTTGGCTTGTGTTTAAGAGACATCATTCAGTGCTTTCCAAAGCTACTAACCAAGAGATAGGATGATGTCCAAATGGTACAAACAAAGCCCCCAGGAATCTCCTTCCCAAACAGGGACTCCCTAACATGGGTCTCAGCTTCTCAGAGAAATAAAGAAGGTTTTCAAAGGGAGTTGATGAAGTTTGGTACCAAGACATCCTAGTGATGGATGGGTTGTCCACTAGGCATTAGGCACCTGTCATCTGAGCTTTCAGATAAACCTTCCTGGGAACCCATGTCTCAGTACAAGGACCTTCAGGCTTTGCCAGGATGCTACACCATAAGACAAGAACAACTCCTGGTTTACATTTCATTGGGACATCACTTGCCAGGTGACACAGTGAAACACTGCATGGTTGAAGGTCCATGGTGGTGTTAGACTCACTGATTTAGAGATCCCTTCAAACAGAAGCCATCCTATGATTCTATAAACTTCTGTAAGAAAAACCTTTTCATTTTGTTTCCCACGATGAAGGTCTCTTGCCATCACTTTTTATGCCTTTGCAATATCTTAATTACAGTACTTGGGACCCCTCTGCTCTGAGGCCAGGCTGAGACAGTTGGGGTTGTTCAGCCTGGAGAAGAGAAGGCTCCAGGGAGAACTTCTGGTGGCCTTTCATTGCTTGAAATAGGATGACAAGAAAGCTGGGGACAGATCTAGTAGCAGGGCTCATTGTGGCAGGACAAGGAGGCAATGGTTTGAAAATAAGAAAAGGAGATTTAGACTAGAGAGAGGAAGGGATTCTTTACCCTGAAGGTGATAAAACCCTGGCCCATGTTGCCCAGAGAGGTGGGAGATGCCTCCTGCCTGGAAGGTGGTTTGGGGCTCTGAGCAACCTGCTCTAGTTATGGATGTCCTTGCTGGTTGCAGGGGGGTTGGGCTAGATGAACTTGAAAGGTTCCTTCCAACCCAAACCATTCCATGATTCCTAATACATCTTTTTTCCAATGCCTATCTCATCCCTCCAAATGATCTCCTGTTTCACCAGTGTGCTCCAGGGTCACAACCCCAGGAGCAAGAGAAAAGGAGGAGAAAATAAGCAGGAATCTGCCCTCTGCCCCTTCCTCTGAGCTCTGTGTTCCTTCAGGAGCTCTGCCCTGGCACAGACACTGACACACCAAAGCTTTTCTCAACCTGCCCTGGCCAGACAGTAAAATATTCATCCTGGGATGTCTTATTTCAGCCAAAGCCTGAAAGAAAAGGCTCAGAAAGAGAAAAAGGGAAGGAGACATCAACATTGCTTATATTAACTCTGACAACTATTTATACAACCCTTCTAGGTCAGCTGGGTAGGCTTCTTCCCAGCTCCTCCTTGCTTCCTGAACTAGAGAGCCCTTGGGTTAATAGCCTCTAGACTTCTCTACATCCCAGAGAGGAAAAGGTCTTGGAGACAAAAGCAGTAGCCAGAGGCACTGAATTTAAATCTCACCTCCCCAGCACACTGCACCTGTGACCTTGAACAAGTTGGGATGAGGATCTCAGAGGAGGTCAGACACCCAAACTTCACTGATTTCAAGGCATATCAGATGCCTGCTCTAATGAAGGCACTTCCATCCGTTTCCTAGGATTAAACTACTCTTCTTAGGTCACTAAGAACAGCAATTGAAGCACAGGGAGGGAGAAGATAAGCAGGTTTATGACCATCCTTAGGTCAAACTGGGCAATCACAGAGAAAGATGCAGCTGATATTCCTCTTGTATCATATACATCTTTAATAATGCAAGCATAATCCTCTCCTCAGGATGGTTATTTTTGACTTCAGCTTAAAGAAAGAACAGTAAAGTTTTCACAGACCAAATCCACATGTCAGTTGTAAAAGAAATAAATCCAGCAGAGACTACAAAGAGGCTGAGGGGCCTGGAGCATCTCTGTGAGGAGAAAAGTCTGAGAGTCCTGGGGCTGTTGAGCCTGGAGAAGAGCAGCCCCAGAGGGGATCTGAGCAATGCTCAGCAAGAGATAAAGGCTGAGGGGCAAGAGGATGGGGCCAGACTGTTGTCAATGCCTTCTGCTCAAGTTAGTATGACTACAATGAAGTTACAAATGTTATTACTCAGAGCAGAGTAATTAGCACTCACCTAGACCATGCAGCAGAAGACTACTTGGTATAGAGATGTTAATAGTTTAAGACAAATTATAACCAAAGCTTGTCTTGAAATAAAATGCTTAAATATACTGTAGGGACTGTTCAGACAATTAGCTCCCATTGCAAACCAGTATGACTTCTCCTGCAGAATAAAGCACCCAAGGTATCACATGGGGAGACATAACTGCAGGACATTCACAAATCAACCTTGTTAGCATCAAGGTGGAGCCTTCATTTCCTTTTTCTGATCCTGCCCCTTTCAGTTTCTCCTTTTGAGAAACCATTTCCCATTTAAAGGAATAAAATTATTAATACAATTTATTCCACCATGAAAGATAATAGGTACCTCAGGGAAAAGATAATTAGAGGAGAAACCTACCTAAAAGAGTTTGTGGTCTACAGTGGTTTCCTCTTGTGGAAATATTAACACCCTGTACACATTTGCTGCCTGGTTTGTGAGGTGCTGGATGGAGCTGTTAAGAGCAAACATTTTTTGGCTAACTCTGGTAGAAAATGTCCCTGCCCAGGGCAGGGGTTTTGGAATTAGATGATATTTAAGGTCCCTTCCAACCCAAACCACTCTCTGAATCTATCAATCCATAAATAGTGTGAGGAAAAGGGTTTCTTGGGTTTGGTTTAAGTGGTGACACTGTCACAAGAAACAGGCAACTTACACAGACTGCTGCAAATGAGCTCTAATGAAGGCAGGATGCTGAGGAAAGATAAGCAAGGTAGGGAATATATAAACCTAATAGCAAATAAATAAAAGAATTGAAAAAGCCATCACAGGGTATTTAGGTTTATATTTAGAAGGCCTGGGTTTATGTCCGTCCACTTACAGCTGTCCAAACACCAAGCAGAAGTGACAGAAAGAAGAGAGAAGTTATAAATAGCAGCCAAAGTTTCCCAAATCTCTTGATTCATAGACAAATCTGTTCTGACTGCAAAGTTCCTACAGGAGAAAATTCTGCCTGTCTCACTCTGCTGGAAGAGAAGGGCTCCAGTGCATGGAGATTCTGCTTCCACTCCTGCAAAACACCAGGTGAGAAGTCAGCAACAATCCAGACTTTCTTGTTTTCTAGCCTGAAAGCATAACAATCTGGAATCTTAGGATGAGAGGAAAATCTGAAATGCCATAATGAAAAGAAAATCAGAGTGATTCCGTGGTGGAGGGTGGAAGGGACCTCTGGAGATCATCTAATTCAATTCCTCCTACTAAAGCAGGGGCAATCACAGGAGCTTGCCCAGGATCACAAGAAGAAGGAGACTCCACAACCTCTCTGACCAACCTGCTCCAGGGCACCAACCCCCTCAAAATGAAGATGATTTTCCTCATGATTGCAGAAGATTAACAAATCAACATGCAACAGTAATACCACCGCTGAAATTAGGAGTGCCAAACAGCCTCCATTTCATGAACTTCCTAAAGCATTGATATTTCCACATGAGGTATTTGATAGCTGATCTTTCCTTATTTAGTTGAATAAAACAAACAAACAAAAAACCCACCCCAAACTCTTTCCTTTTACTGTGTTTTCCTCCCAAAGATAAAGTCTCACCATGATTTACAAAAGATAAGACTGGAGAGGGAACATCCCTTGCTGAAATTTTGGTTGCAAAGCTTGAGGTTTGACTGGGTTAAAAGAGAAGCAGGAGGAGTTGGAAAGGTGTTTGTGAAAACAGATGAAGAATAGACTCAATTAATCTCACTCTTGGCTTGTTTTTTTTTTTCCCACCCCTCACAAGCTTATGAGGAACCTCCTCATTAAACTCCCATCTCACATCCCCTCATACCTGAACCCAGCTGCAAAAACAACAACTTGCTTTTGGCCAACAGAACCTCCAAAGAGTGCTGAATATTTTTGCACGCCATCTACTGGTTCTTTATTTCCCCAAACCATGCCATCTATCATTAAAAAAAAACAACCAACAACCCACATTTTAATCATGAAAAACATAGTTGAACAATTTCAGCCCTCTGTGGAGTCCAGGTGTCTCTAGCCAAGCTGAAGCAGCTCTTGCCTGCAGCAAGCTGAATTTGGCTGCATAGATTATCAGTGCTGATGTACTCAGGTGCACCACCAGCAGCTTCCCCTCACCCCATCCATGCTCCTGCCTCTGGAAGGAGATCCTGTCTCCATCCCTGTGCCCCTCTGTGATGCTCAAACATCAATGAACAGCCTCACTCCTCAACACAACAGCCACAAATTTCATTCTCACCAGCATCCTCTTCCCACGCTTTCAGAGAATCCCAGATTCCCAGCATGGTGGGGTTGGAAGGGACCTCTGGAGATCATCCAATCCAACCCCCCTGCTAAAGTAGGGCACCCACAGCAGTTTGCCCAGGATCACAATGGCCAGGTGGGGCTGGAATCTCTCCAGAGAACCTCTCTGGCAGCCTGCTCCAGGGCTCCAGCACCTTCACACCAAAGAAGGTTCTCCTCCTGTTCAGGTGGAACCTCTTGGGTTCCAATTTGTGCCCATTTGCCCCTTGTGCTGTCCCTGGGCACCACTGGCAAGAGTCTGGCCCCAGCCTCTTGCCCCCCACCCTTTAGCTCTTGCGGTCATTGCTCAGATCCCTTCTGGGGCTGCCCTTCTTCAGACTAACATCCCCAGGGCTCTCAGCCTTTGCTCCTCACAGAGATGCTCCAGGACCCTCAGCATCTTTGCAGCCTCTGCTGGACTCTCTTCAGTGGTTCCCTGTCTCCTGTCCACAGAGTTTTGGTTTTGCCTCTCCTGGCTGAAGCTACAACCTGGTGTGAGCAGCAGAGTGAGTGTTTTTAAAGCCCTGTGTAAAGATGGGGCATTAAAGATGGATTTGAGCAACCTTCCTCACTCCCAGCCCTCTCTCCTTCACTCCAACAATCCCAAGGCCAAATTTTTGTCCTTCCCTTTGTCATGCAGAGCAGCAGCTTCGCTTTTGAATAGTCCTGCTGATTTCAATGGGACTTGCTCACACAATCAGCCATTAGCAAGGGTGGGAAGAGAGGCTGACATTATATAGTAACATTTCTGAGAGATGCCTTCTGATGGCACAGAACAACCCACTAATGATGAGACCTTTGCAGAGAAGTAGCTGCCACTGCTCTTTTTTGGATAAACTAAGGAAAAAAAAAAAACCAACAAACAACCCTCATTTCTGTGAAGGACATTGAAGAATATTATCCAAAGGATGCACAGTGATGGAATGAAAATTCAGGATACAACAGAGCTGCACATCTGTTCTTAAGTTATAGTAGAGAAATAGTATGTATCCCAAAGTAGGAATAAACTCTTTGCAGCCATTTAACAACAACAATCAATTCAGCTTGAGGAGAGCAGATTTAGACTGCAGGTCAGGCAGAAATTCTTTCCAGTGAGGGTGGGAAGACGCTGGAACAGGTTGCCCCAGGGAGGATGCCCCCTCCCAGGAGGTGTTCAAAGCCAGGCTGGATGAGGCCTTGAGCAACCTGGGCTGGTGGAAGGTGTCCCTGCCAGTGCCAGGGAGTTTGGAACTAGGTGATCTTTAAGGTCCCTTCCAACCCAAATCACTTTATGATTTTATGAATCCATCCACCCATCCATCCATCCATGCATAAACCAAAAGTAGGAAGGATAAAAGCACAAATAAACATACACAGAGCTCATCAAATCTACACAGAGGTGGAAATAAAATGTTGCCAGTTAAAAATGCCTTTTGACCAACATTTTAAGGCAATCACACATCAGCATCCTCAATTTTCAGAACCATGAAGGCACTGAGCATCCTGAGGAATTGTTTAAGACCAGGTTGGATGAGGCCCTGAGCAACCTGGTCTAGTGGGAGGAGTCCCTGCCCACAGCAGGGGGGTTGGAACTGGATGACCTTTGGGGGTCCCTTCCAACCCAACCCATTCTAGGATTCTATGATTCTGATTCTGAGGAGCCAGAAATGAAAGGGAAGGCCTCAAAACATAAAGGAACTCAACACTCAAACCCAGTCATATTTGTTGAATCGGTGCATTCTCTGTGTTGCAGACCAAACCAAAGCCCTAAAATAAAAGAGCTCTTTAAAACAAGCTGCAATGAAAGGAATAAATCTGTTAAAAATAACATTGCAGGTGCCACAATATTGTTGTGTACACATTGCTGCTGGATTTTTTCAGTAGTCACTCATGCCTTTGGAGAGCAGCTTGTGAAAGAATTATTCATTCTCTCTGTGCATACATTTTGAGGATAATTCACTGTACTTTTCCAAACGATTTTCAAAGTGTACACACACAGGAAAGGATACAAAAAACTTTTTTTTTTTTTTTCCCAGGCTGGGTTTGAAAGCTTGTCAGCACTCAGAGCTAAGGCCCTTTAATCCCAGGCTTTAAATAATTTAGGTAACACTTGATTACTCCATTGCTGCAATGTCAAGTTCTGCAAAACTATGAGCAACACAGTATTGGGGGGGTGGGGGAAGAGAGAGAGAGAATGCACTACTCTGAGCACTTAAGTAAAATATTCCTAAGTGAAACATGATTTATTAAGTAAAACATGAGCTGCAGCCTGGTTTTTATATTGCAACCTGTGGGAATCCCCTTCCCCCCCCCCCCCCTCAAAANGGGGAACCCCCTCCCCCCCCCCCCCTTAAAAAAAAAAAAACTTTTTATTCTGGCTGCCACCAACAAAACCAATTAGTGAGTTCTGTGGTGCCCCCCTCACAGCTTACTGATGCCACATCAAGCTCTGAAAGTTGTGAATAACTGAATATTTGAGGGAGGGGGAGAAAAAGGAGACAAAACACTGCTATGTATTGGATATTAAGTATATTTACTTAAGAATATTAAGTAAAATATTCTGAAGTAAAACATTGTTTATTAAGCAAAACTTGAACTGCAGCCTGGTGGTTGCAACGAAAGCTGTGGGAATACCCCCTTCCAAAAAAAAAAAACCCAAACACTTGATTCTGGCTGCCACCAACAAAACCCCTTAGTGAGGAGTTCTGTAGCGCACTATTCACAGCTTGCACACTACAAATTGCAGCATTTAGAGGGCTTAAGGAGCAGTTTTCACTAAGGTTCCAACTATTTCGTGCTACACCCTAGCTGAAATCACAGAATCGCCAGGGTGGAAGGGACCCCAAGGACCATCTTGAGATGTGCACATCGACTTCCAGACCAACAAAACCCATCAACAACACACCCCCTCCCCAGCCCAACCCCAACACACCCCATTTAATCAGTAAAAAGAAAAAAAAAATTATAAAAGGAAGTTTTTTACCTTTCTTGCGGACTATTTTTTTTCTCTCTCAATAGAACAATTTCATTTTCTCAGGTGATCCACAGGGGATTCAATATTTGCTGTCTCTCTGCGTTTGTTAAATAAAAGAAGAGTACAAATTGCTTTGTTCTCTCAGGTACATCTCTGCTGTTAACAAAGTCTGGGCTACCTCCATCTTTTTTTTTTTTTTCCAGTCATTTTCTCCACTCAGAAAAAAAATTATAAATAAGTAATCTAGAAATAGCTTTAGCCAACAAACTGAACTCCTCTGCTCCGAGTTATTTAGGTAGGGGGGTTAAGAAGCATCATAATGTGGACTGTGTGACAACCTCTGCCTAGTTCATTACACAGAAACACCAACAGAAGAAGAATTAAACATCCTAAACATTATCAGAAGGCAACAAAAAAATAACAATAAAGAAATAAATAAGAAACCAAACACCAAGCACTGCAAATTAAATCAGTATTGATTAGGTCTTTTAAGATCCCTTTCCACCACTGCCTTAGACTCCTGTTTTTTGCACGGAGGAATATAAAGTTTTCCTCTTCAACCCCTCAGCCCCTTTTCACCCCACAGCTCCCCACTTAGCCCTTGCCAATATCTCTCCTGCTAGAAAATCAGGAGCAGCAGCCACGAGCCCGTGACTGCCCTGGGCAGAGTCAACACTTGGCACTTTTTGACTCTTCCTCATAGCATTTTTGCACCAAGTCCTCACACAACTCCTGCCCTGACACCTCATCCATCAGCTCTTACAGCACAAGAGCAGAGCTCCAGAAGCAAACCTCTGCTGTCCTACGCCATCTCCAGAGCTGGGGCCCAGATGAAGAACAGTCTTATCTTCCACCATAGCCAGGATGCACCTCTGAGATCAGCCCTTGGCAGTTTGACCTAAAGCCATCCTTACTTGCAAAACAAAGTCTCCATCATCTTCAGAGCAAGAAGGAAAAAGAGTGAGAGGCAAAACCAGAGGTGGGGGTAAGGGGGGAAAGTCCAGTCCTCTCTGACCTGATTGGAAACTTTGTTGTGGGGGAAAAAAAAAAAAAAAAAGCAGAAGGGGCAAAAAAACCTCTTTGGCCAGTTGAGAAAGTTGCTGTTGTATTGGGAGGGTCTGTTCAGGGTTTCTCAATCTTCTTTTCTCCCTCTCTCCCCCCTCTTTCTCCTCTTCTCTTGTTTCAAAAGGGGCCTCTGGTCAGCGCTGATTAATAAGTGTTTTTTGTTGTGAAGTGTTGAATAATAGAGGATGGCCAGTGACCCAGGAAAGACTAAACCTTGTGCTACTTTATTGTGGCAAGCTGAGAAAGGGGCTTTAGGACAGAGACCCCAAGCACTGACCCGCACACATCCTGCGGATTCCCTATTCATTCTCACAGCCTCCCAGTCGCCCAGAGCTCCCATTGTTTGCCCAGCAACAATGGAGATTTTGCACAGAAAGTAAAGCTCTCTTCAGATTCCTCCCTGATGGTTTGCATTTGGGGGAACAACCCTCCTGAAGGTTCCTTTTTGTTTTTTTTTTTTTGGTCCCCTTAGCTGAATCTCACACACACTCCTAGGATTTGGGGGTTTATTTTGCTTGCTCAAGACTCTCAATGTTACCCTTAGAAAACAAATGTTGTCTCTTAAGAAATGCTTTCTCTTGGGAAACACTTCATCTTAATAAATATTTTATCTTAATAAATATTTTCTCTTTATCAATACTTTCTCTTTAGAAATACTTCCTCTTCAGAAATTTCTCTTAAGAAATAATTTCTCTTAAGAAATACTTTCTCTTAATAAATACTGCTCTGAATAAATACTCTCTTAAATACTTTATACTTTCTCTTAAGAAATACTTCCTCTTTACTCTTTCTCTTTTAAGGAGTTTCCCTTAAATACTTTCTCTTTATGTTCTTAATAAATACTTTAGCTTAATAAATACTTTCTCATCATAAATACTTTCTCTAGATATTTTCTCTTAAATACTTCCTCTTTATACCTTCTCTTAATATTTTCTCTTAAGAAACATTTTTCTCCTAATAAATAATTTCTCTGAAATACTTTCTCTTTATAATTTTTCTTAGGAAATACTTTCTCTTAACAATTTCTCTTACTTTCTCTTAATATTTTTTCTTCAATACTCTCTTTATACATACTTTCTTTTAAATACTTTCTCATTATAATTCCTCCCTCTTTATACTTTCTCTTAATAAATCCTTTCTCTTCATAAATAATTTCTCTTAAATACTTCTTTATATTTTACCTTAATAAATCCTTTCTATTGATAAATACTTTATAAATACTTTCTCATAAGAATTACTTCCTCTTTTTTTTTCCTTTCCTGTTTTTCTTTTAATTACACAACACATTTGTCCTGGGTTACTGCTTCCCTAGCAATTTAAGCAGTAAAAAAAAAAAAGAAAGAAAGAAAAGGATTTTTTTCCCCTCTTTCTTAGCATATCACTACACTTTAATGTACACTCCATCTCACTGCAGTCCCTAAAAATAACCATATTCAAGAATCCTCTTTTTTTGAGTAGGAGCCAACTGGAGAGTGCTGTTTCTTTCCCACCCCCCCAAGAAAATTAAAAAAAAAAAAAAAAAAAAAGGCAGAAGAAGATCAGAAGAATGAAATCTCTGGATTTATTTCTGCCCTGATTAGGCAAGCCCAGCTTTTATCTCCTCAAGCCTGGCCCCTTCCCCATGCTCCAAACAAAGAGTTGAGCTGCAGCCACCACGGAGGGCAAACCCCACTCCATGGACTTGCTGTGATTTACCTGTAGGGCCCAAACCCCACTTTGACATTTCTTTGCTCTCTAACCATGTGGATAAACAACTCTTGGAGCTGTGGAGCCTGTGGGTAGGAACACGGCAAGATGGATCAGAGGCCTCAGCAGCACAGAGTTTGCTTTAATTGCTTTTCCCTGCCCTGCTAAACATGAATTTTCCATCCCTCTACAGCATCCACTTAGACATGTCACCAAGGAGCCACCAAGGTTTGGGGGTTTGGTTGTGCCTTGTGTTTGTTTTGTGTCTTGTTGGGGCTTTTGATAAAAATAAAGCGAGCAGAAGGGGGCTGCAATCAATAGGAGAAATTCCTGTTAAATCGCTAAGAATGGGATTTCTTCCCCCTCAGTTATTTGAATTCCTACGTGGCTGAACATTTTTCTCAGGATCGTGGCTTCCACCTGCGTGGGGAGGTCCAAAAAAAAAAAAAATGCAGAGGTGAAGGGAGAATAGCCCAGCCTGCCAGGGAAACCTTGGCCAACTGAAGGGGGAACAAGAGTCTTTATTAAGGATATTGGGCAGCAGAATTACCTTGGCGGGGGCGGGGGCGTTGTAAAACATCCATTTGCAAGAAGCTTTTCAGGCTGAAAACCCTTTCATGGGTGGCGCGGGGAGGGGGAGAGGTAGGGCGGGGGCTCGCAAACCCCCAGCTATCTCCATTTGTCAGCGCTTCAGAGGAGGGGTGGTGGTGAAGGCAGCGGTGTGGAGGGGTGGGCTGCCCGGTGGTCCAAGGGGGGGTAGGGGCTTCAACCCAAAGCGGGATGCGGCTACAATAGGGAGACCTCACTGCTATCTACAACTCCCTGAAAGGAGGTTGGAGCGAGGTGGGGGTTGGCGTCTTTTCCCTAGCGTCAGGTGATAGAACAAGAGGAAATGGGCTGAAATTGTGCCAGGGGAGGGTTAGGTTGGAGAGGAGGAAAAATTTCTTCGCTGCAAGAGTGGTCAGAGCTTGGAACAGGCTGCCCAGGGAGGTGCTGCAGTCACCCTGGAGGTGTTCAAGAAACTGGTGGGGGTGGCACTTTGGGACACGGTTTAATGGCTATGGTGTTCTTATGCTGACGGTTGGACTTGGTGATCTTGGAGATCATCTCTAACCAAACCAGTTCAATGATTCTGTGATTCCACAGAAGTACGATGAGCGTTAGGAAAGGGAGAAAGGGAAAGGAGAGGAGGGAGGGGATGAAGCAGAGGAAGAGGGGGTGGAAAGCAAGCTCCCTGCTGTATTGTTCCCCCTCCGAATTGATATGCTAATTCCCCTTGTGAGGCCATCACAAAGAACACCTTGCACTTCTGAAAGACTTTTGTGTCCTGGCCGGAGAAGTTTATTATCAACTAATTAGCAACAACTTTCTAGCAATGAGTTGGGTTACATTTTCATAAGCTTTGAACAAACATCCTGAGCTGCTGCCTTGTGTCGGGGTGATGGGTTTGCTAAGGAAAATCGAGTCCTAAATAAATCAGCTTTAATAATTAGCGCTTGCTATACATGGAGCCTCTGCCGAGGCTTTTGATTCGCGTCGCTTCTAGGCTTCCAAAAGACTACGACAAGCACTCTACAAAACAAAATCTAGCTGAGGGATGACTAGCCATTCCCCCCCCGCCTCGTATTAAAGCTCTTTTTTTGCCCCGAAATGCGTTTTAGGCTACCCGGATAACCAGTATCTGACGAAGCTCAATCCACAGAAGCACATTCATTTTAAATATGATTTACTATTGTTGTTGTTTTCTGGCACTCGAAATATTAAAATCATCAGGGGAGGAAAAAAACAGGTTAAATATGAAATAACAAAAATGAGACATCTTTAGGTTTCATAAGGCTTTGGTGGGGGGAAGGAGGAGAAAAAAAAAAGAGTTTTAAAGCGGTAAAACCCAAGGTTTTTAACATGGAAAATTTTAACATTTTGCTCATGTTTCAGGCCTTCTAAAGCAGGAGGAATTGGTCTCAGGACTCGGTCCTCTTTTTGTAGATTGTTTGGAAGCAAAAGGATCTGCTGATTGCTTGGTTTAAAGTGAAACTAGGGAGGGGGAAAAGAAAACCAAGAGGACTTTATTTTCGTCACTGTAGTAAACCCCAGTTATTTTCTTCTTGGCTTTATGCAATCAGAATAGAGCAGAAACAATCCTTTGAATATAAGGACCTTCTAAGATTTGCCGATAATTCTTCTTGACTGGCAACAAGGCACAGCTTCCCCTTCTGTTGTGGGCTTTTGAGGTGTGGCAGAGGAGAAGGGAGGGGGGTTGTATTGAAGCTCAGATCGGTGCTAGATTGATTTTGAAGCTCATACGTGGCCTGCCCTGATCCTGAGGATGCTGTGAGCCCTGGGCCCATTCAAATCCAGTCGTTACTGGGATGCAGGAGCAAGAGGCTCAGCCGTGGCTGCTTTTGCCATTCACTTGATCTGCTGCGGTGAGGGGAAAACGCACTCTGCACCGCTTTGCTCTCCTTCTCTGCCCTTCTCTGACTGGTTTCGTTTGTTTAAAATCCTAAAAAGGGTGTAAGGTCTTACTGAACCCCAGGAAGATGAGGGGTGGGAGTGGATTAGATTCCTTCATTTCCTCTCGGTAATCCTAAATGCAGCTATCTCTGGTCCCTTAATCTCCTCTGGAGTCGGATTACCTCCCAGTTGAGCAAGTGCAGCTGGAATTAGGAGATGACAAGGATGCAAAGAAAGTGCCAGCGATTCCCGAGGTGACCAAGATGTTAGGGTGGACCTGGTGCCCCCTTGTAGCTCTGCTGGGCTGTGGAGCAGGGTGGCAGGGGGTGGCTTTGACCCCCACCAGCTCTCAGTGTGGACCAGCTTTGATTCTTACTGGGTCCTCATTGACAAGGATCAATGCTGGGCAGCTTTAGAGCTTTATTTGCTTCATGACAGGCTTCTGTCTGTCATGACGTGGCCAGCCACACTCAGTCACACACCAATTCATGTATATTTATAGAGAGAGATAGAATTTGTATATAGGTATATACAGATGTAGATATTTCTATGCACACACATCCAGCAATGTTCCTACACTGTCTAAAAGAAAACGGGGACATAAAATAACCTCTAAAAGGTGGAGTATGATCCTGCTTTGGTTTCTCTCTGTCCTAACCCCCACCACCACAAAAATACAGAACGGTGAGTGCAGTTGCTTTCTGAAACAATCCCTCATATTTGATTGCAACAGAATATGCTGCCATGTATATTTAAGATTAAAGCTTGATTTTTTAAAGGCTGGTAATCCTTTCAAGGAGATTTTGTTGATATAAGACTTCATTGGGAAGTAATTGTGGATTGGAGAGCTCTGACCTTTGCAGGAAGCAGGGTACAAGGAGGGGCTGGGGTGGAGGGAGAGAAATAGTGAGCATCAATTGCTGGTGAAGCGCCTGCAGACCAGCAAAGTACAGGAATTTGTTTAAAAGGTTACAGTTAGTGGTTTGGTCAAAGATATGGATGTGAAGTGAAGTGAAATAGACGTTGGTGTGGGGGGAATTTCAGCTCACACTGACACAATTATTTAATCAGGGTTAAAAATAAAAAAGAAAATAAAAGCAAAGAAATCTAAAACTGGAAAGAAAAACAAAACAAAACAAGCCCCCACCAAAAAACCCTAGCAGAAAAACCCCAACCAAATTAAGGCCAGGCCTGGTACACAAATTGGAGGCAGCTAAATGTTCTTTTGTGCCTGCAGCTCTAAGGAGGCTGTGATGCATGCAAAGGAAAGTGAGTGACTTAACTCATTGGGATTCAGGGAACGACCTGCCCTCTTTGGGAGGAAAAAAAAAGAGAAAAAGAAGAAAAGTAAGTGTGTGTGTGTGTGTGCATGCGTGCGTGTGTGTGACAGAGAGAGAGAGGAGGGGGAGACTCACACAGAGTCCTGCTTCCCTGAGCTGAGAGCTGCTGGTTCCCAAGCAGAAAGTACCAGGAGAAGCACAGCATCTTGCCTCTTTTGCTGCCTTTGCACAATGAAATCACTTCTGGTTTTCGTTCCGACTGCTTTACCCTGCATCTGCACCGAGCCACGGACAATGGGAACAAACAACTCTTTAGAAGCAAAAGCAGAAGAGGAAAAAGAAAAAAGAAAAAAAAAAGCCTAAACTAAAGAAAGCCAAAGCAACCCAAGCACACTGGGATGAGGATTATTCACTTGAGCGCTGGCTGT
Organism: Indicator maculatus; assembly: GCA_013399975.1. NCBI lineage: Eukaryota > Metazoa > Chordata > Aves > Piciformes > Indicatoridae > Indicator > Indicator maculatus. Next base: position 1,139,190 of record VXBD01012012.1, on the reverse strand, counting down.
AAGTACAAAATTTCTTGCGGCGTCTCAGAGCGGTAGCGAGCGGCTGTCGCGGGTTATCTTAGGGTTGTTTGGGTTTGGTTTGGTTCTTTGTTGTTCCCTCTCTCTCTTTTTTTTTTTTTTTTTAATTG
>VXBD01012012.1:1128305-1138326 GCA_013399975.1 Indicator maculatus | reverse complement strand
TCTTTCTTTCTGTGCGAGCGCTCCTGGGAAAGCGGATGGGTTAGAGAGGAAGGCTTTAGAAATCGGGGAGGGGGGGTGGAAATGTAAGAGAATTCAGAGGGTCTGGCTTTCTTTGTGTGGTGCTGAAGCCGCGGAGCTGCTTTGTGCTTTGGAAGGAGAAAATGGCGAGTCCTATTGTGTTTGGGCCATTTTCTTCCGGTACAAGGGTTTTCCCCCCAAATCCTAAATACTTCAGGGCTCTTTTGAAAGAAACCTCCCAGCCCACGGGGTGTGAATGGCTGCAGCTCTGCCTTTTCCCCAGCTGTCGCAGCTCCCATTTGAGGGAGCCCACACATTTCTGCTTGCAAGGGCTTTTTTGCACCGTTGCTCAAGCTGCTGCACTCGCAGCAGCTGTTTTAGCTGCTCTTAAACTGCCTCGTCAAATTCAGGGGAGCAGATTATGAGATAAGGGGGAGCAAAATAATAGCCCAAGAGCTTTAAAATACTAAGAAGGAGGAATATTAACCAGTTGCAGCAGAGGTGAAAGCATCTGAGGAAAGACTCATGCACTGTTGAGCAACAGTCTGACTTTTCCACTTAATTATTTAAACTTACATATAAATAGAGGAATGTGTGAGTATAAGTGCATATATGATGCATGCAGCCACATAGTAAGAAGGAAATATAGGCACAGAAAAAAGGTCCTAGGTACACAAAGTAAGACTTCAGGGCGTATTTAACTGTTGTGTGCAAGTTATTCCTGCTGTAACCTGCACATTTTGTGATGCTGTCAGGTTTTTTTTTCTGGTCAGCTGCTTGGTAGGTGCCACTTAGCTAAAAAAACCTGCCTGAATTTCTACCTTGATCCCTTTAGAGAGGTTTAAAGGTCGTTGCCCAATATTCACCACTTTTCACCCCAAAGTGGGTTTGCCCAGGTGTCAGTAATTAAAACCACTTTGAAACAAGCAAGACAACAAATAAACCCCAAGAAAAGTAAATCCCCTTCAGCTCAAAGCGTTGAGTTAGAGGAAATAATAATGTTAATAAAACAGAGGGGGGGTGGAAGGGCCCTAGCAGTGCTGCCAGCTCAGCACCACGGACAGCGGTTGGGGCTGGGCTGGGCCAGGCCGGGCTGGGGGCTAGTGGCTACCCCCAGAATAAAAAAAGAGATGATCCTGATGCCTAACCACCACACCAAAGCCACTAAGGAACTGGGCTGCTTTGCCTGCCTTGTTCTCCCCTTTTTTCTCCCTGCTCAAGTTTCAGCACAAAAGGCTTCAGAATTGGCACTGATAATTCCCCAGCATGAAAGTCCATTAAAACAGCATGTTAGTGGTTTCTGTTCTTTCAGGTCCCCCCAAAAGAAGCAAAAGGATCTCTCCCCATCCTCTCCATCCTGCACATGATTGCTTTTTCTTCTTCCCCAACCCCCCCCCCCTTCAACCCCAAGCCAAAAATAAATCTACCACTCAGATCGGCTGACTGACAGTGGCGTAAATTAAATTGATTTTATCAGTGGCCAGGTTCCACAATTGGAAAAAATTAAATGCCAGTTTGACAGACAAGGATAATATGGAACAGATCCATAAAGCAGCTCCTCTGAACAGCGACGACAATAACATCAACCCAACAGGAGCCTATGTGATGGCCATCCCCTTCTTCTTCACCCCGCTCTGTAATGTCACATCATTTACTTTGCCTTTCTGCGGTACCCAAGGTGATTGAAACCATTGTTTGATGCAAAAAGGACTAACACTGATGAGTCATGGACTCTCCACCACAGCAAAGGCAACAGCCATAGCTCACAAGCAAATGTCCTTATTTTGAGCACCCTTCTAATCAGGCTCCCCTTTCAGATGCACTTTGCAGCACTTCCAACCCACGCCATGGCTCCACAGCAGCCACTGGCAAACTCAAAGCTCTGCTCCAACAAAGCCAAGCTGCTCTGCCCCCACCTCAGACTTGCACAACTGCACCCTCCAAAGCCTTTTAGCAAGAAAAAAAAAAAACAAAACTGTTTCTGTGCCTCCCTCTGACCCCCCAAAGTGAGAGGAGGCCTGGAACGACCTGTGTGCTCCTGGCCTCGCTAAGCTTGGCCCAGCTTGGCTTTGCTGCTCCCAGAGCTTAATGTTGGGGCTCCAGGATGGGACAGGCTAGAGGCTGGGGCAATGCAGTGCCGCAGTGAGGGAGGGTTGGCTGGTGTGTAGGGAGAGTGGCCTCTGGGTGAGCCAGGGACCAGCCTCCTCTTCCTCACTATGACTGTACAGATTCATGTGACATTGAGGTTGGGGAGGTGGGAAGAAAGCAAGGGAGGGGGAAAAGGGAGAGGACCCAGAAGGAAGGGGGAGGGTTGAACTTTCTGCTTTTCACACCTTTCACTCCAAATGATGCAAGAGGATGTCTGTGGGGAAAGACAGTGGCTCAGTGGGGTCCCCACCAATTAGGTCCCCCTCGACCTTGCAGGGACCTGAGCCGGGCGGCGCAGGGTTGGGATTGTGCCGGGTTTCAAGGACACGGGAGATGATCAGGACTTTGGGAGCCAACATCTGCCTGGCTGGTGACGTCAGCAGCCCCGTGTAATCCTCTTGTACTGAAGGCAGATGCCTTATTTGTTTGGCTGGAGAGGCATTAATCCCTAATTCTGGAGCAGCAAGCGAGGGGGAGAGACCGGACTGCTTCCTACCCCCCAAAAGCAGCTAGCGGGGCTCTTCTCCTCCTCCTCTACTGTGTCCCTCGGCTTCAGCTGCCTGGATGAGCTGCCAACCCTCAGCAGGTTTGACTATTTTCTGGGTTTACTACCTTTTTGGGTTTTTCTCCATATTCAGAGTGGGATCATAATTCTGATTTTTCTTTGGAAGCTTGGATATCTCCCTATGGATTTTCCTTTGCTCCTGTATGCTCTTCAAGCCAAGAAGGAAGGGGGAACTACTGTTCCCCCCTTATCTTCCATTATATTTTGTTTCATTTTTCCCTTCTTAATATTTATTCTAAGCTCTCCCCTACTCTCCAGGGTTTTTTCAGCAAGGGGCAAGGAGGTTGCTCTCTGTGGTTCCCTGCAGTTTTCCTATTCCCACCGTGCCACAGAGCCCCAGTTGCCTGCCCACCCGGCACTGCGGTGACGGCCACTGCGCCTTGTCCTCCCTTGGCCACCAAGTCAGCAGCCCCAGAGGCTCAGCTCTGACCGACCCCAGCTCCCCATCAATCCTTGTGGCCCCCCTTCTCCTCCTTTCCTTCCTCCCCTTCCCTCCCCGCCCTTCTCTTGCTCTGACTCCCCCCTCTCTCCCTTTTGTCATTGGCAACCGCGGACTCCCGGAGTCCTTCCCTCCCTGCCTGCCTTTCCATCCTTCTCCTCCTGCCTTTCCATCCCTCCCTTCCTGCCTTCTCATCCCTCCCCTCCTGCCTTTCTAATGTTCTCGCTTTGTCTTTTTTTCCAGGTGGCTGCAAGCAGAAACTGCTGCGCAGAGGAGGGGGTGGAAATAAGGAACCAGAGACCCCCTGCATATCTTGCCCCTGGATACCCCAGCAAGCTACACAAAAAGTCTCCAGGATGCCCAGCTCAGCACCACCAGAGTCCAGCTCAGCACCGGTAGCCGCTTCCCCTCCTCTCTCTCTCCCAGGCCCTGGCACAGAAGCATCAGTCGAGGTCAGCCCCCCCAGTACCCAGGGTCAAGCTGAAAAGGAACGATCCCCGTCCTGAGTGCTGAAAGGTGGCAATAAGCATAGCAATAATAATGATGATGATGATAATAGCAAGCTTAGGCTAATTTTTAATTAATATTTTCAGTCATTACAGTTCTGAGTTTCCCCCTCCCTTCCTCACTCTTTCAGCTGAGTGTAAGCAGGCCAGATGGGCTCCCCAGACCCTCCCGGGAAAGGGGCAGCTGCCACTGAGTTGGATTCTTTTTCTTTCTTTCTTTTTCTTTTTTTTTTTTTTTTTTTTTTTTGCCACTTTACAAAGAAAGAGGACACATCCTTGCCCTTTCATTTTTCATTGTCCTGGCCCAGAGGCGCAGGGATGCTCTGCAGGGGTGTGGGCTCCCCCCAGGCCAAGCCACAGGACCAGGAAGACCAAGGCAGCTGGAGAGGAGTGGTCCCATGCCAGGCAGGAATGCCAAATCACGGCTGTCAACCTGGGGAGAGCCAAGTCCAGCACTAAAAATCACACGAAGATGCTGGCAAAATTAAAGTAGTTGCCCAGAAGTGTGTGACAAAGACACACTTAATACCTATTATTAATTTTTTAATTAAATAAATACTTGTTTAACAGCTTGCTGAGCACTGCAAACTACAAACAAGCTACCAGGAAAACTCAAATGTGAATTCCATCCAACCCAGACCAGAATAGGACAAGGACAGAGAGAAATTAGGTTGTTGATTTCTGGGATTGTTTTTTAGGTTTTGTTTTTCCAGATGAGGGAAGAGTGAAAATAGCTTTTTTAAGGGAGAGGGGATCAGTTGTTATACTGCTTCCAGAGAGGAGAGAGAGAGAGAGAGGGAGGGAGCACTCCAAGGCTCTGACTCTCCGTGTTCACAGCGGACCTTGATTTAATGTCATACAATTAAGGCACGCGGTGAATGCCAAGAGTGGATCCTCCAGGCAGCAGGAAAGATCTTGCTAAGAAGGTGATGAAGGAATAACATGAATAATAAAAATGATAGCAACCAGTTAAAGGTAAATAACAATAAAAAGCAGACACAAAGCAATAAAGAGCTCGACAGCCTTGTGCTCGCCGATGGAAAGTAGGACTAAAGAAGAGCGGCGGATGGAGAGGCTCATCCCAGCCGAGAGGAGATGAAGCAGCGGCCGGCAGCAGGTAACAGGGCCGTGGAGGCGGCGTGGGGGGGGCGAGCAGTGCGGTAGCCGTGGTGGTTTCTCATGGTAGAGGGGACTTTCTCGCTCGTTTTCCTGGGCTAAACCATGTAAATCAACGGGAAATAAACATATTTTCCTCCTATTACCGTCGCGAGGGTTGTTCTTTGGGCATCGTGGCGAAGGAGAGCGCTCGGTAACGGCTCCTCCTCTTGCGCAGCTCGGCTGGAAGCCGAGGAATGCGGGCACTGGGGCGGCGGAGCGGTGTGCAGGGGACAGAGAAAGAGACCTTGGAGTGAGGCACAGGGACAGCAGAGGGGTGCGCATTAAACAGTGAAGGGGAATGCAGAGCGGTGCGCGGGGAGCGGCGGAGAGATGCATAAGATGCAGCAGAGCAGTGCGCAGGGGGCGGCGAAGGGGACAGTGGAGTGATGCACAGGGATGGCAGAGCGCTGCGCAGGGACCAGTAAAAGGGACAACGGAGCTATGCGTAGGCGCTGGCGAAGCACTGCGCAGGGGACGGCGGATAGAGAGTGGAGCAATATGTAGGGAATAGCAGGGACAAGGAGCAGGGCACAGAAGAGTGATGTGAGGAGGACGGCAAAGACTGTGCTGTAGGCTGCAGTGGAGGCGTTGGGAATGGATTTGGGGGAGGCAGAGAGGACACTCCAGCAGAGCAGCGTGCGGAGGAACAGCTTTCACGCGCGCAGGAGCGTGCGGAGGTTGCGCCGGTGCCGTGTGGGGGCAGCGGAGCGATGTGCGGGCTTTGTGTGAGCGGCCAGGCGGCGGGGAGAGGCTCAGGGCGTCGGTTTAGGAGCGCGGAGCGGGGGTCGGTAGCAGGGTAGGACGCGAGGGGCGGCGCAGGGCCCCAGAGATTTGGCTCTGGTGGAGGTGGCGGCGGGGTCACGTCGGTGGTGCGAGCGAGGAGGGGAAAGGCCGGGCCCCCCGCACCGGAGGCGGCGGAAGCCTTTGTTCAGCGGGGCCTCGCCGGTGGCGGAACAAAGGAGCGGCGGGGAGCGAGGATAAAGCCAGGGACGGGCAGGGATGGAGCCGGACCCGGCGCTGTCCCTGGTGCTGGCGGCGGAACCGAGTTTCTGCGGCGGCCCGTCTGGACCGGTGGTCCCCGAGCGGGCAGGCACACCCTGGTAGTACCAGGGAAGAAAATCCCGGGGTTAGAGCACAGGGCAAGAAGATGCGGGCAGGGCAATAGTGAAGAGAGGACTCGGCCACTGCTTCCACCAGTGCGAGGGGCTGAGCTACAGCACCGACTGCAGCCCCAGGTGGGTTCCCCCTGAGCATCCCCACTGGCAAGTCCACCTCTAGCCCCAGTCTGAAGCAGCTGGGGTTGAAGCAGGTTCTGCAATGGCTCTGTCCTGCTCCCGCAACCATCTGCCACAGCCCCATTCTGCACTGTCTGCCATCAAACAGCGGCTGCAGCCAGCAAGGGCCCTCAAGCACTAAATAAGACAAATCAACTAAATATCAGTAATAATCCCAGGAATAATAATGGTAACAACCCTATCTGCTCAGAGGGCTTTGCACTCTTTCCTCCTACGTGCAGCAAACAGCACTGATCGCAGTGGGGGTTTTGCCAGATTGCATATCAGACCAGTTGCCCTTCTCTGCAAAGGCATAAAGGGAACAATTCCTGCCCTTTCTCCAGCCTCTCCATCCTCTTGTAATCATCCTTGTGTGAGCCAGCAGACAGATGAGCACACAGGCTATTCAGTCCTGTCCCTCCAGCTCAGCAAGTTGGGGTCAAGTCACTCGGTGTTTAGCCTGCTCCTGCCATATTTCATATCCTTGTTTTGAGATACCTCTACACATACACACATCTCTACAAGAATATGCACATCTAAGTATCTAATGCAACCTCAGATTATCATAATTCCATCATATTTCTCCCTTGTATTTCCTTTGTAAGACCCAGAGCTTCGCAGGATCTCAGGGAAGCTGTGCAGAGAACAGACAAACATCAGTCTTCAACTACTCATATGGGAACCAGGACAAGCTGTGGCCAAGAGTGACCCTTACACAGGTAGGGAATGCGGAGGGCTCTTAAATGCCATGTTCTGAGCAACCTGGAGCACTCAGTTTGCAGGATTACAACCCTGAGCTGACCACCACTGCATTGGAGGCATTGTGTCCACCATAACTCCCTTCTTTTCATTCTGCTTGGAAATCAATGCTAAAGAGTCACTAGAAACATTCTATAGCGAAAGGAACATAAATATGTAAGGAAAGCTGCCACTGCCAATCTCTCCATGTAGCCTTGAAAAGTATTGCTTAATGCTTGGAAAGAAATGGAACTTTCTTTGGGATTGATGACGCTTTCTGTTGGAAAGCTTCCAGAGACAGGGAACCTTCCTGCTTTCTAAACTGCAGTATTGATAATACGACACTGCTGCTGATGGAGCACATAAAAAATAGATGGGACCAAGGTCTGAAGACCCAACTGATGGACCATGCCATCTAGAGCCACATGTTTTCTGTGTCAGATTGCTGCCATAGGAGTATTGATGGTCTGGTGGTGGTGGAAGCAGCTGAAAGTAACCTCATTTAATATTCATTCTTTTCCTTCCTGCTCTGAAATCAACCCCACTCTCAGGATTTTGTCCTGGGGGGCAGTCTGCTTTGCAGCCCTCTGCAGCTACCTCACAGGAAGTTTTAGGGAGGTGGGGGGCCAGTCTCTTCTCACGTGCAGTACATGAGATGACAAGAGGGAACAGACTCAAGCTGTGCCAGGGGAGGTTCAGGTTGGATATTAGGAACAATTTCTTCATAGCAAGGGTTCTCAGGCAGGGACAGGGCCTGCCCAGGGAAGTGGTGGAGTCACCATTACTGGAGGTATTTAAAACACATGTATATGTGATGCTGAAAGACATGGTTGAGTGGCAGGATTGTGAACTCTAGGTGAGTGGTTGGCCTGGAGGATCTCAAAAGTCTCTTTCTACCCCGGCGATTCTGTACTTCTAACCCAATAACGATCCCTTGTTAGGGAGAAGGGAACAGGTGGCACCTGTCAAGCCCCTCTGTCTTTAGAGGCTAAAGACGCCCACCAAAACACCATTATTATTGTCGTTGTTATTATTATTATTACCCTTTCCCAAAGCCACAGCAGCAGTGCCGGGCGACTCCCGGGATGCGCCTCCAGCGCCCGGCCGCCGCTATCGCCGTTATACCTCCCTCTGGCGGCCGCGCTGCGCAAGTGCAGCCTAAACCGGCGTAGAGCTCCTCCCGCACCACAACCCCAGCAACTCCCACTACAAACAACTTCAAAGCAATCTTCTGACTCAAAAATAGCTTTACAACGTCGAGGATTGTTGGGGCAGGACAAGGGATGATGGTTTGAAACTAAAAGCCCCTGTCCCGGGTTGCCCAGAGAGGTGGGAGATGCCTAGCTCTGGAGCCATTCCAGGCCAGGTTGTTTGGGGCTCTGAGCAACCTGCTCCAGTTGGAGATGTCTCTGCAGACTGCAAAGGACTTGGACTAGATGATCTTGAAAGGTCTGTTCAAACCCAAGCCCTTCTGTGGTTCCATAAATTTGTAAAAAAGTGTGAAGTTATCTTTTCTCTGCCTGCCCAGTGAAAATGTGATACAAAAAAAGTGATACAAAAAAAAAAATGTGAAGGCAAATAAGTCAAAGTTATTGCCTACAGATCCAGACCCGCCCTCTTTGAAAAATAAACCTTCAATTTAGCTTTTGAACTGTGTTGATTAAATGCCAACATTATATTCTGTTTCACTTGTCCTCCTGCATTCAAGGTGGTGGCTAAGAAAGGTACCAAGCTCAGGTAAGTCAGGTGATCTGCAAAGCAAGCCCTCCAGCACAAGAAGCATTCTCCCACAGCCCCGACCCTGTCCCAGCAGCAGGATCTTCCTCAATGTCTCCACAAAGAGACACAGAGAAGAACCACCACATACAGCACTCCAAGTCCTGATGCACGACCACAACTGCTGCAAAGCAGGAGACTAGGTGAGCCAACCACCAAGGTAGGGCATGAGAATCATTGTCACTCCCCACAGAAACTTCTTTCTGCAATACTTATCCACATCAGCAGAACTAAATCACCACAATAACTATGAAGTGAAAACTAGAGATAGTAAATTACTGTCGAAGGTGATGGAATTCTCACCATTAGGATCTGCTTTAACAGCATGGTGGGTGTTCAGAGTTCAGCACCTCTTAATGTTAAATATTTATCTGAAGCAGTCTTAAAAAAAAAAAAAAAAACTACTCTGCCTGGAGAAGTCAGGCAATCAGAGAAGAGGGAAGAGCTACAAAATGTTGTTACTATAAATATTTGAAAAGGAAACTTAAGGACAATTTGATTAGCAGCAGGAAACTGCCAAATTAACTCCCTGCTCAGGGTGGTTTCTAATCTGCTCTATTAAATTCTGTGTATTAGGCAGTGTAGTACAGGTGGTTAGCTTAAATAATATTAACTTAAGCACACACTTAACACTTGTACAAAAGAATCTGAAGTGGAATCTAAGACTGACTCCATTACTAACACAGGTTTTAAGTAGCACAAATGAAATATTCTACTCACAGCAACTAACTAATATCCAGTTACACTGATCTTGATGAATGCAGCCAGGAAAGCAAAGGACAGCTTTAATTCCTTAGCAATTCTGGCTGAGAAGTGCAGAATTCTTGGAAAACATCTTTAGAGAGCTTAGGAGATGGAAAGGGAAAAAAAAAAAAATAACACACCCAGAGCTCTTCCCTGCTGCTGAGGGTCAGGACACAGTGCTGTGAGCTGTTATTTTGCATAACCTGGTTAAAAACAGTGATTTCTGAACCTAAAATATCCACCATACACCACTCAGATCTCACCACTAGATTTTTTCTATAATTTTTTTTTTTTTTTGAGGCCAGGCTAGATGTGGCTCTGAACAACCTGATCTAGTGTGAGGTGTCCCTGCCCACAGCAGAAGGGTTGGAACTGGATGATCTTTGAGGTCCCTCCCAACCCTGACTATTCTGTGATTTACTTCTCAGCATCCTGAGTACGAAGCAAGCAGCAAGAGAACATTCTTTATTGAGCATATAAAACTCCCTCATCTTAATACTGCTGTCTTTTCAAGCTTAATTCAGAACTTTTTGGTTGGTTTTGGTTTTGTGAGGTTTTTTCCTTTCTTTAGGCCACATATGTTCAGCCTATTAATATTTGTGGATAAAGAAGAAAGCAGCTGTGACAGGAAAACTGAAAGGTAGAGCTTTGATTT